>WHUX01000066.1:0-271235 GCA_015179025.1 Terfezia claveryi
GGCGAGAAACCAGTGTTTATTCTAATAGACGGGAATGGCCACATCGCTCATGTGAATTTGGTCTTTGAATTTTTTCGGGAAACGGTTCATCGGCACACATACGTTAGAATAATGGTATGTATGAAATAAACAATGTGTAGATATTGATTTTCCAACCATCTATCATATATTAGCAGCTGAAGGCCTTAAGAAATATTTTTGCTTACTCTAGGTATGTGGTTATGGTAGTACCATTCAGGCACCGTTTCGGATTCAGGCACTCATACTGATCCTCAGCTGACTTATCTGCTGACACCTCCTCCACCCTTCCTGTATCCTCTATATCCTTATATGGTTCATCCTCAGCTGACACCTCCGTATCCTCCATATCCTCATCCTCAGCTGACTTATCTGCTGACATCTCCATATCCTCCATATCCTCATCCTCAGCTGACTTATCTGCTGACACCTCCGTATCCTCCATATCCTCAGGTTCATCCTCAGCTGACTTTTCATGTTTCTCCACCTTCTTTTCTGTATCCTCCATATTCTCACACGGTTCGTCCTCTGCTGACCCATCCAACCCATAGAATAAACCATCTGCTGACTCTGTATCCCCCTCACAGGTGTTGTAGGCTGAATCATATGTCGGCAATTTAAAGAAAGTATTAAATATTGCAAGTGCAACATAAACCACTATCACACCAGTATCCTCATCTTGGGGTAGATACCGTAGGCTTACCTCTTATGGTGCAATGACCTTAGTTCCAGCTCGGTGTTTAATATCAATGACTGCATCATTGCTATAAAGGTCTCTCCGAGGCTTCAATCTAGATCGATTCATTCTGTTCAAAATCGAAGCTATTGTATTCACCGATTTGGCGTCATTGTATTATATCCCTTTCCGTGCCGCTTGTTCTCCCAGAAAGGACTTTGCTGCAATAATATCCAGGTCATTTAAGAGAGCATGGCGGATAATATCAGTTCTAAAGCCTTCTTTATCCGCAAGCCTTGCCAGCTGGTACCAATTCTCCCCCCATATACCCTCGTCCTTTCTCTGCTTTCCCGGTGGGTATTTTTTTTTGATTTCTTCATGAGATAACAAAAATTGCCATATCCTCTAGTACGAAGTTTCCAAATCGATACCAAAATAAAAGTTCCGTAGTGGATTTAAGTATGATTGAGGGTCCTTTATAGAATAAGATCCCTTCGGTATGAGGCTTAAGAGGGGACTGCCTCGCAATCCGAAATAACTATTGGTGTCAGCAGGAACATATACAGATGGGAGTGGAGACTAGTAGTTACCACATATTTCCAAAAAAGGAGAAGAGACTAGGTATCATGGCGTAGTCCGACGATAAGACAAGGTCTAGGGCTCGAGACTGCTCCGGCTCAACCAGGGAAGTAAATAAGGAACCGTTGTTAAAAAGTGCTCTAATACGTCTTTGATCTCGAGAGACCTATAGACACAATAGGTTCAGGTACTGAACTATAGCATAGTCAACTGCTTCTGCAGGAAGAATACTCCAGAAACCATAGATAGCGTTCAAATAATTGATAAGTTGTGGACTTAAACCAGCAATTGAACCGAGGTACTCCAGAGGCCCAATCTTGACATCTTCCCAAAGTCCATCAAAATATGCTAATTGCTACAGTAATTTCCATAAATCCCTCTGTTGTCGGAGGCTGTCAACATACTTCCTCTTTGCCTTATGCAGGTTATTCCACTGATTGTCACCTCGTAGTAACATCTTAAGGATATGACCATCACAAATGGATTTTTGCACAGTAGGGCCCTTTATAAATTCTAGTCATTTGGCTTCTGTCAAGGGGTGGTAGAGGTCCACATACTACCAAGTATCAGCTGGAGCAACCACCAGCTTTGCTGCAGTGATACGGTGTCGCCCATGGAGGCAGGACACTTTGATGTCCAGGACTATACCCTCATTATCAGGCACTTCATTAGGGTGGAGCTCTGCATGGATTAGATATAAATCATGTTTTACACCTTCGGCTGTGAAGCTGTTTTGAATACACTGAATGATGTTGGAATTGAGAGACTGTTTAAGTAAATAAGGGAATTCAAGGGAATAGAGGAAAACGCGAATCGTGCGGTAGGGTAGCAGTGCCATGTTTGTTTTCTAAATGGTAAGGTTCGTTTAGGGAATATTTATAACTTATAGGTTGGTACCGACTATGACTAATCACCTGCGATTAACTAGTGTGGCTGGGATACACTAAAATGTATAAGCGCATCGGCCACTTGGGAGTCCGATACCAAGCTAATACATGAAATGTAGCGGCGTGCCCACCAGACTATAAAATGATACAGAGGAAAAAATTACTGTTTCCCATAGTGGAACGTTGTAGTTACTGTTGCATTCCTTAATGAGCTCTACAAATCTTCAAGGTCTTCATAACTGATGAAAAAGTTAGTGCATATGCATCAGTAATATTTTCAACTTAATTGCTAATATCTTGACTTTTTCTGCTGCTCGAGGCATTTGTAGTGGTGATGATGACGCCGAATCACATTTTCGAGGCCTAAGTATTAAAGACTATCGGTTCATAATGATTGCGAAGATCCGTACAACCGAGGAACAATAGTTTACAAGTGCTTGAGTTCCATGAGAATGAATATCCGCACCCTTACTGGGATAAATACCCTAACCAGTTTCCTCGAGTGTGTTTATGTAGGGGGGGGGTTGCTAATCATGGAGAAGCTTGTTTTCTATGTGGGGCATGTGCGGAGGGCAATGTTTCGCATCCTATGAGTCCAAGTCATAAATTTTTACTCATTACGATTCAAGCAAGCGTGCAAAAAAATCCCCTCTCTAGCCATTGCTTTTCGTCTGACCAAATGAGACCGTGGGCTATCCGGCACTGACTTCCCCACGGTGTGTTGACCTCTGTTACCGCTCATGCTTAGTTCTGCCGCCAAGCTGTGGCAATTAAGTCTCATCCTTATTACAGCAGTTTCTTAAATGTGGCAAGGGTCTTCGGAAACGCTAACTGGATTTTTGGAGCAGGTAGTTAACACTAATGTCTCAGTACCGCACCAAAATTGAATGTCGTTTCAGCTAACTACCTATTGCGAAATAGTTAGAGATGAACCAGACTAAAAGCACAGTACATCCATCATCCCAGAGGGGAAGGCACTACCAGATTAGGCTTAAATTCGCTGGGAATCATCAGGTGCCTGCCTATGACGACATCGACTTTGATTTGATTATTTCGCGCTCTTTCTTGCCTAATTTTGACCACACCATTATAATGATGTGGCATTAGATCTATTGTGATTTGGCCTAACTGATGTGTATTATATATTATCTCATATGAATAGGTAGCAATTGTGATTGGGGCCAAGTCATTATTTTAAGGCTTTTTCTTGCCTAATTTATCACATCAAAATGATGCAGCATTCGATCTATTGTGATTTCTAAGAAAAAGTCGATGTGCAAGTATCCCCGCTGAGACTAGAATAGTAATTCCGAGATGGACCTCAAGATAACAATAACGATGCAGCATTTGACTTATTATGATTTGGCCTGAAGCCCCCACTCTGCTCTACCTGTATTTTCTTGCCCGATTTCGATATCTATTACATTTATTAAAGAGCTAATGTATATTTACGAACATGCATGAAGGATATGTGAGAGTGGAGCAAAGATCAAAATGATGCAGCATTTGATTTATTGTGATTTGGCCTAACCCACTGAATACGAGCAGAGGCTAGATAGGTTATTTTGAGCTTCACATCAACATGATGTGGCATTTGATCAATTGTGATTTGGCCTAAAAACAGTCAATGTGCTGTTAATGCTTCCGATGGACCCCCAATGATCTATTGCTCCACAATTTTCTTGATTTCGATACTGCATGAAGGATTTGTGAGCGAAATCTTATCTTGTAACTTTGCTTCGGGTTCGAGATTAGTTAGCGTTCCCGAAGGCCCTTGCTGACAGAATTGCTGAGAAAGGGCAAGTAGACTCAGGGTAACAGAGCACAATTTTCTTTTAAAGTGGGCACCGGACATATCACCCTGCGAGGTTTCCCTTAAGCTTCGACGGAAACGTTCCTTTGTGCTTATAAATTAGGAAAAATGCCAGAAGAAAATCCATTGCCACCTATATCATCAAGCCGGTGGAAGAAACATTGGCAACCGGAAGAAGATGAGCTGATAATCAAGCTCCGGAGCATGGGAAAGAAGTGGGACGACATCTCGAAAGTCTTGCCAGGCCGTTCCCCTACTAGTTGTCACCTGCACTATCAGAATTACATTGAGTGCCAGCTACAGTGGGACGAGAATCAGAAAAACCAGCTCGCAATAATCTACGAAAGGTATGAGGATGAAGATTTTTCCCAATACCCATGCATTTATACTGATTGATCTCTAGGTTCAAATCTGAGATGTGGGTTATGGTTGCTAGAGAGATGAAGATCCCTTGGAGGACTACGGAAGAAATACACTGGGTGCTTGGAGAGGAGGAGATTGTACAAAGGGCTGGGAGAGTCCCCTTCAGTTCCACTAGTTCCTTATCATTAGAAAAAGCCTCCAAGAAGTGTAAATTTGGTGGATGTACATGTACATAGACCTAAAGTTAGCCAAGAAAGATAAAGAAGAGGTTTCGCAAACTTTTATGTTAAGTGTTAGTATTATTCTGGTTGCACGACCGATACGACCGACCCCTACGACTACAAAGTCGAACTAGCTTAACCTTTTCATCTTCTATAAGCCGGACTCTGGTACTGTTGTTACTTAAAGTTGGGAGCTTGCTAGAGCGGGTTCAACTTGGGAAGACAATATGCACTCTGCAGTATAAGAAGTGTTTTGGTTTTGAGAAGCCAAGCGCTGAGCTATTTCGATAGCTATGTGTTGAGTGAGAAGCAATGCAAAAGGGGTAGACTTTTGGTATAATTTTACTTCAAGGTGCAGCTATTTTTATTTACTAACAAGTCATTGCTATAGTAATATTGGAGGTTGTCGGGTTGCCATGGTAACTTAATAAGAAAACAGCCTCTAAATTTATGCCTATGTCTCTCGCAAATTCTGCTTTTTGCCCTCGACTGCCAACAAGGGAGAGACGTTCAAGGTTTGATATGAATTACACAAACAATTCAAGACATATGTTTGCTGACCTACTCGCATACATGCCGTCCACACCTTCTGCCTTGCTTTCTGATCACCGAATTTAAGGTCATTCAAAATACTAGATACAATGTCCACCAGAGTGAAATTTATACCAAGGGGGCTTAGAATATTGCATATTGTATTTGAAAGATGGCTCACAGCAGCGAACCCAGCCAAATTTGGACTAATTATCATTTCCAAGACCCAAAGAAAAAAATCAACATAAAGCACCAGGACATTGACGCCAACCATAATGCTTATCGATCCGAAGTGCCTTAGAACCACAATTTCTGCCCAGGACACATTTCCAATGCTCACAAGCATTTTGGGTTGTGTGAAACTTATAGGTGGCCAAAGGGATATTAATTCATTCGTGATAATGCAGGGTTGTTGCAATGCCGATGTAGGTTTACTGGAGAGCAAATATACCATAGGCTGGACAATCAGTGGGATATTATCTGGGAGGGGAAGTAGTGGAGGATCTGTGTATTGGCACTCAAGAAGAAATAAGAAGCACTCCTGAACAAGCTGCCATAGGTTAAGAGAATGGAAGTTGTTCTGTGAAAACGTCTTGCGGCGTGGACAACATATAGTTCTAGTTTTCTCAACTTTAAGGGTTGAATTGTTTGATAGTCTATTTGGTACCTTCCCATGGTTGTTGCGAGCAATCTTGACTATGCGATCATTTAGAGCAGCGTGTATCATACTAGTAGTGGAGGCTTTGCTCAGAGTGCGGAGCATGAAGTTCTGAGCTTTGGGAGTGCGGGGCATGAAGTTCTGAGCTTTGGGAGTGCAGAGCATGAAGTTCTAAGCTTTGGCTAGGGGTTGTGTTGGGTACATGGTATGAGGCTTGGGATTGGAAAAGGAGTTTTGATGAGGTGGAATCAAGTACATTAATTAAGTAGTCTATTTCATGGTAACTGAAATGGCAATTGTGGGCCTGGGCCTCCAAAAGTTCTTCACCTACCCGAGATATGTAATATGCTGTGGTTCATTCGGGTTAGCACTTCCGAGGCTTACCCTAAATTGTTTCCTACGTGAGGGCCTTACAGTAGCATACCTAGCTCATACATGGGTTATGAGTAGTGAGAGATACAGTTTGTGGCCTAGCTATGATCCATTTCAACTACACCTACCATGACACATATACACTTCCTCTACAGACCGGGTAAATTGTTGGTCAATACTTATACCCGCAGCTCCAGTATATACTGGGGGGTAGAGTGGTTGGATGCTAAGGTGAAGTATTTGAAGTCTGCTCCCTATACTTCTGCCTATTGCACTCGGAGGCCTTTGTTGCAATCTAGAGGCGAGATCTTAATCATGGCTTGTGACCATCTAGCTGGCCGCAATCAATGTCTATTTATCTACATATATGTAGATTTTCATCTGTATATGGCTCCTGGAAGCCTTCGGGGGCACGAGATACTTCGGGGCTACTCAGTACATGCCCCTATAGTCTGGCTCATTCCTTATATATTACTACTTTAGGTCACTCCAAATAGCCACAATATCTTGTTTCTGCTACAGGATATAGAGCTCAATACATCATTTGTATACTCTATCTCATATTTCTAGCTATTTCAATATTTACAGACTGTTCTAGGGTGAAGTACACCTTCATTGACCTCGTATCTGCTACCGCCGTTGGCTTCTTGTGTAATGCATACTATTCTTGCAGCCAGGCAGGGTTACTCAGTTGTCTGATCAATAGATACCCGTTATCAGATCTACGAGATAACAAGATATACAGGGTATAGAGGATATAGGAGCTACGTAAGGTAAATAAGTAATATAGCTCTATGCCTATACATTGTATCCTAACATAAATATATTAAGGTGCTGGCACTATGTAGGCTTGTAAGTTCATAATATCTATGGGTGGAGAGGTCATACTGAGAGAGGGGGGCAATTACATCCTTTTCGAGGTGGATTGATGCATATGATAGCTTCACATGAGTTATTCAACTAGCTAGTATATGCATATTGTAGAGCATATTCAGGAGTGTCAGGAAACAATTTATCCAGTAGGAAGTATAGCCAGCATAGTATCTCGGGATATGTGTTATGATAGCACCACTATGGATCGTAGCTAGGCCAAAAACTATATCTCTACAGACTTTTAGCGCAAGCCACATACTAGCTAAAATGAGTGACATTAGCGTCATCAGAAGACTTACCCTGAAGCATGAAATTCGGATCACCAGCGAATTATGGTGCTCTTGTTCGGCTCTTTTTTGCCTTTTTTTTCCTTCCTATTTGGGAAGAGAGGGCTTGGCGCACATATGCAGGCATATTACAAGATACATATGCATAAAATGTTATAGATATTTTCAATTTCAGAGGCCTTAGGTTTCTTCCACGCCTTGCTTTATTGTAGATATTCCAAATGTAGTTCCGGTTTGCTGCTAAATTACAGCAAAAGCGACCACAAAATTATCGTCTGATTGTATAAACGCCCAGTCTCCCGAACTAAAGAAACCATCAGAACCCACCCCTGCCTCCCCCACCTCATCCCCAGTATAAAAAGTCCTCCCCCAACACGCCCACTCCTGGCCCCCCCTCCCTCCCCCCCCTCCCCTTCCCACTAGCGACGCCTCTCCTTCCCACGAACCTATACCCAGGCAGTAGACGTAGTTGACCCTGGCGGTTCTCCCCCACCTCACCACCCTGCCTAGACCTATCCCTACCACCTTTCTTTCCCTCCCTTCTTCTCCTCCATTCTTGATTCAGGCCCCCCTCCATTATTCTTTTTTGCCATATTATTACCATAATTATCGTGTAGTATCCCTCAAAAGGGGCTATTAAAACGACCACACCAACCATGTAGTACCAGCAACATAGCACAACATGCCTCACTCATTGGAACACTATGAAGCTCTTGAGGCCGCCATGCGCGACCAGCCTTGTTTGGTTGTACCAGGGACACAAAAGCTCAGGAAACAAGTAGCAGATGCATGGTCATCGTATGTACTCCCTCCGTTGGAATTCCATCCTTTTCTCGGAAGTATGTAGGTACCAATTACATCCACGATTTCTAGGTATATGGAGTTTTGTGGAATAGACCCTTCTGAACATGATATTCAACTTTCGAACTCTGGCCATGTTGAGATAATTACCTTTCTCAGCTGGTTACTAGATTCCCGAGCCATGAAGTGGAAAGTAAGTCTTGTTACCGTATGGCACTACCATTCACACCATATTGCTACGGTTTCTGGCCAACCACTTGCGGCAGAGACCAGACGACATGTGAACCAATTTATTCAAGAGCTAAAGAAAATGGAACCTCCGAAACCAAAGCCTGTTTTCAATTTTGTGGATTTTCAGAATCTCCTTAACTTCAACTGGACTTATGCAAAAGCCCATCCCCGTATTCGAGTGCAAAATGCGCTGCTTATTTAGATCTTTGCCTTCATAGCTTCTCGACCTAGAGCGATAGTTAACGGCGATTATAATGTGGGAGCAATTCGGTACGGAGACTGCAGCCTGGGAAAAGTCCGAATCGATAACTATGAGAAGTGGCGCTTGGAACTCATATGTCGTAAAACGAAGGGGAATGGTCCACCAAAAATCTTTTCACTTCAAGAACAACCAAACAGGATATCCTGTCCGATTTTGCTTTTCTTGGTTCTTGCTTTTGTTGATAATGTATTTGCCAGCCTGGATTCTCTCGGACAGTTGTCCAAGATTAGCATTCCTTCGAACTGACAGTCCCTTGAGTTGCGGTTTAAGGAGAGTATAGAACAGCAACCAATTTTTCGAAAGGTGTGGCGACAGTCAGTGGTCACGAATGAGTGTCTATCTGCAGACCAGTTCAGGGTATATTTAAAACAATTGTCCCTTGAGGCTGGATTTACAAGACCGGTATTGCCATATGCTATTCAGAGAGGGGCTGCAAATATGATTGAGTGTAAGCAAAATCACTTCATTACTCTACTTATACTAAGCTATTCTAGGCATTGCAACGGAAGCTCAACAGAATCAGATTATGGGTCATACACATGGCTCAGTCTTCCAGAAGCATTATATTTCATATAAAATCAGAGTGGATACACAGGCTGCATTTTTGGGCTCCAAACCACAAATGGAGATTGGGGAAATATCACGGACGATGGATCACAGAAGCTCTACAGAGTTGTCAATGGATGAAATGACAGAGGTTGAGGCCTCCCCTGCTCTGCAGGAAATGGCAGCTGAGATCAGTGCATATAGGCAAGAGCTGGTAGACAAGTATGGGAGTGCTCGTAGGGGTTGTGCACCGAGGGAAGCAGTGGATAAGTTGAAAAGGTTGGCTGCTAGGCGGCGCTCGCAATTAAAACGACATATAGCTAAAGCCCTAGAGAAGAAAAGAGAGAGCTTTGACATAGAAATCTCGAATTTGGAGATTGCTTCACAGCTAACGGGAAGACAATTAGATCTAGATTTGAAGGAGGAGGAATTATGTGTGCCAAAAGAGCTTGTAGACCTTTTTAAGAAGGGATTATTTCATGAACTTGTTGTTGCTCTCATTGACTTGCTGAGAAAGGATAAGGAAGAAGATGAGGGAGGGAATGAGGGGCTGGATGAGGGGGAAGATGAGGGGGGAGATGAGGGGGGGGATGAGTGAGTGGGGGAGGTGTGAACATTGTATTCCTTTTTTCTCGATCGTCTACATACATTTCTGCCTGAGGAAATGGTCTTCACTATATTAGCACTAAACGAATGTTATTTCATATAGTCCATGCCAACGTGAAAAATTCCCTTCATGGTTGGTACCTGTTGGTGTATTGTAATTAAATAAAACGAAAAATAATTATGACATGAACAAATGTTTCAATGCTGTATGACTCGCCCAATAGAGACCAACAACTCGACAGTGTTACTCATGATATCCTAAAAATGTTATTATTATTATCACGAGAGAGGTTAGAAGAGACATACCATATGCTCAACCAATGCCTCCATAATATTTAAGTTCTCATGAAAATAAGATCTATCCATATGGATTGCAAATGTTCGATCGTCAACCAAGAAAGTTTCCCCCGTGTTGTCGTAGCACATGCGGAACAGTGTGACAGACCAGCCTAAAGTAGAGGTTAGAGACCAATATGTGTAACGGGAAGGGCTATATATCCGAACATAGAATTCCCACAACCTGCAGCGCTGGATCCATTGTCCACTTTTGAGCCCATTTTAAGACTCCAAGCATTCCTCAAAGAACTTTTTGTCAATCAGTAAAAGGCTTTCTATCAGAATTTGGATGATCTAATAGGCACCTAACCTCAACAACACCTAGGTCAAAGCGAAAACCACCTTTGAGATATTAGAAAACCCTATCATAGTGCTCGCTATGACCAGGAATAATGGCAATTTCCTTGCGGAGTAGGGTCATAGTGGAAGAATGCAGAGACAAATAATCGATAAAGTAGGACCAAAGATTTGAATCAAACCAACCCTCCCTAATTTCTGGGGCTCAGGAGGGTTGTGTGAATTTATTGCATAATAGTGTTAAGCATTGGAGGGCTCCGTAGATGTAGTGAAAGTAGAATTGGAAGTCATCATGATTGTGCTTAGCATTGTTGCTGAGGTTTGGGAGTTTTGAGTTTTGGAGTATATCTGCAGTAGAGAGGCCTGCAGCAGTTTTGTAGTAGCGATTTGGGTTGGGGTTGGGTGCTATATGTTGAATGTATATGTTGCGTACTGAATCATCACAAAAAGCGAGGTCAACAAGGGCTTCTATCGATTCCGGTAAATGAACAGCGGTTGGGGCTGGTTTTGCTGCTGGTTCCTCGTATATTACTACTGGTTTCTCGTATATTGCTGCTATACCACTGCTAACAACTTGAATGTGTCCCATTTGACTGTTTTCCACACTAATATTGGTCACATTTTTGACATGGGAATGGGTTTTTCTATCACAAATATTAGGGAAATAGGGTCTGCTCCTCACTTGTGTTCTTCTATTTATCCCGTAGGATCTCTCAAATTCATGGAAAGCTATAGCAAACCATGGTTGTCCTTTGTCAACTATGGGGAGCTGTAGCCAACCATAATTTCTCCGATGAAGGCACCCCGCGAGCAGCAGCCGTAGCGCATGTTCTCAATACTCAGGATTCAGGAAGCACAAAAGACACAAATGAAGAGATTGATTCTCAAATACGGTACCCTTTTTTAGGCTGGATATTTTCACTTTGCAAAAGGGTTTTTAGAAAATGTTTTGGTAGGCCTAGGGGAACATCTCTGCGATCTTTGTGGAGTTGTTTCTGGTAAAACTCAATGAACACTGCTTCAAAATGTTTTGCTTTTTTCTTGTCGGCGAATTTTGTCTTGTGTTTGTTAAAGAATTCAATGATTGCAGGTGGAATTGTTGTTTTGGTGGTGGCCATCCTGGTTTGTCGTGAAGACATGGAAGAGGGGTAAGGGATGGTAAGGCTTACTTAGTAATGCTTACTTGGATTTGGTAATACAGTAATCAAGTGGGCAGGTTGACCGCAACTTATAAGTAGATGGCTGCGTAAGGAAACTAAACTGGAGGGGATTCTAGAGTTTATGCAGTCTGGTATGGTAGCAAGGTTTAACTGTACGTATGGATAACCTGTTCAAGTTAGACGGGGACTCAGCTGCCTAGGCTGAGAATGGGGGATCGCCATGGTTTCGCTATTGGCTGTGGGATTTGGCCCAAGTCCTATTATGTGAAACCAATTACTTCCCACTGCATTATCATCTGAGGTGGTAGGGTGATACTATCCTAAATGTCTCAATTGGCGAGCAAATTTATATCTGCCGCTGTGACACACCAACCCGCAACTTCGCCAGCTCTCCACAATGTCTAGGCCTGGGAGCCGGCTCGGGATTTTAGCAATGGAGCTGTTATAGGTATTCAGCCTTGCTTCTATCATGGAAACTGGTAGACACAATCAAGTAGGACATCCCTTCGGGAATGGGGGTTGGATTAGAAGTCTCTCAGTATATTATGCTTGTCATTCAACAAATATAGTACAAATTTCTCCTTAGATGGATATACTGTGACTTGCGTGATTATTAAATTCATTTCGGTTTTAAGCACTAGAAGAGATCGGTGATACACAGAAAACAGCGCTTAAAAAAAGGATTACAAACTCAGGAGAAACTAGAGACTGAACTGGTACTCCCCTCTTGTTCGCAACTTTTGGCCAGTTCATACAACCACACTCTTGGCTTTACCTTACGACTGAATATTTTCTTTACTTCCTTGAACTTCTCAAATGTAATATTACCATCCACCTATGTGAACAAAATGAGCACCTCTGGCATTCTAGCATCTGGGTGCAGAGCTTTGACCCCCTTGTGATGCTTATCTTGGAATGCTACACCAAGAACAAATTGAACATCAAGGAGGTGAGGATTAGTCCTCGGCTGGATTTCTGGAATCGAAGCCAAGTTATACCCAGCGCCCCCAACAATTCGGAGACTATTTCCAGCTTGCAAAACTACCTGCTTGCCTGGACGTTGCTCACGCCATACAATGGGGTTGCCATGATTTGGGGATCTAGCTCCATTGGCTCCATTGTCGATGAATAGCCGTTGGGGAAGGCCAGAATCCCGAATATCAATACTGCGAAAACCCTGTACCAAGTCATCAAGTGTTTGACTGTCGACATCCATCCTTTCGGCATCGATGGTAGTAGGTAGGAAGGTTGAATCAGTATCTTTGCTCGAATCAAAACTTAAGCCCATCTCTCTTTGTAGTTGAAGTGCTTCACGCCGCTCACGGCGACCCCTTCTGAGGTCTTGCCAGCTTAATCGAGCCTCTTCAGTATCCTCCCCTGACCGCAGCCGCTCCCGCTCCACTATCCATACTCTATGCTCCTCTCTTCGTACCTGGTGGTTTGCCTGCCGTTGTAGCCCTGATCCCTTGTTTAGTTGCCGCTGCCTCATGATTGCCCATATTCCCTCTTCCAGATTATCCATAGTTGGGTTAGGCAAACAGTCAAGCTCGGTGAATCCATTAATATCGAGAGTGATCAGGGGGTTAATTGGAGAGCGACACTGTAGGCACGTAAAAAGTGTTCCACTCGTTCTACCAAAAATAAGACAATGTCCATATATACTATGATGGCATGGGAACTCAATGGTACATAAGTGCTTTAGGCAAACTAAGCATCTCCCAGTGCATAAAGGACAAATTGTTGGCGGACTGCATATCTGTAGCTTCTAAGTGCACTGATCGCACAGTACATGCGGAAGTTCATTCTGACAGTGGAGTGTGGGTGAAAGTGAAGTATTCTGTTCGCACACATCGCAAAAGTCTGACATGATTGAGGATTCATAGGGAAAGAAAGAGCGAGCCAGGATACCTTTGACCTAGTGAAAAAGCCGAGTTCAGGGTAAGGAAGGTCACTCTGATCAAAAATAATTGTCATAATTAAGACTGTTATCTTTAGCTTCTAGTCAATGTGCATGATTTCATATATAGTTGATTGACAATAGCATGCATTGCTCCCTAGCTGGTGCCTATTGGATACTGTGAGCCCTTGATAAGCAAAGTAGTGGGTTGGAACAGCCAGGCATCATAGAGTAGGGGTTTCGGCCCTCCATAAATTCAGAGAAAAGTGCTATCAATCAACCACCACCATCACCACCATTACCACCAAAAATCATGAACAGCCGGTCAGGCCGCGTATCTGAGAATAGCGTCTCCACCTCTGCCTCCAGCCGCATCACACGGTCAGGCCATATGTATGACAACAGCGCCCACACCAGCCGGCCTCGAAGAGCCCACGTCCTCCCTAGCAATACTGCTGCCAGCAACACTGCTGCTATTTTTCGCAATATATTTCCACAAGCTTCACAAGCTTTAACTCTGCAATCACAAGCTTTAACTCAACAAACATCACGGGCTTTGCCGACCCCACAAGCCTCACAAGCTCTAGATTCTTCATCAGATGATGAATCTAATGCATGCATCTCTTATGGTGGGCATCATATTTTCCTCAATGCCATCGAAGGATGTCCACATCATTCAATTTGTAGGGGTTGCATAAGGCGAGCTGAAAAGGCTTCAGGCAGTGCTCTCAGCTAGTGCCCATTCTGTGCTGACCCCTGTCCAATCTGTAGTGAACATGCAGCTGTGGTAGGGCGTATTGGATGTTCACATAAGACATGCGTTTGTTGTATTCATAAGGAGTAGCAAGCTGGCTCCGAAGCAGGCATTACTGGGTCATTGGCAGTGATAACACGCATCTTGCAATGCGGTATGTGCTGCCGTGTGGGAGGTTATTGGTTTTTCGCAAATGATCCACTTTTTACTGTAGTGTTGGACGAGATTGAGCGAGATGGTTTAGACCAAGAGATTCACCTACGAGGCTGGGTCTATATGTACCGTACTCACAACTATATTCATGATTCGTTAGATGCAGCTGTTACCAACCAGTGGAGCTCCAGGATAATGGCTGCTGTTGGCCCTAATTTTATCTATCTAACTTACCCTAATGCCATTGGATTGTCACAGGAATGCTTGAGGCACCCCATAGTCAGTATACTGCCATCCGCTTCACCAACGCCGAACAGCCACCAAGTGCGGACGCAAGTTAGGGTGGCAATGCCCCAAATAGCAATCTCCCTAAGGCTTAACAGTCGGTCACCAATGCAACTTGATAGCCAGAGCTTGATTTCCCCCACATTGAATGATCTTGTACGAAACATGCGGCAAATATCAATCCAAGACACAGGTCTGCCACAGGACCTATTTACAACAAATGCGGGAGGGGCGCCTAGTGCAGCCAATTCTCAGGATGGATAGCCAATAGCTTGGCGTGAGCACCGTCCAGGGAAGCAAGTCGTAGTACGAAATGGATTCTAGGTTCGGATAGTGTCGGGAAGTGAGTTCTTGTTAGGGCGTGATTTTGATATTGAGCTGCTACCACAAATAATTGGTAAGACGAATCCGCATGTCACACAAATTCAGTCGATTCGTGCAATTGCCTTCCAAGACTAAAAAAATGAAGGGATTGCAGTGCTGAAAGCGGAAAGACTTCCAGATATTTTGGTATTATTTACATTGGTTTCTGGGTCCAGTACTTTTGAAACGTCCAAGGTGGTAAGGGATATGGTGGGGCGCAAGGAGGTACGTGGGTGGTTGCAGAGAAATACCAATAGGCTAGAACGCAGGGATGATTATATCTCTTTATCTTCTAGTCTCAATGGGGATATTCATGCATGATGATCTCGTATGATCTCGTATTGTTATCTTATAGCTTTTCATTGGTGGAATCAGGTGGTAATATAATCATTCAAGCACGCATAATTTCGGCATATTTTGCCAAAGCCCTCCTGCTCTTCAATTCTATATAAATAAATAACTGAGGCTGTCGACATCGACACCTATACCAAACATGTCACGATATTTTCCTACACCAGAACCCGATTCGTCTGGACTGGAACCTCTGTCTTCACCAGGGCTCGGACGTAATGGCGCATCACTCGGACAGTTCACTGCTTTTGCAGCGGCAAATGCTGTTGGAAATACTATCAATAATCCTTCAACCCCCTTCATAGAACGGGAGTTTAGAAGCATTTATGTGTCGGCTGCTGCACTTGCCGATGCAGCTGCGAAAGATTCTACACGCCATCACCGGATGCTGAGATATCAGCAATATATTACACACCTAACGATGGTACTTGGGTTTTACGAAGCTCTTCTGCAGGGGGAAAAGGAGTTAGCAGGTGCGTATATACTCTAAGCTTGAATTATTAAGGCATGCTGACGATAATTAGGGTTGAAGCCACCTCAGTGATACATGTTTTTTTCTGTTTCTGGGAGTAGATCAGATATATGCATGTATTTGTCTTCCTATAGCAAATTTATCTAGTCACAATAGATCGCCCATAGCAGGAATTCCACCCAGCAGAAATTCCACCTATTTGTGAGAAGCAATTCGAAAGTTTTGTGGCGTAGCACCTTGGGATCATAGTTGACTATAGGCAAGTCATGATTGGCCGCCTCATGGCCTTAGGCCGACTTGGTATATGTATAGACTTCAAAAAAAAAAAAAAGGAGTTATAGTTGGCACCGCCAAACGATTTACATACAACTAATCTGTACTTGCCATAAAATTCATATATCTGCTCACTATACATGAACCATCGTGCCCACTTCTTTTGGGATATCGACCCACCCCCTAGAGACCACTACTCATAGAAAGTGATATTACATGCTCAGTATGCTCAGACTTCAAGTACCAAGTGGGGCGATACTTCTGGCCAATCAAAGCCATCATAACCTCCGTCTATTGATATATTTTCTGGCCTTACCAATGCTGCTGGTAGTGCCTTGTCGCCTTGCGGCTTTTGCAACAACATTCATTTTCTCCCACAATCAGTTGGGATAAACCACTTCAAGGTAATTATACGCGCTCTTATGAAACCCTACCGGATCATCACGGGCAACCGGATCAAATAGCGATTTGGTAATTTGTATACAATTTCCAACCAAATATGGACAATTCACCCTAACGGGACCGCATAGGTAGTAACTAGAAAGAGGGTGCAAATTATCGAACTTTGATTATAAACTTGCATAACTAGTAATATAGTGACGGCTAGGCAATGGAAAGCAGGCTGGGTACTACTTGTATAGCTAGCCGTTATGCAAGTATGGACGTTTTCCCATCTCCGTAGTATTCCCAACTGGGTAATTTGACATTCCCGTGACTTGATAGATTATCCAAGACCCAAATTAGAGATAAGTCGGCACCAAGGAATCGTAGCAGCATCCTGATCGCTCGAGTGGGAAATACCGTCCATCAGTCCTTCACTGTCGTGCTGATAACTGTACTCTAAAGGACAATGGCAAGAGCAGATTCTCATGCGCCCCCCCCTACATGGCTCTTTATAGAAAATAACTTATTACCAGGGGAACTTCTGGCGAAATTTTATGTTTTTATGTTTTCTGCGCTTGTACTACAACTATTATCATTAGTCATAGTTGGCACCGCCAAATAATTGGTATCATCTCACCATTTGTACCTAGTAAATACTTAGTCATTATTGGTACCAACAACAAACTTGGATAAATTACGACTTTCCCATGGTTAGCTTGGCCCATATGGGTGGTAAGCTAATTGCTATGGTGTCTAGACTAGCCTAGAATTTATCAGAGAAGGTCAGGTTTAGTCCAGCAGACTCAGGCGGGTTAGACAAACTCAGGCGGACCGAGATAGACTTAGGCTCACAGAGGCAAGGCATAATTGTCCAGCTGATTTTTATATAAATAGATTTCGGAAAAGTGCACAAACTCCTGCTTGCCTTCCAAAGTTAGACTAATCGCTTTATCACTTTTATAAGCAACTTAAACTGCATCTATACACTCTAGATTATGCCATTCAAACCCCAATTCATATATATTCCCAAGACTTGGTCAGTACCGTAGGTCAGTTGCTTGTCCCTATTTTGCCTCGAAATATTAGATGCCACCCAAAAATCGATCTATTAACCCATTCAAATCCGTCCATTTCACATTCCCACCACATGCAGGGTTTGCGTGGGTATGATCCATATCTCGGTGATGTATGGTACCACAGAAGAGAGGTATCTATCGCAAGAGAGAGGTATCTATCGCAGAAGAGAGGTATCACATTGCATCGCATCGCATCAGCACAAGAGAGGTATTGCACAGTAGAGAGATCTATGACAAATATAGACTGGTGTCTTTCGAGCATGGGAAAAATACATGATTGCATAGAATAGGGTTGGCCGTAGGATATTTGAATGGCAGGAATTATTGCTTCTACTTTATAGTTGAGGCTTATATAAGCTACGAAACTTTTCTCATCCCTTGGGTCAGTTGAGGAGGGACGCCAGTAGGAAATTTCTTGTTATTTCTGCCTAATATGGCTACTATGCCAAGCCACCAGATTATCAACTATGGTAAAACAATGCCTGCTATTATTTTTCTTTAAATCGATCTATTGGATAGTCTGTGGACTTGTCGGGCTTGCTCTGTTTTTGGGCTTTATCTATTATTAACATTATTCACTCCTTTGAATAAAACCCACCTTATTCACTCTTTAATAAAGCTACTGTATGTCCGTAGTGTTGAGTTGTACCGTAGTATTATCAGGATTATACTGAGGCTCTTAATCCCTACCAGAGCCATGTGACTAGTTAATCTCCTTGAGTCATTTATACAGTAGTTAGTTGAGCTAAGTAATATATTGCGGCTTACCACTCTCGTCCCTTAACTCCAAAAGGGGAAGGCACTACTGTATTGAGCTTAGCAAATATGCCAAACTAGCCTCCCACTTTCTCATTCCTGTCAAAGCAATTCATTATTATAAAGACAAACGTTTTCAATACCACCACGTTTACCGCACTATAATACCACAGTAGTAAGTATTTAGTGTGTAAATACAAGGCAGTGCATGCGACAAGTTAACAAGTAGGAGTTGCTGAGGTTCTTCTCCCTATGCATTCCTAGCTCTCTATAGCCCTCGCTGTCCCCTTGTATCACATCGGTACCTTTTCTTCCGTGAACATCCCCTTGGAATGCATGTCAAAGGTGCTAGTATCTCAATCTCATTTGGTGCAAGTGGTGGGGCGTAAATAATAGGTCACATGTTGTCTGCATAGGTTTGATGCCAGGTATTGTAATATTGATACACGAAGTTGGTTAAATAAAATAGCAGTGTAATGTTGATACACGAAGTTGGTCAAATATAATAGTAGTATGATAGTGATTACTCGCTCTTATACTCAGTCTAATACTCGCTCTAATACTCGCTACAACACTCGCTCTAATACTCGCTACAACACTTGCTCTAATACTCGCTCTAATACTTACTACTACACTCGCTCTAATACTTGCTATAATATGCCTTAGAAATTTTATAAGACATTAGATAAAAAGCAAAGGAAAAAAGCATGAGTAAGGAAAGTATAGATACCGGAAAACTATAGTGGCCAAGCCTGATTGCCAAGGCCGACAATATAGACTTTCCGAAGACAATGAGATAATGGATAATAAGAGAGGTGGCATGATAGTGCTCAGCCCCACTTAGCCCACTATCACCGTACTACTCAATGCCTGACCTGGTAATAGTTATATTGGGAAATCGTAGTCATAGTACTGTGATATATGCGGAGTTCACGCTTTGTAATATGTATCATAGAAAGTCATGCTTTCGCAGCCTCTATATATGCATGGAATTCATGCCTTTGCAGCCTCTATATATGCATGGAATTCATGCCTTCGCAGCCTCTATATTTGCATGGAATTCATACTTTCGAGGCTTATGTATATATATATATATGCATGGAATTCATGCCTTCACAGCCTCTATATGTGCATGGAATTCATGCCTTCGCAGCCTCTATATATACATAGAATTCATGCTTTCGAGGCTTATGTATATATATATATATGCATGGAATTCATACCTTCGTAGCCTCTATACATATAAGCCTCAAATGTATGATTTTCTCGCATATATATATATAAGCCTCGAAAGCATGAATTCTATGCATATATAGAGGCTGCGAAAGCATGACTTTCTACGATACTTATCACAAAGCGTGAACTCCGCACATATCACCGATTTCCCAATATAACTATTACCAGGTTAGGCATTGAGTAGTACGGTGACAGTGGGCTGAGTGGGGCTGAGTACTATCATACCACCTCTCTTATTATCTGTTATCTCATTGTCTTCGGAAAGTCTATATTGTCGGCCTTGGCAATCGGGCTTGGCCACTATAGTTTTTCTGTATATATACTTCCCTCCCTCGCACTTTTTCCCTTTACTCTTTATTCAATGTCTTATATGATTTCCAAAGCATATTAGAGCAAGTATTAGAGTGATTATTAGAGTGAGTATTAGAGTGAGTATTAGAGCGAGTATTGTAGCAAGCATTAGAGTGAGTGTTATAGCGATTATTAGAGCGAGTATTAGAGCGAGTGTTATAGCAAGTATTAGCAAAATGAATATTTCCACTGCACATATTCTCGATCTGAAGTCTGCTCTGAAATCTGCTCCGAAATCTGCTCTAGTGTCAAGATTCACAGACCTATTAGCGTGTGCATAGCCTGTTCTCGGACATACTAGTGTTGTTATAAGCTGCATTTTAGTACTACTATATCGCAACGGTATTCTGGACAATACTTACTAAGTCCACGGTAGTCTTGACAATATAGTGGCGAACATTTTAGTCTCTGCAATACTTACTAAAGCAACAGTATTCCAGACAATGCCGCCACTAAAATAAAGTTGTCTTGTGTATACGGAAATAAATAGGAGTTGCCGACTAACATTAAAGTATCCATAATAACATAAGAATGTGACAGCGCTGCTCATGCAATAATATCCCACTTTTTGGTACAGTACTCATTACTCCTATGCGGAGCGAAATCCAGATAGATTCAGGATAAGGTAAGTTAATCTGCCATGTCCATTACAAGCATGCTGAACACCATGATGAGCAACACGGATACATTCATAACAGCAGAGTGTACAATTCACATGGCCTCGTTGCAATTGCAGGAGCTCTGTTTCTTATATTGAGAGGTTTCTTATAATGGGGTTGCTTATAACGAGGGTTCACTGTATGTAAAAAATCTGCTCATACATTCACTAGTCGTGACTTGGTGCTATGGTATTGAAACATAGTGTGGTAAACGTTGTGGAAATATACGCAACAAAAATCTTTTCATTGCAGGGGTCTTCAGAAAATGAAGTAAAATCAAATCCAGCTAGGTTTCAAGAGAGGAATTATGTGAGGTAAGTACATAAGATAAAGCGGGGTGAGAAGCGAGGTGAGAAGCAGGGTGAGAAAAGAATAAAATACTATTGGCAGATCCTCCAGTTAGATCAGCTACAACACACTCTGTGTGTACAGAAACAATCTGGCCAATCTCCTCACTATGGTGTGTGTAACATAACGAAGAGATATATATGGGAGTATGGTTTAGGGGTATAACATCTCATTTGCAAGTCGGCTTCGATCGATGAAATCTTGAGAAGGTCCGGGGTTCGATTCCCCGTTCTTCCATTTTTTTTTTTTTCATCTGTGAGCGACGGAAATCTGCTTGGCATTTGGTTGATACTGTTTAAACGTTATCGATCCTATACCATGCATGCATTAGAGCATCCCTCATGGACTGGATGTAGTAGTCTGGTTGGCACAACCCCCCCGCCAAACGAGGGGGAAGCGGGGCCTTGAGAAGTGATATTTAATTTACTTGAATTTTTTAAGCTACCTCTATATTCCCTTGCTCTATCCCACTTGCGCTTTATCCCCTTCATGATGTTATATTACTTGTACTCTATTCCTTAGTTCTTTGTTCCATTAAGTATCCCGCTATAAAATAACCCCAATATTTGATATTACTACCTCTATTCGGTATTTACTACATGTGGTATGGGAGTGTCGCTGTGGTATTGTACTGTAGAACCGCCGTTGAAGTGCGCATACATATGCCATTCCGCAACCGCCCAGAACATATATAAAGGAAGGAAGCGCTGTAAGAATCTGAGAAATTATCAAAATCTCCAGCTGATCCATTAATATTCTTCCGAGCCGCATGTGCTTGCGCACCATACCCTTCTGCATTGTCATATCAAGCACCTCAATTACTGGAGGAATTCGGGAGCATTTTCTAGGGTGATATTTATCTGCTTCCATAGTGAAAAGCTAGGGGAATAGCTACCAGTTGACATGAAGACGTATTCGGTGAGTAATCTCACCCACGTCAAAGCTGTGGAGGGTGCTGTACCGGCCAGACTAACGTCAAAGTGAGTTTCCACCGATAGGCAAGCCTGCCAATATTTTTATCACAAGTACTCCAACCCGGGTCGCGGGCTCCGCCATCATAATTGCCCGCTGTTGGTGCGCGGGTTTTATCCTCCGCGGTCAAGCTTAAACGTCAAACGGTCAGCTACGGTACATGCCACCTTCAGCACCAGGTCCGCAACGTCATGTCCACAACCTCCAGTTGTGGCGACAATGCCTTTGATAGCTGGATCTGTAGTAAATAAAATGGTTGATGAGAAAAAATTCAGCGTACGAATTTCAGATCGTGGGTGTGTCGTTGGCGGGTTTGTAGTATACCATAAGTGCATTGAAAGTGAATGTCTGCTCTCCTAGATTGATTGATATATTTCCCTACCATCATGTACATATGTACAGTATCATCAATGAATCTCGAAACGCATTCACTTTAATTTGAAAGCTCAAATTCTGTGACCGTGATCCAGAGCTGAGAACTATCCACCAGTCTGCCAGTGAATTACACTGCAGATTCTTTCCCCAACACTTTTTAGTCCCTATTGTCCCATTATGTATAAGAACCAGGTACATAGCCTGTTTCACTGTAGTTTGTATGCTGAGTAATGTTTCGAGCGAGAATTTTGGTAGTGCTGGTCGCGGTACGTTGAAACCCACCTTCTGTAGACCCTGTCGGCAGGGTCAACACTCAGGATCATCTTCTCGATATTCTTGAAGATGATATACAGTTAATATGGCATGGAGTTGTGGTGTGCGGGGGTCATTCAGCCTGGTATTGACGTATATATGGATATGGGATGTACCTTAAGTAGTTAGGATTGGAACAAACTATCAATGATATCGATTCCTGTCATATGCCTAAATTATACACATCTAACGGTCAGAGTATCAATCCATGAGCTTTAAAGGGTGAGAGGCCGTCTACAAAGTTCTGCACGCAGTGGATTCATTAATATTCATTCAAATCCTCAATCCATTCGCCACTCATGAGTTCTATCCGGGTCCCTACCTATAGTTTTTAAAACTCAAACGTAATGGACAGGAAGCTGCGGTCGGGTAAGAGCTTGCACGTGGAAGGCAATATTACAGGGATTCATATTGTGTAGTTGGGGTTGAATGTTGCCAACATAGGGTTGTCTTTTGGTCAGGGCGGTACCCGGCATTGAATTTATGCATCGGCATGAATACTTGTTAAACTCCCAGAGGGTATTGATAGTACTTACGAACTTGATCCTTATGATTTACAGATCACTGTTCAATTAGAGAGAGCATACAAGTTATTACAAGCGACAAAACTATAATCTGCTTCTCCCACCTATCCGTTAACTAGTACTATTCACATGTGTGGATATATTGTTTGTGAATGAGAAAAAGGCTTGACGTATGGGATCCACCAATGATTAGTTACCAGCAAGCACATAGGGAGATCCTAACTAAGCAGCCTTCAAAGAAAAGAAAGGAGATCATGCACCGCTCCTCTTGTTTTTCTCAGCCATGATTGCTTTTATAACTCAGCGGGTCGGATGGAGACTAGATAAGGACGGAGGATTGTAAGGATGACCTGCTTGGCGTCAAAGATCGACTTCGGGGAACTAGTAGTTCTTTGTTCGTAGGATTGAATGGCGGCCTGATTAAGGATCTAGTCAATTTTTGTTAGATATTCCGACGTTCAACTGCAGGGCCCCATTATTACCTCCTTCATCTTCAGACCTTGTGGCCCAATGGCAAGGCGCTTGACTACATTTAGTTGATCAAGAGATTCTAGGTGCGCCCACTAGCAAGGTCGTTGGATTTTGTGTATTAGTCCTTTCATAGAACTTGGGTATTTTATTGTTATGTGAAGAAGTTTTTTCTTCGCTAGGACGGGGTGAAAGATAATACCCCTGCAAGGTAGCTATTGGCATCGCACACATAAACTACTACCTGAGGAGACGTTTATCCGTGAAATCAGATTGTGGTATCTGACCCAAATTCAATTCAGTAAACGGGATTTACCCTGAACAGTTACAACCAGCTACCGCTAGTATACTCGTTGTCTCTGGAGCAACCAAAAGTTGTCTGGTTGGACTAGAAGTTACGAGAGAAGACACGGAACAGGTAGGGTTTATACCTGTGCATTCCAAAAAGGGGCGATGGAGAAAACTAAACTTTAGTTTATGCAAGGCAGAAAAAAGGAATGATTTCGCCCGGGTTCGAACCGGGGACCGCCTGTGTGTTAGACAGAAGTGATAACCAACTACACCACGAAACCAGTTGATGATCGTGAATGGGAAAGATAGATTATAACCCCTACTCACTATCACCTTTTGCGGACAGTGCAATGTTGTATTGTTTTCAGGTGATCAACGAGTATGAATTGATCAGAGTGCTGCTGAGCCTCAGACCTCACTGTCGCTGAAACAGATATGCGCATGAAATAGGAATTACGAACACCTAATTCAGAGGACTTTGCCTTGCCGCTGCCACTGCTACCTCTGACTTTCTCAAAGTCACTTAATCCCCTCCTGATACTACCAATATCTCGTCACTGCCCTAAGTATCTCTAGGTTTCTGCTAGATTGACTTTGTGGTGGGTAGAGGAAGTATGCAGTGTGTGATTGACATGCTTGAGATTGAATATGCAATACGGGGTGTGGCGGTGGGGGGGCTACTTATAGCGGTGAATGGAATGGATCGATTGGAAAAAATTTTTAAAGGAGTAAAAAAATTTGCAACGGTTGTGGATACAGCAGTATAACACAACCTGGCAGTCACTGCCTTTGTTTGGGTGGGAGGGGGCGATTCTTCAGGTTTGTACAATTTCTCTGGTTTTGGTAGCAATAAGCTGAGGCGTCATAGATCGCTCTATAGCCCTTGAATATTTTTAAGCAACAGCAACGACGTCTGGAGAGAAAATAGTCATGTGTGAGTTCTATGCCAACAAACATAGCGATTTTGATGCGGTCCTGTCTACCAAACTTCACACCAGAGTAGAGTCGGTAAGGCCAAAGTTGTACTCCACTACTTTTTGTTCTCGGTCAAAGCGTGCCAGTAGTTCGATGCTCAATGATGGGGTGTACCTGTATGTAAGTGATGTAAGAATAATGGTAAACAATATTAGGCATCAAAAAACTGGCAAAAGTGCTGAAGCCATTCGAGATTGGGGCTCAGTTGTTTATTTACAAGGAAGAAAGTTATTCGAGAAGCTGCCACCATGGAAAGAATTGGAGGTATAGTTTAACACAGTATTGAGTGGGATTGATAGCTAATGTAGAAAACAGGGGTGGGAAATCAGCTTCGAGAAACTAAACATCTGATCAAGCGAATACCTACAATTTTTGGGAGAAGATTTGAGCCTTTAAAGGTCAGAAACTTATATAGCTAACTCGCTGTAACTCTCCAACCTCCGTTTGGATATAATAGAGTTCTCTTATAATACAACTCCTGGTATGTAGTTTCTTAGGGGTCGATTTTGTTTAATCTCCACCGAAAAAAGTGTCGATGAACTCCATACAAATTTTCTATAAAGCGGAGCACTTCAAGTGGAGAACGCTAGGAGTTTTACTATTGGAAAAGCAGTATATTGGATTGAAAGGGAGCTCGTCATGACGAGTTATTATTCTTGTCATATCATTTTAATTGAGAACATGTCTATTACTTACCATAGCAAAGCGAAAATATCATATTAATGCCAATAAATACTATATCAACGCAAATACTGTATCAAAATAAAATCTGAAGTCACGATGCTAATTTCCATTAATGCTCTACACTACTGCGCCATGCACTTTTGACGGGGGAGTGGATGGTGTAGTTGGGAACCATCCTGGTAAATTTCGTAGGTTCATCTCCTAACAGCCAAGGAGTATGGGTTTTGTCCTAAGGAAGGTTTTCCCTAGTCTGGTTGGCACAAGCCTCTCGTAGGTTTTCCCATGCTTTAGTCAGTGAATTTCATACTGAGGGCCTTGGTAGTGGAGTAGGGACGCTCTAGCATGTTATTCCGTCGCTGTACCAAACCTTTAGAGGGGAGGGGGCCGTCTCATAGCCTATGGCTCCATAGACGTATAGACAAAAAAAAAAAAAAAAATGGAAGAAAAAAGTGCGTCTAGGTTGCCGTCCCTGTAAGGGGACCATTACCTGGCTGGATTAAGGACAAGGCAAGTTGATCTGCCAGATCCGAGGTGCAGAAACCAAAGAAGAAGAACTCAAGTGAATCGAGGTCCCATGCTGTCATTAACCGGCTTGCGCCCAATGACCCAAATGGCATGACTGAACCTCGACCCAAACAAGAAAACCCTCTGAGAAAGAGAAAATTAACGACCTGCTCGAGTGGAACCAAATATGTGATGTACCCCTCGGAAGTAGAGAATGAGGCCCCTGATGTCCCACTAAGAAAGCGTGTAGGAAAGCCCCGAAACATGGTCAAGTGGAAGAAGGTGTTAAATAGCACCACACTGCTCCGAGTGTACCTAGAGTCCATACGGATATTCTAGGTCGTTCTGTGATATGTATAGGCCAAAGTACCTATAGAATGGATGGATGTCACCTTGTGATGGTGCCCCCCTCCTTTAAATTATTGTCCGCAAGAACTTTATGGATCATGCAATCAGTAGACTCATTATTGATACTAACAACCATGGATGGGGCTTGAGGACCAGTCCTCATGTAATGTAGTTGAAACACAGCTACGTACATTTCATTGCACCCCTGGGACAAATGGAATAAGAAATACAGGAAAAACGAGCGAGCATAAAGATAATTCAAAAACCTAATGCATACCATAGGAAAAAAGAAAAATTCTTTACAACATAACGTTAAGTTCCCGGGACTTACGAGGGTTATCCAGATAGAATATCCAAATAGTTTCGGCCGCTCCATCCTTCAGATTCTTATATGGTTCCTATGTGTCATCATCTAGACTAAAACCCTTCCAAGAAACCAAGTACAATGCCCATCCTTTCCTGAACTCACTTGTCCGTATTTTCTTTCCACTTGGTAGTCTGATTCTTGGAGGTCTACTTGCGGAGGTGTTGGTGAGCGTCTGCTGGAAATCGTATTGCGGTAGTAGGATTCCAACAAACTAATATCAAAAAATAAGTGAGTTTTGCCTGTACTCGGGGGAAGTTCTAACTCATAGGCGTAAGTGCCAATAAGCCATTTGATTTTAAACTTCTCTCGTAGCTTGTAGTCAAGCTTTTTGGTCGGATGCCTTGTCTTAATATTCTTTGTGTTGGCCATGACCCAATCTCCCACTTTAAATGTAGGTTCCTTATCTACCATCTTCTGATTGTAATATTTGGACATCTAGTCCTGCACTATCTTTATGTTCTCTCTCATAGCCTCCCTCATTGCATCCAAAGCTTGGGACCATCTTAGTTATCTTTGGATTGTTCAATTCAGGTTGGGCTTCAATTGGATTTTGGAAATTATTCTTCAGATATTGGTTATATGCCTAGAAAAGAGTGAGCTTGATCCTAGAGTGGACAGTATTATTGTATTAGAACTCAGTAAATTGAAGTACTCGACCCAGTCATCTTGATCCTAACAGTAAGTATGTTCGAAGACAATGCTTAAGGATCTGATTGACTTACTCACTATGGGCGTCGTGGAGTTGACTAGAGAAGCAATCACTAAGAGGAATTTTCTTCCGTAAGTAGAAGTTTCTTATATCTCAACTACTTTGTAACTAACTAAAGTCCATTAGACACTTCCGTGAAGCTCGTAAGGTTACATCTATATCCAACCAATACTGGAGGAGTGCGCCACCTTCAACAGCGGGTACGAGAGCACCTCAAAAATTTGGATGACCCTTTTCTACAAGCTCTAGTAGATAAGCTGGCAAATGCAGCTATAGGCGGCTTGACAACAGGTTTTCTGGGATCCGGGAGAGAACCGCGCAATACAGCTTGAGGCACTATTAGCTACAAGGGTGGAGGAAGCAAAGCAGGCAAGGAAGCGAACACGGCTTACAACCTCAAAAGCCATAACTGTGGAGGATTTATTGCAGCTACATTTGGAACAGCAGGCTCAGCAACCAACCAGTGAAACATGTCTACCTCACTCGCCTAGCCAGATCTAGGCGTTCTACTACTGTTACCCATATATCGGCCAGCCCATCTTCCTCACCATCTGCATCAGGTCCAAGCTTTCGGGATAGTGATAGTGAATTTGAGAGCGGGATTCTTTTTGGGTCAATCAGTACTCGTATTCAAGCTGTCTACCTCTGACGACAGTATGCCACTAGAGATATTGGTTTAGCAGACCTTCGGTAGAGAGTTCTTAAAGGACCTTGTGAACCCTAGGGGAAATTGGATTACGATAGGGGAGTACTCGGTAACCAAAAGGATCAGTCAATCATGCATTTTGTCAGGATTGATTACCAACTCACACAGGGACCTTCAGCTATCATGGGTCAGGGGTCATTTGGGCATCCCAGGGAACGAAAAGGCGGACCAGATTGCGAGCCTCCAGTCCCATCTAGGAGAATTCACGGGTCAAAAGCGCACGATAACAGAAGGGGGTCTCCGGTCAGCCATTCGGAAAGAGATGAGAACGAAGGCAGGATACGGGGCTAGAAGAATAGAATGGGACCGTCATGCTCTCACAGCCTACACGTGGATGCGAACAAACAAAGGCCCCCAGAAGAGTTGGCTGCATCACATTGGTAAGGCGGCATCAGCGGAATGCGCATGCGGTAACCCCTCGGAAACAGGGGAACACATCACATTCGCATGTCCACGTTTCGACCATCCCAGAAGAGCCCTACTGGGGGACAAGAGTAGTTAGGAGGAACTCGACAAGCCGGAGTGGAGAAAGGAAGGGGAAGAAACCTACGAGGCAACGGAGGCCTACTTCAGGTTCTTATTCAACGAGCTCACCTAGTCTCAATTTTCTACAGGTCCAATTTTTCACGAGTTCCCTTGGTACCAGTTCATAAGTTACGTCGCTATTTCTAGTCCAGTTCCTTACTTTACTCTTCCAGTTCAGTCTCAGTTTCACAGGTTGGGAGATCAAGGCTTAGTCAGGCCTCCGGGTCATCGGATAATCCGTTAATGACAGCATGGGGCGTCGTCTCAATATTTGTATTTATCTTGCGTGGTTCTGACAGATTAACTTATCTTTACCTTGAATCCACCCGGGCTTCTGGGTGGCTCCTCATGGCCCCCCTAACGGGGCCGCATAGGAGTAACAAGTATTTAAAAAAATAAAAATTAAAAAAATGCATTTTTGTCAGGGATCTATGAATGGTGACCATGTGGCCTTAAAATAGCTGGAAGGATATGGAGGAACTGACCTACTCCCACTTGGAATATATCAGTACCTACAGAAGAACAGGGAGGATCAAGATTGAGCAAGGATGAAATATAACATGAATAAGGGATTAAAAGTGTTTAACCTTCTCATACTCGCAAAGGCAAACTCCCATATATTGGTAAGAGGGGAAAGGCGAGACAGCGGATCTAGGGTCGGCAATAGTTGAAGTAAGAAAGAGACAAGATGCATTGGGAACCGGGGCAGTCAGATTTGGCTGGGTCAAGGCACACACCGGGATTCCAGAAAATGAGAAGGCAGATGTCCTGGCAAAGACAGGTGCTGAGGACCCTTACCCATCTCAACCTCTTATCACCGAGGGGGGTCTTAAGCAGGAATGGAGAAGGAAAAGAGAAGCAGACAGAAGAGTGGTGGCTGCAGGTGGTGGTAGAATGGTTAAGTGGGAACGGAAAGCATGGGTCAATTATGTCCACTGTAGGACTGGGAAGGGCAACCTACAACCCTGGCGGAACAAGTTGGATGATTCTGTTGACCCAACGTGTAGAAATTGCAGCCGGTATGTGGAAACAGGCAAGCACGTAGCCTTGGTGTGTCCACGCGAGGAAGAAATCGGCAGGAAGTGGGGAAGTTGGGAGGACATGGATGACCGGAGGAGGTGGCTGAAGAAGGCAAAGGACGGAGGGGAAGAATACACAGTAGATCTGGTTGAGGCGTTCTTCTCTAACCTCGATCTAGCTTGAAAGTAGGGGTGTGTTTGTGGATGCGGGGGGGCATTTACGAATTTCCTTCATTCTCATGTAAGGGGAGGGCCGGTAGGGGCGTGGAGGCGGAGGCATATTCATGACGGGAATGCAGGCTGGTTAGTGGGCGTGGCGGGGGGGGAAGGGGTTATTTCGGTTTTTTCTTAGGCTCGGAAGGCAGGACGTTTATGTAGCCCGTTGTCCCGAGGGTGTACCGAGTCTTCTAAGATGAGGGATCGGGTCCGTCTCATAGCCTTAGGCTCCACAGACGTATAGACTTCAAAAAAGAAAAAAAAGAAAAAATTCCCATATAAGTGTTGTTAGCAATATAGTTATTGTTTTCCTTGGGGAGCATTATCAAATTGACATATCACAATAGGCCTACAGTGAACGCTCGTTATAAGCAACCCGACCGAGGGTTTGGGTTTCTTATATCGAGATATATACAAAGGAATTAGGAATCTTCCGGCCCCGGGCTAAAATAACGCGTGATTGTTGTCTCTTACTGTGCACTTCGAGCCATGCCTTGTAGACCCGCAATGTCCCGCTTTCTCTATATAGAAGAGCCTCTAGTTGCTCGGTTTCTGTCTACGGTATTAACATGAGGGTTTTTGGGGCCAAAGGGGCTTAGGCCCTAAAGGAAGTTAAGTGCTGCCTTATAGGAGATAAAAGGCACATCGGAGGTATCATCAGCCTCCAAATCCGACTCATGAGCAGCCGGCCCATATGTACCCAGAATACATTACTCCTCCTCCCCCGCAGAATTATCTATCACTTGATCAATGGAATCAATGAACTCAGAAAGACTAGCTCTCTGAAAACCAGGATGAGCAACACGGATACATTCATAAAACTCCTCCTGAACTTCCGCCAAATAATTTTGATCTAACAGCGGAGCTGGACCATGTACTGTTAGAATGCCGTTCATTCCGCCCATACCTTGCTATACCACTTGCATCTGCTCGCACTCATATGGCGTGCTTCACAACCTCCTTTAGATGTACGTTCATACATGTATATATATCTCGTTCATATTCCTACTTGTTCGAGATAACTAAGTTGAATAAAACATACGCATTCACTGCTTCACTATTCATCTCTTTATCTAGTATTCGTCTTCTTCCTTCATTGGACCTATAGGCTCTCGCTGCATACCTATTCCTTCATGTACACAATGAGAACTTGTGTATTGGCGTTGATGTAAACTGGCTGAAAAACAATTCACACGACCTGGTTGCAACTGCGGGGTACCTAATAGCGGCGGTACACTCAATTTATCCCACCTCGATATAAGAAACTCCCAATTTTATATGTATTACTAAGCACAAACTTAAGAAACCTGCTAGTAACGAGGATTTCTTATTTTCCAATACAAAGTCTGGCGGGACCGGAGTACTGTTTCTTATATCGAGGTTCACTGTATGTACGATCTTTCAACGGGCGAGGCCAGATGTAGTCAAGCGTTACGGACAGCGATACCTGCGCACATAATAGAAGCTTGATATCGGTAACCAATATGTAGTGTACAAATAGGAGTCAACCATTGTATTTGTCAAGATGGGTTTGAACAGGAGGTGTCCGGGATATTATGTCTGGCAGCCATCATGAGTTTTGCCTCGGTGTCGGCGATGTTGGTGACATGACATCAGGCTATGTGATCCAAGTCTCTAAAGCCGATAGCATCCACCTACCAGTGGCACCAGAACAAATACTGGAATTCGTAGTTTTGTTCCCTCCAGAACTCGGTGTTATACACAAGGTTCCAGACACTCCTCTCGAAGCACAACCGCTAGTAACAGCTGCTATCCACATTTCTTCTCATATACTCATACTAAACCTGGATTATAAATGTTCTGGTCCGTTGCAGCATTCAGTCCATTCCGGAACGGCCCCCAATACCGGAATGGACTGGTCCGTTGCGGAATTGCAGGGCCGTTCCGGAATGGCATATATGCGCACTCTGGGCAATGTCCCACATTGGTATTTTTTTTTTTTTTTTTTGAAGTCTGTACGTCTGTAAAGCCTAAGGCTATGAGACGGCTCCGTTCCCTCATCCCGAAGGACTCGGTACACCCACGGAACAACGGGCTGCATGAGCGCCCAGCCTCCCGAACCAAGGAAAAATCTACCGAAACGAAAAAAGAAAAAGCACAGTTTTTTCCAGGAGCAAAAGCTCCCCCGCCTTATCCCAGATCAAGGTTTGAGAAGAAGGTTTCCACCAAATCAACGGTGGTATCCTTCTCCCCTTCCTTCCCCTTCCTAAGCCACCTCCCCCGTTCATCCATCTCCTCCCTACTTCCTCGCCCCATGGGCAGACTAAGGCTACATGCCTTCCTGTTTCTACATATTGTCCACACATCCTGCATGTTGGGTCAATCGTATCATCCAATCTGGCCCGCCATGACTGGAGATTGCCCTTCCCTGTATGACAGTGGACATAATTCACCCTGGCCCTTCTCCCCCATTTCACCACCCTGCCCATCCCTGACCCCACCACCCTCCTTTCCTCCTCTCTCATGCGCCTCCATTCTTGCTTGAGCCCTCCCTCTGTAATCAGAGGGCATTCTGGGTCTACTGCCTCCGCTCCTTCCTTGGCCAGGGAGTCAGCTAGCTTATTGCCTTCAATCTCCACGTGAGCCTTAACCCAGCCTAGTCTGACTGCCTCCGTCCCGGCCCTTGCCTGTCTCTGCTTGACTAGCCTGCAGACCTCCCTTAGGTCAGCCGTTCTGGCCCTCCCCAATGTTAGGGGCGAGCTAGCGATCACGGTGATATCTGTCGGAATATCAATATATAGGGATAAATCACTTGCTCGGCCTAACTGGGTGCACAATGTGCGAAGAATAATAGCTTCATTCAAAGTAACCCAGCGATACAAAACTTCGCTTGAGTCTTAGAGAACAAGAACTAGATACAAGACGTGGGCAAATATATAGGAAAGCGGGGTTGACTTCAGGCCACCCACCATCGGGTGGCGCCGGCCCGGTCTGCATAATCTCAGCCGTAACAGTACTCCCCTCTGCTAGAGGGCGTCCCGACCGACCAACTTCACCATCCCTCTGATCCACGTGCTCATGTTTTCGGCATAGACAATGGGGCGTGTTCCGTGCGTTTGGTCAACCCCGACAACATTGGACACTTGGTCCACGACAATATTGGACACTTGGTCCGCGATAATAGCGCCTAAACAGTCTTGCACATTCTGTGGGGACCCTTGGCCTGTAGGGAGGCTCGGAAGGACGGGGGTATTCTCTCAAACATAGTGGCGTCATGCCAATGCTTAAACATCAGACCGGGTGGCTTCACTTCTCTGGCGACTTGCCATCGATCCGCTTTCCGTAATCTTGAGGGGTATCTTGAACAAGATGTGCATCATATGTATGGATCATAGATCCGGGATATCTTAAACATGAGGTGTATCATATATATAGATCCGAAGATCTAGGCATTGGAAGGATCCGCAGATCCGGGGTAATCTTGGTAGGGGGGGTATTCCACATGCCATTGCCGTTAAAAACCTCTGCGCGGCAAAACCCTGTGGGAAAAAGCCAACGTCACAGGAAAAGGTTCAATGCATGCTTTCCCAGCTATCCCAGCTATCCAACCCGACTTGCCAGTGCAAGGGGGGGTCTTGTTCATTTGTGTGCTCGTAGCACTCGCTTGGGTCTTTTCCCAAGGCGGGGGTCTTTGAGCTTTCGAGCTCGAACGTGGTTTTTGAGCTTTGAGCTCGATCGGGGTTTTTGAGCTTTGAGCTCGGACGGGGCTTTTGAGCTTTGAGCTCGTTCGGGGCCTTATAGGCTCGTTCGGGGCCTTATAGGCTCGTTCGGGGCCTTATAAGCCTGGCGAGGGGGTGTTTGAGCATGTCGCTCGATACCTAAGACTTAGTAGATCCGGAGATCTCAATATAGGATTAGTAGGTCATTTAGAACAAGCTAATAAGCATATAGGAGGGGGAAATAATTATTTCCGACGTCGCTCATATAGCCAAATAATCCAGCGACATCTCTTTTAGCCATATTCCGGCTGTCCGACAGTGTAGGTAGCGAGGGAGGAGTGATTAGACCCAGAATCACCGGTCCCTTTTGTCAAAGCGAAGTAATGTTAGGGGCGAGCTAGCGATCACGGTGATATCTGTCGGAATATCAATATATAGGGATAAATCACTTGCTCGGGCCTAACTGGGTGCACAATGTGCGAAGAATAATAGCTTCATTCAAAGTAACCCAGCGATACAAAACTTCGCTTGAGTCTTAGAGAACAAGAACTAGATACAAGACGTGGGCAAATATATAGGAAAGCGGGGTTGACTTCAGGCCACCCACCATCGGGTGGCGCCGGCCCGGTCTGCATAATCTCAGCCGTAACACCCAACCTACCGGCCTTGCGAATGGCTGCCAGCGCAGCCTGCGAGTCTGATAAGATGAGCAGGTTCCAGCCTCTATTAGCCTCCTCCAGGGCTTTCCTGATGCCTACCACCTCTCTATCCCACACTGTAGCCATTTTCTTGATACTAATGCACCCTTTTAGGCTCCTCCCAGACGAGTACCAGCCCGCTCCTACCTGGCCTAGCTCACTTTTGCTGCCATCAGTATAGATGATAGCGTGGCCTTCCTTCACCTCCTCAATTTTCCTCTACCACTCCTCTGGCTGGAATGTCTTGGTCAGCCCAAGGTCTATTCTCGGGATGTGGACCTTTTCCAGACTTCCTCCGCAGCTCAGAACCTCATTACCCTCCTCCTTTAGGACCTCCACCTTACTTCGGATTGCAGACATTACTGAGGTAAATCTGTCTAAAACTGGGAAGGGCTCCCCAAAGTAGTCCCAAGCCCTACCCTCCTCTATATTCCTTCCTTCTATACCTCCTTCAAGCCAGAGGTCCTTTGGGGCCATGGGGTCCCGCATCATCTTTGCTATGAGCCTTGCCTGGGCCGCATCCAGGACTAGCCTAGGGGACTCCACCCCCATAATTTGGCTCACCAACTCCCTCCAGGAGCCATGAGTTGCATTCACGCATTTCTTGAGAGCCTGGTATTGGAGTCTCTCGAACTCCTCCTCCTAGTCCTTCTGTCCCCTCTACTCTAGCTTGGCTCCCATAAGGCCACCGTCCTTATCATCCCTGTATAGGCTACCCTCCAGCTATTTGCACTCAAGCCCCAGTTGGAGGTGCCTAGGCCGTTGAGCTGCCCTAGCATCCTATAGGCCTTCTCGATCTGGCTCTTCCAATGCTCCCTAAATGACAGGCTCTCATCCATAATGATACCTACCCATTTGACACACTGTACATCTTTGTTCCTCCTTCTTCTCTTTTTTCTGAGTACCAACTTCTCGTATTTGGTATCTTCGAGAGGTAGGTAGCACTCCCTTGCCACCTTCTGGACTGCTTCATCCGCTTGTTGCAGTACAAGGTACATGTCTAACCCCTCGGCCTCCTTTTAGATGCAGATGCTAAGGTGTAGATCATCTATATAAGAGGGTAATTCAATGTTATAGGGTGCCATCCCTGTGACCTCCTCTTCTATTTTCTTAATAATCGGGGCCATCCAGATTAGGAAGATAACTGAAGAAAGCAGGAAGCCTTGAGGGGCCTCCAGGTTGGTCCTCCCCTGGCCTCGTATCTTCCCATCCCATTCTAGCTAGAAGCTCCTTATCTTGAAGAAGCTCCTTATCCAGGTGATCCACTTTTTTTTTTTTTTGACTTTCTGAGCTCCCTGATGATATCCTCTTCCCTTACGTTCTGGAATCCCCCTTTTACATTCCAGAATGCCTAGCCGACGATCCCCTCTTTCGCTAAGCATCTCTGTGCCCTGGTCACCGTCCTTAGGGCTGCTTCAGTTGCTGAGCGTCCTTTGACTGAACCAAACTGGTGCCTGTGGAAGAGCCCGAACTCCTGGAGTCTGTCTGCAACTACCTTCTCCCCTAGCTTTCCAATGCAGTTAATCAAGTTAATTAGCCTCCAGCCCTTTGTTCTACCATGGTCCTTACCTGGCTTGGGGATCATGACTACCTTGCTGAACTGCCACTCGGCTGGAGTCACTCCCCTTGCTAGGTTGTCCGCCACCTCCGCATCAGTTAGTCTCCCAACCTGATGCGTAGTACCAATTTGATGAACCTATAGCTTATGCCATCTGGCCCAGGAGCTGATTTATTGCAAGTGCCCTATAATGCTTTCCTAACCTCCTTCTCAAGTTCCTCTACAACCAGTTCGTCCGGTGCTAGCCCATCCGGAACCCCCCTCCTCCCCTGCCTTCCACCACCTCCACCACCTCATCTACCTCCTCCTCCACCACCTCCTCCTCCTCACCTTCCTGCCTGCCATCTGTTCTCTACTTGAAGTGGTCTGTTACCAGCCCTGCCACCTTCTCCTCATCGCTCCTACATTCGTTGCCATCTCATTCACTAGTTTCCCTATAACTCCCTTAAGATGCTAGGGGTCCTTGCCCACTTCACCACCTCCCATAGATCCGTTTCTCCATTCTCTTCACAGAAAAGTTGCCAGCAAGCCTTCTTTTTTTCCCGGATTATCGCTCTCAGCTTCTCCTTTTTTGCTTTCTATCTCCTAACTTGGCTTTCCTGAGTTAGCCCATCTCCCAGCCTTTCTCTTCTGCTCCTACATGTGATCTTGAGCTGGCTTGTGAGCTCCTCGTCCCACCACCTCTTAGACCTTCCTACAATGTTGAGGATCTTGTTGTGGCGTAGGCGGAGGCTTTTCAGTTTTATATATGGAGTATTCCCTTTCAGACCTCTTATCTATCGCTCTTCTTCTTTTGCTCCATCCTCCTTGATCATCTCAATCTCCTTTTCTAGGCTCCCCTAGTCCACTGCCTTCTTCCAATTGCTGGCCTAGTCTCCCCCCAAGAAAGGTTACCCCAAAGAGCCCAGTGATCTGCTGCTAGTTTTTCCTTTTTTACCTCGCCCCATCCCTCTCTTTGCTTAAAAACAAGTCAATCCTGCTCCGTACAGCTTTCCCATTCCTAGTCCTTTCCCACATTACCCCACCATCCTCTTCTGCAACTGCTAAGCTATTTGCTACCAGCTAGTCCGCCATAACTTACCCCCTCAAGTTCTCATTGCATGTGCTGTCCCACATATAACTGTGAGCATTCCAGTCCCCACTACCACTACCTGCCTCCCCCTAGCTTCCGGCTAACCCCGAGAGCCATTCTTCCCATTTCCGGCCATGCTACTTCCCATTCGCATAAACCCCTTCTAGCTTCTTACCCAGAACATTGACCACAACTAGGTTGTCCTCCTCCAGGTCAACCTTGATATCATCTACTATGCATTTTTACCAATAAACAACCACCCTCTATCTCTTCCTTACTGTACTCCCCAAAACAAATGCGGGGTGCCCCTGGCTCCCTCTCCCCTCCTTATCTATCCAGGCTTCCCCTACAAAGGCCACACCCACTCCTTCCCCCCTACACCACTCCAGAAATGTGTAAGTATTCAGATGACTACCCTCCACATTCTGGTATCCCACCCGAACAACTGTTAGTGATGGCTAGGCCACCGTGACAGTGGGGGCCACCAATACTTTCCTGCTTCCTATTGGTTCAAACCCCTCCTCATCAAACTCCTTCTTTCTGCTTCCTATTAGTTCAAACCCTTCCTCGTCAAACTCCTTTTTCTCTTTCTTGCACTACCCTATTCTAGACTGCCGCCAGTAGACGTACAGTTCCTTCTCATATGCCTCCATCCTCTGCAGTTGTAATATTGTATTCCCCTTATCCCGAACTCAGCCCCTTGGTGTCCAGCGCCTTGACGTCTGGTGCCTTAGTACCTGCCTTAGTACCTGGCACCTTGGTGCATGGCGCCTTAGAGTCAAGTGACCTGTCACCTTCCGGGTAGGGTGGTCTCTCTCCTTACTGCTCCCTGCACTGCCTTGCCCTTCTCAAACATCGCTACCTTTCTCCTCTTCCCGTTCCACATAATCTCTGTTTCACTAGCCTCATTGCTTCGGTCAAGTCTACTGCATCGAAGGTAAAGCCCGTGATTTTGGCCCCTCCCCAGGCCTTTGGCATCCTTTGTGCCCCCTTCATATCCTTGTTTTCTTCTCTCAGTTTTTCAGCTAAGGCTCTCCTTCCTCTAGCCACCGTCATAGGTACTGCCGAAGTGATCATTCTGACTGCGGTGCCTTCCTCTACCCATACATTAAGAATCTCACCGCTGTGTCCGAATGCTTGAATGAGCATCCTCCCCACTTCCCTAGCTACCTTTAGGGGGTCAACTACTTGTTCTATCCTCCCCACTGACCAATAGGACTCATCCTCAAAGTTACCCTCCCTGCTCTTGCTATGACCACTTATGCTGTACGTCTAGAGTGACCCAGTCGTTCTCAGCAGCATGTTCACCTTGCCTACTGCTGCCTCTAGCTCTGCCTTCCTTTTTGAGTCGATCGCCTGCATATGGCCCATAACTACCTCTACTGTCTTTAGGATTTCGCCATTCACTACCTGCCTAGATCGTCCTATCTTGGTTTCCAGAGGTTGCTTCATTTCCTTCTCAATCCTTTCCTTCATAGCCTTAGCCTCCTTCATTTAACCCCTAGCTCAATCAGCTCGTCCTCTCCCAATGCCGACCTGTCCTTTCTTGCCAGCCCTGCCAGAGTCTCCTCACAGGCCACCCAAGCCCTTCGTTGACTCTTCCTGACTAGCTTTCCTGAGCTGCCACCTTTCGGCCTCCTTCTGTGCTACCTATTCCCTCCTATTTTCTGCCTCGACTGCCTTCTTTCTAGCTTCGATCTTTTTAACCTCAGCCTCCTTCCTTTTTTCCTCTTCTACCCTTCCCTTTTTAGCGGAGATGGTCTTTTTAACCTGTGCCACTTCCTCTACTGTGCCTGCACCCATGGCCACTGCTAGAAGAGCGAGCTGCTTCTTGACTTCCTTGAGCTCTTCGTGAGACCCACGAGTGCTCCTACCTTGACTTGTGCAGCTGTTCTCCAGTGCCTTTCAGCCTCTACCACTGCCTTAATTTTGCCGGTATACCTTCTATAATTACCAGCTCAGAAAGCCTCCTCCAGCCTCACTTGCCTTTGCTGTCCCTGTCCGCACACCATCCCCCTCTCTATACAATCCCTATTGGCTACTAAGATGCACCTAGCCAGGTTGGCATCATTCCTGGACCTCCAAGATCTGTGCTCCCTCTGTAACTCTCCGATCTGTCTCAAGACCTCAGCGTTCTCCCTAATGGCTCCGACGAGTTCGAGCTCGCTCCTTAGCTCAAAGACTGCTTTCCATATCCCCCCCTGCCCTGATGTGCCCTCCGTCTCTTCTTCCATATCCGTGTCCTCCTTGTTGGTTGGCCCTTGGCCTTCTACCAGATCCTCCATTAACCTGCGACTTCCTCTTCCAACAGGCCGTCCTCCAGCCTGTTCCCTTAAGAGGGGGAGTTTCTGGGGGAGCGCCCCTCCTTGGTTGCTCTCCTTATCCGGCCACTCATCAATGTTCAAATCCCAGGCAGGAGGAGGGACTTCGAAAACATTGCTCTGATCTCCTCGAAGCTTCTTGATACTGCTGGCTCGACCAGCTCTATTCCCAATTCCTCCCCCAGCTCCTGCAGTGACTTTCTGGATTCCAACCTTCGCTTCTTGCCGTTCCCGACACTCTGCTTTCTTGAGGACTCCCCATCCGATTCCTCTTCCCCTCCGAGATGTTTCCAGCTCCGTTTCCAACCTTGCTAGCTGCTCCTTTGCCGTGCGTGCCGTCCTAGCCCCCCCCCTCTTCCTACCCCTTGTGTAGACAGAGTCCAGTGATGTGTGATCCCGAACATAGCGCCACTGTCAGCCCCAGCCGGCCTGACCGTGATGCTCTCCAGGATCCGTCATCCCCGTCTGACTTCTGGTACTCTACGTCATATCCTTCCAGCTGGCCATTGACTGTACCGTCCTGGATAGTGATCGACCTCTTCAGGATCTCGACTGCCCTTTCCGCCGAGGGTCCATCCATGACCTTGATGGCCTCCTCCTCATCCCTGAGGTCCTTTTCGACTTGGGAGATATGCATGCACCAATCCCCCTCGCCCCGCCACTCCCCCCTGGCCCTGGCGTGTTCAGTGTTGACTATGGCTTGGCTGAGGGCCTCCTCCCCCCTTTCCCTGAACTCTGGGATCAGTGCCCAGCCTGCCACATCCTCCATCGTGTATTGTCTTCTTTTCTTCAAACCTCCCTCGCCATCATGTTCGAGAAGCAATTTGCAGCCTCCCTTGCCCCAGTCCTTAATGGGGCCAAAAACGACACCCCTTGGGGGTGGTGCCATCGTCACAGAAGCTGACCGTACTCCGATAACACGGGGTAGAAAAAACGGCCTGCCGCGTGTGCGCTCTTATAAAACCAGGTAACGTGACCCTGAGCTCAGTGGTAGGCCGAATCAACCTAAGTTGAGTCGGTTGCCATGTATATTAGTCAGGGAGAAAGACCCCGCTTCCAAGGCGAGAAGTTCAGCGAACTTGACCCTCGGGGAATCTGTAAAATGAGTTGAAGGACCAGGAAAACCGGATGAGCCTGCTCGCAGGAGCGTGCTGATCAGTTTAAGCTTGTGTACGACTTCGGGGCTGTTCCAGTAGTCGAGCTCGTTCGATCGCTCGGTCCTTGGATGTTGATGTCGTGAAAACTGTAGGTCCCACATTGGTAAATCACCTGCTGGGGCCTTCAAGTTTGGGTCTCAGAGGTTGCTTTAATTTTGCGATACCTAAGTAGGTAGTTCTTCTTAGTCACTATGTACTTGAATTGGATTTTTAGGGAATTACTTCAAAGACCAACCGAGATTTACCACTTAATGTATGCAAATACTCCTCAAAATGCTTCAATTGCACTTCGAGATGGAGTGAAACCTAGGGGGTGAAACTGAGCCAAATCATACCGCCATTATTTCTTCAGCTAACATTATAGTAAGAGCGAGAATGTCATGGCATGCTGGTAATGTCGCGGTATGCTGATAACGTCGAGGTATGCTGGTAATGTCGCCGTGCGCAGAGTATGTTGCGTTGAAGAGTGTATTGCTGTATTGCATTGAAGAAAAGTTTTTACGGACTAAAAAGGTTCAATTCCGTAACGGACTGGTCGTTGAATGAACCGGTCTATACCGGAATGGACTGGATTCCGCAACAGACCAGAACATAAATCTCTCAGTCCGAATGAAGGTATCCTTGTAACGTGAAATATATAATTCACGAGCGACCTTCAATAGCGAGAGTCGCATATACTAATTTGGTCGACGAGACTTATCAGAATTTAATACAGAGTTGATATTTGGGTTGGCACTGTTGAATGCCCCGCCTTTAGACGATGATATGATCGGGACAAAAGCAGTGGGGACTACGGTACTGCACATGGGAACTTGAATGCATCCTTCCTAAACTGTATATCGATGTAGAAATATAAGCTTTCCATGTGCAGGGGGATATCAGGCAGTACGATGTTGCTCATTGGGAGCAGGCGCGAGTGTGCCAGTGGGTCACTTATCTAAACTGCTGAGGTGAGGGGAATTCCGGGCTGATAGGCAAGCAGTTTGACTGCCGTTTGATGGCGCAGGAGAAACTAAATCTGGAGTCTGTCACATTCTATTTTGCAGCAAACTAAACACAAATTACGATCGCTGTGGCACATAGGAAACTCCGCAACCATAGAGTGGAAAGTTTTGGGAGCTTCTGCATACATACTAAGTAAACGTATTGCCCAATTGCAATGTGGTGGCCTAAATAGGTTCCTTGAGTTCTCATGCTTTGTTCACAAAAGTTTAACAAGTGTTTCATTGAACCTGTCGGCACCTGATTCAAACTAGGAATATTCATAGACACTAAATAACATGTTCCTCGAATTTGGAATACTGGTAATGAAGCCCTGTTAATATTATTCTGTCCTCATATTGCCCCTGGAATTTGCTCTACAAAGCCTGTTCTGAGTCTATTTATATACGAAATTGCCACATCACAATTTTTTTTTTTTGAGTCTATACGTCTGTGGAGCCTAAGGCTATGAGACGGCCCCGTTCCCTCATCTCAAAAGACTCGGTATCCCACGGCACAACGGGCCACGTAAACGTCCTGCCACATCACATATTACGTATATCGGGCAAGGTGAGCCCCTTCGCTCACGCGTTATACTCCCAAAATTTGAACGGGATATAAAAAGAATCTGCGACCCTACACTAACTCAAATTAGTAATGACCAACAGGAATGGGCTGCATAAAAAACATCCCTCTCGGACATACAGTAAATCGTACCTACAATAATCGCTTTTTGCCCTCGCCGGCGTCATACCCTCAACCTAACAAATATTTCTGAATCATTCAACCGCCAACAAAGCAAGATACCGGTACATAGAGTTCGAAAGGTATATGTGTTCTGGCCTGCCCGGGATACAAAATGAAATTCCTCCGGAGGCCAGGGCATGAGTTGGTCTCGCCGGGAATGTGTTTACCATATGTAGTAATTTAATGCAGGTACATGGATGATGAAAATCAATCAGCACTATTGTACTCAACGAGATATCACTATGCTCCTCAATGTCTGCTTCCAACTGTTGCGTATACGCCTGGGCACGAGCCGAGCCGGCTCGAGCCCGGAGGTCGTTGTAACTGCGAAATACCGAAGGTACCCGGTGAGTGGAAATCTTCAAAATGCGTTGCAGTTCCACCCTTTCCTCTTTTTTTTTTTCTCAATAACACAACCTCCTCCGGCAGTCCTGGAGTTCATTTCCTCCCTTCAAAATTTACAACTATAATCGCTCCATTTCCGACATAACCAAACACGCCTACCAACACAAGAGGAGGAAACTGCACAAATTGATGAAATCACCGCTGTATCTCGCTATGGTTGAAACCTACCATTTGCTCGGTTACGACAATATTGCAGTCCTATGTATCGTCCGATTTCGCAGCCGACTTTAGGTGGACGATGAAGGTTGAAATTGATTCATTCCATTTCCACGTCTGTTTATATCTGTATCTTCCATATTTCTGCGTCTTTGATTTTTTCCATGACCTATACAGATATGTAGCGTACGCAGTTATCTATTTACTCTTGCAATTCTCGCGAGCCGGCTCGTGCCCAGGCCTAGTTGCGTACACTCTTCCAGTTTCACTCCCAAGCCCAATTGCAACTGTGTTACTTGATCAATAGGAGAATTCAGGCAGCTATATACAGGTGGCGGTTACCCCCCCTTTTCATGGAGATTTGAGGTATTGTCTGAGATATCGGAAGGTTCATGGTCAGAATAGATCATGGGTTCGAGCTTCGACAATGGTAGCGAGGTATATCTAGTTCAGTGATCAGTGAACCTTTGTACGGTGGTCCTCCATATGATATTCCATGTGAACTGATATGTCTCTAGATGTCATGTGAACTGATATGTCTCTTGATGTTCGTCCATGTATATATAGCTTGTGTATGTCCCACTTCACTGTGGATAATCAAGTCACATCTCAGCGGTTCCATACAAAGCTATCTATTGCTTCGCTTCGCTCTGTGCACTCAACTATTCCTTCGTATTCTCCTTCATTGGAATCATGGCTCACGCTGCTCACCTATTCTTATACCCTGAGGTGCTCTTTGTGATTGCACTGGGGCATCCGTTGTACTCAGTGCGGCCCTAGGGCCCTTGCCTGTGATGCATATTATTCGGGCACTAGTGGGGTCTCATAATGCCAATTATGAGCCATGAAGGCTCTATGTGCTAAAATATAATGGTATATATGTCCTTGTCCGTTCCGGGGTTCAGTCCATACCGTATGACCCGGGCATTTGCGAGATTGGTACGTTGACGACTTGCATCCCAATGTTTGCGTTTGGGACGTATGTAGAGGTAGCAGGGCAAACAGATATGAACCAAATCTTGGTGAGGGCGGATGAGGTATTCCACAGGGTAGCAGCAGAGTGCCACCTGCCCCTGGAGGATTCGAAGCACGAAACAATGGTTCTCAAGAAAAAGAGGAGGAAGAGGTCCAAGGATGTCAAATGGGTGAAATGGATTGGCATCATCATGGATGAGAGCCTGACTTTAAAGAGCACTGGAAAGGCAGGATAGCTAAAGCAAGGAAGATGCTGGGGTTACTCGGGGGGCTGGGCAATTCTAACTGGGGGATGGGGGCTAACAGTTGGAGGGCAGCATACACAGGAATGATCAGGGCGGTGGCTTTATGGGGAGCAGAGTTAGGTTGGAGGGGCCAGAGAGACTGGGAAGAGGAGTTTGAAAAACTCCAATATCAGGCTCTAAAAAAATGTGTAAATGCAACCAATGATTCCCGCAGAGAGCTGGTGATTTTTTTTTTTTTTTTTTTTTTTTAAATACTTAATACTCCTATGCAACTCCGACAGGGAGCTATGAGGAGCCACACGGAAGCCCGGTGGGTTCAAGGGAGTGGCAAGTTAATCTGCCAACCCCACGCAAGGACTAAATACAAAGAAGCGAGGCCCAATGCTGTCATTAACGGACTGACCGAGGACTCGGAAGCCTGACTGAGCCTCACCCCTGATGCGCAAAAATAGAAGGCAGAGAGCTGGTGAGCCAGATCCCGGGAGTGGAGTCCCCCAGGATGGCTTTGGATGCAGCTCAAGCCAGGCTGATGGGGAAGATGATGCGCGACCCCAAGGCTTTGGGCGATCTATGGTTAGGGGAGGGAACAAGGGGAAGAAACATTGAAAACGGCAGGTCCTGGGACTACTTTGGTGAACCCTTCCCACAGGAGGATGGATTCACCTCAGTCATGTCAGCTATCCGAAGTAAAACAGGGGTGCTGATAGAGGAGGGGGATGAGGTACTGAGCATTGGGGGTGACTTGGATAAGGTTCAGATTCCTCTGGTGGACTTTGGCCTGACCAGGGAGTCCAAGCCAGAGGAATGGCAGAGGAAGATCGAGGCGGCAAAGGAAGACTCTGTTGTGATATACACAGATGGCAGCAAGAGCGAACAAGGTCGTGTAGGGGCAGGGTGGTGCTCCTCGAGGGGTAGAGTAAAGGGGAAAGTAGGAATTGGGAGGCTGATGACAGTATGGGATGGAGAGGTTACCGGAATCAAGAAGGCCTTGGGGGAGGCTAATAAGGATTGGAAACTGCTAATTCTGTCTGATTCACAAGCAGCCTAGCAGCTGTCCAGAAGGCAGGCAAGTCAGACAAAGCTAGGACAGCTGACTTAAGGGAGGTCGGAGAGCTAGCCTTGCAGAGGCAAAAAATAGCAGGCGAAGGAGCAGTCAGACTAGGCTGGGTTAAAGCCCATGTTGGCATTGAAGGCAACGAGCGGGCTGACTCCCTAGCAAAGGAAGGAGCAGATTTGGAATATCCAGATCAACCCCTGATTACAGAAGGGGGGCTTAAGCAGGAGTGGAGGCGGAAGAGGGAAGAAGAAAGGAGGGTAGCTGGGACGGGGCGCGGCAGGGTGGTTACCGGTAGATGGGAATGGAAGGCTAGGGTCAACTATACTCACTGCAGGACGGGGAAGGGCAACCTCCAATCCTGGCGGGCGAAGATTGACGATACCGCTGACCCCATCTGCCGGAGGTGCGGAAGGCACGAAGAAACGGGCACGCATGTGGCCCTGGTGTGTCCCTACGGGGAAGAGATAGGTAGAAGATGGAGCACCTGGGAGGAGATGGATGAGAGAAAGAGGTGGCTCAGGACTGAAAAGGAGGGTGACAAGGAACACACGATAGATCTGGTTGAGACTTTCTTCTCAACCTAGATCTAACCTAGAAAGGTTGTGTGTGGAAAAGGGGGTGGTGGTGGAGGTTGGCTGATGTTTTGGGAAGGGCCGGCAGAGGGCGTGGTGGCGGAGGTCTTATCACGGGGATGAGGCCGGTTAGTGGGCGTGGTGGGGAAGGGGGGGTATCTCGGTTTTTCCTTTGGTCGGGAGGTTGGGCGTTATGCAGCCCGTTGTCCCGTGGGTGTACCGAGTCTTTTAAGATGAGGGAACGGGACCGTCTCATAGCCTTAGGCTCCATAGACGTATAGACTTCAAAAAAAAAAAAAAAAAAAAATTGCGAGATTGTCCGGGCCGTCCGGGATGGCATATTATATAGACGGGTTGGCTCAGCTGTCTACCCAACCCGACCAGCTTCGTCCAATAACGGGTACTGTAATCGCCAAGGCCACGGGTTATCGCCAAGTAACCTGTACCTTGGCAAAATATGCTCGTGAGGTTCTGCAAATACCAAGCTCAATAATAGGGTCTGGCGGTCAAATAGTATTGTGCCCGAGTTATAGGGTTCTGAAGCCTTCTCTACAACGGAGGCCTGCTACGTGCAATCAAGTGTTCAATATGGTTCGCCTGGTTGAGGGCGCACCAGATATCAAGCATTATAACGGTGTAAGTATTTCGAAAGGTTTATGTACATAAAAGCTTATCATATTCGAGAAACACAAATCACCAACCAGTCGCAGTCCAGCCCCAGCCAATATGTAACAAATCTTCTTAACCAAACATGACTGTACCTGCGCCCAACGAAAAGTAACTAGCCTGGCTCCTGACAATCCGGGCAGAAAAGAAGTTAAAATGGCAGCCCGGAGGCATAGCGTCGATTCGGAGGCATAGCAGGCTTAGATCGCAGGTTGTCTGGTTGGATCGCAGGCACGACTGAACTTGCTGGCTCGCCTGCAAAATAAGGCACGTCTAGTGTGCGCCACGGAGTATAACTCGGACCGGGTCGCCAAAACCCGCTGTGGCCAACTCGGCGAGTCGGCTTTTGGGACCGCTGGTTACTCGCCAAGCCTACCGTGTTACCTTTCTTTTTTTTTTTTCTTTCTTCCAATAGTTCAACACCCTCATTCCGTACATACTACCTACCTATACCTAACTACGTAAAGCGCGATTATAGTCTAATGCACGTGCAAGGATACACGAGATACAACCGGACAGGAACGAAAGCATCGTATTACTCGGATCCAAGGAATAAAACCCGTACAACAATAGCAATAGGCAAAAAAATATCGGAGAACTCAAATTCCTCAATCCCAATATCCCATAACTGATTCTTAGTGCGCTACAACTCTTCAGCTGGAATAATCACCATTCTAACCCCCCCTTGACCCCGACCCTTACCATGGCCTCGACCTCGACTCCGACCAGCTTGATTCTGTGGTGTAGGCTCGCTATAGGTACGTTCTGTAAATTCTAGATTAGTATGCGAGGATCGACTGGGCTTTAGAAGTAGAATACATACCACAAAGGCTTAAAAATGACATCGCTATTTCTAACCTCCGTAAATCAGCCCCCTCGACCTCATATTTTGCTTGTTTTGAGGTTTTTGATCGAGCTATTCTGGTCCCACCACGTCCGCGAGTAGCCTTAGTACTTCCTATTGACTTTTTAGATGCTTCAGCACGCTCTTTTGCCTCTTTTGCCTTTTGTTCTTTAGCCAACTTTTGTGCCTCCCGCTCTGCAGCCTTCTCAGCTGCTAGGGCTGCAGCAACTGCAATACAAGCTTTCTCAGCTTCAACATAGGCTCGATCCAGCGTACGAGGGCCTTGTAGCTGCTTTGTTGAACGAAGTTTTATTCGCTTATTTGAACGAAGCTCTTTGACCCCTAACGAGTTAGGATCAATGACCCGGTACTGAACAATCTTGCTTTCCATATATCCAAGGGATTTTTGGAGCTTTTCACGAGAATGAGGGGTCATATAATAGCTGAGAGCTTCTGCTCGAAGGTGGTCTATCTTAAACGGAGTACAAGGACTAGGTTGGGTTTCTTTGGTAACATTCTGATGTCGATCCACTTTTTCTGGACAATATGGCCATATTCCTGAAGCCTCAAATCTACTCAGAATATTAGTCTTAGTCAATGCTTGATCACGAGCAATGCACAAACAGTCCCAGAACTCTTGCTTTCCAAATGATTGGCCAGGGTGCTCATATATGAAGTCTTGAAGTGCAGTTCGATATGCTCGTCCTAAAGGTGCAAAACAAGCTATATCAAGTGGTTGCATTAGGTGGGTTGAATATGGTGGAAGACAATAAGGAACAATTCGGTAGTCAAGCGCATATTCGACTACTGGCCAAGCGACATGAGAGCTATGCCCATTTACAATAAGCATTCGCCAGGGAGGAAGGGTATCAGGTAAGGTGTCTAAGTCGGTCAGGGTTGTATGTATATCGAAGTGCTTCATAATATAGTCCAACCCTAGATTATTGTCCATATAGCCACTGGGTGATCGGCTAAATGTTGCCTTGAATCAGTACCATAAAATCCAACGCAATGCACTTTATTTGCCCACACAATAAATGGTGGGATCACGTGACCAGCTGCATTGATGGTTTCTAGCACTGAACAGAACTCACGATTGACTCACGATTGCATCTGTTCTGGCTACTTTAGATTGTGCATTTGCTCGAACTATGGCTTTTTGGCGACCAACTGCTAGACCCATAATAATGCCCTTCTCATCGCAATTCCATAAATTCTCAGGGATGATCTTGTACTGTCGTATAAGGGTTCTCAAGGTGTGATACCACCTCCGCTGTTCTTCAATTGTTGCAGTAACCTTTGCTCGTGATTTTTCTAGATATTGACAATATTTGAGCTTAATACTAGGATGCCGGGAGAGGAAGTGGCGCCCCCAGTGGATGCCTGTGATAACTTGAGAGCTTCGAGCCCGTAGGATAGCAACAGCCATTGACACAAGCATTAACATAGTAACTGGGAAAAATAAGTCGCTCATCCTCCTACACCAGTCAACCATTGCTTCCTCCTCACCAGCGCTGAGTAGTTGTTGCGTTTGGCGGGCTTTTGATCTCGGTTGGGTAATGCCCCTGCATCTCCTACGCAGGCTTTGATTCGTGCTAGCTGCTTATCATGGAGCTGGAGCTGGAGCTGGAGCTGGAGCTGCTTAATCTTTTTGGACGTCTTTGGTGGCATCGTTGCGATTTACAAATCAATAATGCCGTTGCAACTGCAGTGGAGATATTTGGGCGGAGGCCTGAGACAGAGTGCATTAGACTATAATCGCGCTTTACGATTGTCACTAATTGCTTCCACTGTCACGGATTGCTTGTATAGTCACGAATTGCTTGCACTGTCACGGATTGTTCCCACCCGCTCATAAACAATACTAGGCCAAACAAAATCCTTTACCCAAATATCGGAATTAATATCAATATACCTAAAATAAAACACAACTAAAAAATCCTTTTTACATCCTACCTAAAAAACCTACATTATAATTCATGCTATTCCTCTCAAAAGCTCAAGGCTTCTGTTCGTGCAGGCACAAAGTTGAGAAAACCCCGTATAGCCCCGCAAGAGGGAATGACTGTTCCTTATCCTCAGGGATCCCAAGATTTCTAGACAGCACTAGTGGCCCGTCGATTGTCCTCATAATCAAAAATATCAACTTGCCAGTATACCATAGAAATTGTCCGATAAGCCTGTAGTCTTAAACACAGTACGTTGGTTTTGCCCTTAGCAACCTCACCGTCCTATTCGCGATTACTGTCGTAAATACAGTTACTGTCTTTAAATACAGCTACTATCTTATACCACTGTGTAACAGGGTCCGGCTATTGAATTTAACGCTCTATCACGCCCAACCATTATTGTTGAACTTCCCCGCCTACTGCATCTTTCTCACCAACTGCATCTCTCTCGCCTCCTGCATCTTCATCTCCAGAATTGGACCCAGGCTCATACTCATCAGTAGAAGCCGAACTAGTATCTTCGCTTTCTGAACTCTGGGTGCCAACAGTATTTTTCCAATCCTCTAATATTAATATCACATCCTCGCTGCCATCAAGTGCAATTGTTATGCCACATTTTCGAAATGACCGAACAATAGAGCCCTTGAGATCATTGGACAGCAGTTCCCAAGCCTCGCCAACCCATTGAGTAGTAAGGATACGAAGCAGTATATATATACTTTGCTATATTCCTGTTAGCACATCATTCTATGCTCAGGATTGAAGTGCCTTATATGTTGCCCACTTGTTTATTTTATTCTGATAATGATGATCTGCTATACCTTTGACTTCGTCTTCCAAATGCTTATTGATACCTACATCTAAAGTTCACCATTTGGAATCGCGAACCTTATACATACTTATTGGCGGTACCCCTACAATGTCTTTTGCACCGGGTACTGCCACCATCCTATTCGCGATTACTGTCTTAAACAATATTACTCTCTCATCGGACAATTTCTACGGTATGCTGGTAAGAATCGAATAATTTTGCGATTCATCTCTCGGCAAAAGCGCGGGATAGTGATGGATTTTGGACTGAAACTAGAGGCTGGCTCGCATATCAATGTTTCGCCTGTCAAACTATTTAGAACCACAGTAGGAAACAATGACATTTATGCACGACTGGTCCCTTCCCCATACCCAATGTCCGAATATTGTTTTTTTTTCATCCACCAATATAGTCATGACTAATAGTCAAGATCACAATGTGATGTGACACAACTTCTGAGTCGAACATGTTCGCCTCACATATAGCAGCCGCGGGATTATGTCAGGCCAGACACTTGAATGGAGGGAAATATCAAATATGTAATTTGTTATCTGTATCAGGACATCTCTTCCGGATTTTTAACCACCGGCACTGGATATCTCTTCCGCGGTAGTGCCTCTAAATCTATCCGTGTCATGAGTGGGCTATTGTACGTTCATGATCACGGTAGCGCCAGGAGCCTCATTGTATACCCGGTGACGCCCCGCGTCGTAGTCATATTAAGTTTAGAGCCGAGCATTTGGTAATCTGACTGTACGTAGGTCGATGATATCGATGAATTACGCATGCTACCCCCACGATTCAGGTACGGCAGTAGAATCGAGGAAGTGTAGACTATGTACAGTATGTACTCGTGGAATCTGAATCTACCATCAACCCCCGAGAATCTTGCCCATCTGGGATTATATTATCTAGCTATCAGATTACCTTAGTCGCCGTTACATGTACGGACGTATTGTCCTGCAGTCAGCAGAGCCCCAACGTGTTATCCCTGTCCCTGCAGGAGAGCGGGGAGTCTTCCCAGCTGAGTGCTCGTGTTTGGAGGCCTGTACGTACCCAAGCCAACCCTCCAGTTTGTTACCTGTCCCAGGGAAGTGTCGCAAACATACAATGGAACGCCAAAGTGCACATACGGCTGCTCATGATCATCAATATATATAAAAACAAACCCACCTTTCCCCTTTGAACGAGCGGCTCTGGATAGTCAGACCCTTCGGTACAAAATATATGGTTTTCTGTCAGGCCCCCGAGGCTGGAATGCCTACAACATGGATTACGGCCGCAATGTTTTCTCCCCTGCCTGCAGCGCATGTAACCAACCACACCTCGCAGCAAAATAAAGTTCAGCCTCACAACAAATATGATAAGTTCTCCCCGTTAGTATTTTTATTGGTCGTACAGAGTACAGCCCTGTGTCTTTGTTGATGGCATGATGTAATGTTAACTTTATTTTAAACAGCTCCAGCAGGTTGAGTCCTGGTGGCCTCAATTTTATTATCAACACATCTAGCATACGCTGAGACCTTTTTTTTTTTTTGAAGTCTGTACGTCTTTGAAGCCTAAGGCTATGAGACGACGCTGAGACCTTATATCTGTCGTCAATTCCAAGAGGGAGATAGGATTGTTGTTTGTTATTTCTAGGTAACTGTTTTATTCTCGCTCTCATCAACCTTCCTGAATACGGGCAACGCCGGAAGTCAATCCCCGCTCTGAGGAAGATCATCAGCTCGCATGCAGCAAGGCTGCTAAAATTCCTCACTGGCAGCTGAGACATTCGTTTTGTCTCTGGAGTTACAATTGTGAGTAAGTAATTCAGATGTCGCAGTCTTCATTGACTATTGGTTCGCATGGTTTCTAATATTCTCTGTCTCTTTGGGTTTTTTTTGTGCGCATGCTCTTTTGTGCGCAGCTAACAAGCGCGCGGGAAGCTGCCTTGACTTGTTTTTCAATTATTTGGGTGGGAACCAGTGGGTATATATTGAGAGTTGTTGGATACGCAATCCCAAAGAAATTATCTCTATTCTCTAATATTCTGCTCCTTGCATGAGGTTGCAATATCAGGTTTGAATACCTAACGTCAGATCGCTAGTCCCAGTTCTGTTATCCTTTTAAACTCCGCTTCCCACGAGTCGCAGAGCCGCAGCGGATTTTTGGGCTTTTCCTGCAATATTTTCGAATATGAATCCTTTCACGGATTACGGCGACGACTCTTCAAACAATGAAACCACCGATACTCCCTCACTCCAGCCCCGCAATAACCGCTATAGCTTTCTTTCTGAAGCAGAAAGTGCCCTGCTCCTCCCCAACCAGCCTGAGCACACCCCCCCACCCTACCTTCATGAGATTGCCTTTCGCGAAGCAGGACTGAATGAGCCGGACTTTATGAACTTGGATCAGCACTCCAACCAGATTCCGACCCCGGAGTCACCCGCAACACCCAGTATCTTGAACCGTGAAAGTGAGAGTATGAACGTCGACAGCTTAGGTCGAGGGCTATTTAGAAGGCCAGTTTATATTGACGACCGTGAGACTGAAGCATTCGTCATGCACGAAAGTCTAAGAACGGAGATCGAGCGGCTAGAAAGAGAGGTTGATGTGCGGACCGAGCAGATAATCATGCTCAAAGACCATCAGGCAGTTGAGCTTGTGCAAGTTCGCAGCGAACAAACAGAACTCCATCAAAAAATCGTTGACGAAAGAGGAAAACTCGAGCAGCAGCGCCAGGAGTTGGCAGTGATGCTGGAGGAAATCTCTGGCGGCCTTGAAACGTTCGAGGGGTTTGAGCGGAGAAAGGAAACTGAGCGTGATAGGTTACTTGCAGAAGATTCGCTCCGCAAGCCAGAGATTGATTATGTGCATATCGCCGTTGCTGGCGCGAAGAACTCCGGGAGATCGAGTTTTATTAATTCAATTCGAGGGTTGAATTCGAATTCTGTTGGGGCAAATGACCACCGGGGATTACTTGCTCCCGTAGGTGGAATTGGTATTCGGGGCCCTGGAGAACGGCGGTATCATGACCCGCGCTCTAATATGAAGCACCTCCTCTGGTACGACCTTCCCTCCCCCGTTGGGCTAGCAGTGGATCCGTGGGATTACTTCAACTCTGAGGGAATGTTTGCCTATGATGCGATTGTGCTCGTGCTTAATGACTCGGGAGTGGTGGATATTACGGATATCAGTATCTTGCAACAGGCGAGGTATCGAAGACACCCCATTCCGGTTTTTTTAGTAAGGATGAAGGCAGATATTGGAGTGGCGAATCGGATGTCTGATCTTGGTTGGGAAAGTGGACGGTGGGAGAATAGAGATGTAAAAGATGAGGAGTATTGGGAGAGATGGGCGATGGCGAAGGATGTGTATTGTGAAAACGCGAGGGAGATGGTAGAGAGTACTCTGGCAAGGTATAGGGGCCTAGATCCAGAGAAAAGGGTTTATTTGGTTGCGAGGAAAGAGTTGACGGAGGTTGTGTCACGAATGCATCAGGCTAGTCAGAGTTCGGGGATTCAGAGGTTATCAACCCTCCACCAGCAAGCGCTGGGGCCGAGATTTGTTGATGAGGAAAGCCTGTGGAGGGATCTGACAAGAGCTGTAAATAGAATTTGGGCGGTGAAGTGCAGGGAAGCAGGAAGACCAGTGCCGCCGCCGCCGATGCACATGCAGATGTTACAGGCTCCTGGTGTGCCATTTTCGAGGGATATGGTTGTGCTGACGACCACGAGTACCGCAGCACCAATGTCACCTTCTGAGTCTGACTATGAGCTTGTTTAGAACCAAAGGGAGCGGTGGATTGGTTCTAGACTTAGTTTGTGGCGATGTATAATCATACAATTGTAGGTACGGTTGATCTGAATATATGCTGGAACTGAAGGAGTTGTGAAGCCGAAACATGGCATGGCAGTCTTGCCATAAGGGAAACAGATACTGGAAAGATATGGACTCGTTTTATGCTCATGGGTTGGGGCGCAAGGTGTAATGATGTTCTCTTAGGTTTCTGAATGATATCTTTTCAGTCATTTGACGCATTAGTAGGTGTGCACACTGTAGAGCACCAACTTTCTCCCAATCATCAAATGTGTTAAATGAACAGTGCAAGGGGGACAGTCTTTATGCGAACCCCATGCGTCATACCGTACCCAGCACCATCCCTAGCGCCCGCTATTTCTGGCGAGACATACTGTAGTTTGCCCGACGTATAAAAGAGGATGAGTACAGACCTTCCGAGGCACTGTATATATCCTTCCTGTGATCGTTTTCAGAGACTGTTCAGCTGCATCTAGAAGTAAGTCAAATAGGTGTATCCTGTGCATAGCCAACAACTGCAAGTTGTTTAGAAGTACATACGCCGGTTAGGCATATGCATCCTACCTACTGAATCTGGAAGTGTCTACAATGTGCTCGATTGATAAAGACGTCAATTATATTGCAGCCCTCATTAAAATTTGGTGCGTGAGGCGGTCGGCATGAATGAGACATAGTCCGTTTGGAGTTTTGTATAATACGGCAATAGCCTGACTGGGCAATAACTAGCTCTCACATGAACCAATTCCTGCATCCCAGGTTGCACATGAGACACCAGAAACTACGAGATCAACTTAAAGAGGAGAGGACAGCTTCCAAAATAACTGCCGCATCCTCTGGCAATCAAGCCCCTGACTCTTGAGCTTCTGCTGACTCGGGTGGAACGACACGGGGTCTCTCACTCTATAGGATGCGGTAGGTCTCTTATACCAACAGTTCGAAGCCGCAATGACCTCAGTATACATACTGTACGGGTAAGTGCGAGAGTTTGAATTATATATATCCCAGTACGACGCTATAAGTCACATGTCTCGGTAATAACCAGATCTAGATGTGCATACGTCTCTCCATGCCCAAATTGCAGTAAGTATATGACGTTCTGGGGTACCGGATTCCAAGTACAGTCAAACCTTGCTATACCGAACCTCGTATAGGAATCCTTGTTATACCGGAATACTCCTGAGCCCCGCCACCAAACTAAGCACTTTTCACCTAAATCACCCTTGCTATAACGGATTTTTGCTTATACTGGACCGGACAGCGGAAATCCTGCAGCGGCTGTGGCGCCGATATGAACCATATACATCACCGGGAATGACCCCACGTGGCACGTGCACATACATCGCCCATGCATATCCAAAGCAAGGAATTTCAGGAATTGTAAATCAGTTTCACAGTGGAAGGCTTCACAATGTATCCCTAGTCCTCCCTGCTATTCATGTGTTCTACAAGCTCGACCCGCATGATGAATCTTAAGCAATCTTGAAGGTATTTGGCAAGGTGCAATCGCGGGTCGTGGGAAAGAATTAAATATACATTACTAGAAAAACCTACCTGGAACCCGTTCACATAAATTCGGGCCCTGAAGTGGATTCCGAGATTAAAGGTTCACTGCAAGTGCTTCTTCCTGAGTGGAATAATACAATCGAAAATATCTTACTGCTTCAACCCCCATTTTTGATGCAGGAATGCAGGATGTACACATGGCTTTGCACGGGACACTGGAGTTAAAAGGATTGTCAGGGTTTTTTTCTGATACCGTTCCACTGAATATGCGTAGGCCTCCCGCCGTACAAGAGAACCGTAATTCTAAGAGCTCAAGCATCCACTCGAGTGCGGAGAAGCCTTACTTCGGCTACCTATAGGAGCCACCTTATGGTCAATATAGGCATTCCCTGCCTCTTGACGAGAATTTTGGTTCCTCCCTTTGATCCTATTACCACTGGAGATCATGCCAGATCATGTCCAGGCATAAATTAAATGCACTTTGCTGAGTACAAATAGCAAACCAACTGCACCCCACTGTCCTTCAATGCTTTGGACCGTCGCTCGCGACTTTATCCAGGCTGTTTGTGTTACCGAGCCTCTTTTTAGTCAGATTTGGACCCATACTTACCTCCAGATTGGGGTTACAAGACAAATCCTAGACCTATAGCCGACCGGAGTCCGAGGCAATCCCCACAATATTATAGCCGAATAGATAATCGTCCTACATATTGTTATAGTCGAACACAGGTTGCAAATAGTCTAAAGACATTACATTAAGCCTGCCTTAGCATCTCAGCTGAACCTCCCATAGAAGAGTCTTCAAACTGGATAAAATGATCCTCCTTTGTTGGACAATCAAGCATCTGCAGACAAAATTCTTTTCGTTTTAGAAACTACAAACAGGGTTTGTACACCGAGGCCACTCAGGTTGGGCATAATTTATTGCAGGTAATAATGGATCCTTTTCCTGCAAGCCCAGTTAGTCTAAGAATTGGGCGCACTCAAAAGAATTGATCACTCTAAACCCGAGTCCCTCTTGGACAATGGTCATGGCTCCTCATGGGGTCTCCGGATCCGTTCCGGTGACCTCTGCGCATGTCTCACATGATCACATGCATGACAAATAACGTCGGAAGCAGGATATCTTTATACTCTAAGGTCGTCTATACTACTTAATCTTGCCTTGTTATAAAGCCAAACTATTATGAATGACCTATATTTACTACGTAGCGATTATATCTTTAAACTTATCGGGTTGCATTGCCGAAAAAAGCAAGTGCAAAAAAGCAAGAAAACTAGATGAAATTGTTTCAGAACCTGATTTTTGTATTTTATTTATTTATTTATTTTTTTTAAAATACTTGTTACTCCTATGCGATCCCGTTAGGGGGGTCATGAGGAGCCACCCAGAAGCCCGGGTGGGTTCAAGGTTAAGGCAAGTTAATCTGCCAGAACCACGCAAAATAAATACAAATATAAAGGGATAAAGGGAAAGAGGCCCCGTGCTGTCATTAACGGACAAGCCGATGACCCGCGGGCCTGACTGAGCCTCTACACCTGAACTGATGAACCGTAACAAATCGCGGAAAAGGAATGAACTGACATGAACTCGCTGACTTCCGAGAAATGGACTGACTGGAATTGTATTTTATTTAAATACTCATTACTCATATGCGGTTCCAATAAGGGGGCCCATGATGAGCCACCCAAAAATCCGGGTGGTTTCACTACCTGCTACTATTCCATGACGCATCCTCGTGATCCTGGGTCATTGGCGCAGTCGCGACCTCGTGCTTAGTATTATGAACACCAACCAACCAAACTGATTCAGAGGCGAGGCGTCTTGATACATGTTATACGCATTCAATAGTGTGCCTCAGACCTCAGGGTATTTAAGATAATCAGGCCGTCAGGAAGCTGAAGTTTTTACTTTATTACCCAAAGAAGTTCGTTTGATTTAGCCTCTGTATTTCCATCGTGTTAGGTACTAAGAATGTCAATCCAGCCTTCCTTCTACAACCTACATACTGATTTGATCTAGATCTGCTACCATGAGCATCAGCAAGATGACGGCTAACACCCAACGAACCCCCAAGCTTTCCCCTTCCGAAGTATACCTCACGGGCATGCTTCTCACCCCTGAAGGGGCCATAGCCTTAGCTAGTGTCCTCCACCTAAACGACATCCGCAACATGCTAATCGTATCAAAAGCCATCACATGTGCTCTAAAGTGGTTCACCAAAGGGTCGCCACTGGTATACCTAGCACCATGGACCTGTGGGGGAGGAAATTCAATTCGAGAGAGCTGTTATTGTTGTGGGATTCGGGTTTGTGGCGCTTGTGTTTCATTCATGTTCGTTCCCGTTGGGGTTAGGGTGGAGCTGGTCCCAGGGTCGGGAGTGAGACGCCGCCTTTGTGGGACATGTAAGAAATTGACGCTTGTTGAGCTTCGAAGAAGGAGAATTGATAGGGTGGGACCAGATCCCGTATCGTACTGGTAGTTGTTGGCAGTTTGTGAGAGAAATGGTTGTTGGGGAGACCCTTAGCTTCTGCAGGCTCTGGTTGTCTTCTAAGGTTGTATGCATCTTCATGTAGTCAAATCCTATACTATTGGTTATTTATAACAATTAAGTTGAGTCTCCACCAATGCTTGACTCGACAGGAAGCCCGGACAAAACATGACAGAAGCCACAGAACGCGATGCTAAATTTCGCGGTCCACTCCAGGGTTCACGACGGAATCTAGGAGTGAAGCAGGGTAGAAGTAAATATTAGCAGCCCGTATCGTGGTAATTGTGACAGAGTCTTTACAACCCAGGCTATGGTCCCCTTTGGGAGCGCATACAACTTTGGGAACACATTCTGTGGTTTACCTACGTATAGCGTATGCTTTATGCATGCCGAATGAGGATGATCTATCATATATTGGATCCTTTCTTACCTGATATCCTCGCGCATTGGATAAACTCCACATTCCAACGTTGGATAATACGTTCTTTAGCCAATCCCTTACTAGATACTCTCCCTTATTTAATGGGCAACCACGGCCCATCGTATCTAGTAAGAGAGGTTGACTGTACTGTACTTAATACTTATATAAGTTCGGCCTAGGCAGAAAAAGCCTTCCCACTTACACGTAGGTATAGTCTTAGGAGTTGATACCGGAAGAGTTGGGTAGGAAAAGCTTCCCCAATAAGAATTGTCACCAGGTCGATTCCCCAAAGTCGGTGACTCGGCTGGGGCAAATAATAGAAGCCTTGATCCATGTATGGCATGAAGGCTGTATTAATGAGATACGTTAACGGTAGCGAAAGTAGAGTAAGGATGTGTATTCAGTTTCTCGGTATGATAGTGAATCGTGAGATGTAGGTATGCCCAACTTCTCTGTCTCCAAACCCAGCTATAGTTTCCAGTATTCGCATTTAGATTCAGGTAAAACGACATTCTGCTGTTTGTCCGTCGGAGTAGAATCAGCTCAGTTATTTTAGTGGGCCTCGTCGGATATGCTTTAGGTAATTACATTAAACTGATGAATCACTCAAAGTGTCAGTACAGGTCAACCTATGCAAATTCAGCGGGTATAAGCGCACAAAGGTATTGTCTAAATGCACAGAAAATACCTGAACTATTTTACATTGTTCTTTATCTTATATCGTACTTCCTGTACCTTCTTAACTGTACTACCTCCCCATCCATGATTTTCGCCCTAAAAATAACTCGAAAACGAGATTACAAGACCCTAGACGACCCAGTACGCTCGGAATCCATCTCGGATATTGCTTTCATCATGCTCAGACAACAATAATCACGCTCTTTATCATGGTTTGAGGGCCTAAAGTTTGGCACGGAGCCTTATAAATACAGTGCCTGGGGAAAAACTATAACGCACCCTCTGCAGTGCCAGTGCGAGCGCCCGCTATTTCTGGCGAGACATACAGTAGTATGATCGATGCACAAAAAGGGGTGCCTGAAGACTTTTCCTCTAGATGTATAGAGTACACTCCAACCTTTCTATACCGGACTGCATAAATCTGCTGCAATCTGTCCGGTATAGCTAACATCCGTATAGCAAATAGCGTGGGGGCCGTTCTAGGCCGGGTAAAAGGATAGAACTTGAGTGCTTCCAAAGATTGTTTACCTATACCGACTCAACCATTGACTGCTTTATACGGAATTCTATCAATATATATCGGATTTCTCAATGCTACCAAACAAGAGGAAGGATTTGAAAAGACAAGATCCACGGTATGCAGACATGACTTACGAAGAGTTTGGGGCTCTGTTTCCATGACCAGATGGTGGTAGGCCTATTATAAGCGACATATTGAACGTAAATACTACTTAGTTAGTGGGACGGTTTGGAAACTATTTTGTACTCTTTTCTATTATTGCTACCTACAGTTGAACCTAGCTATACCGGAACTCGTAATAGCGGAAACCTTGCTATGTATAACGGATGGCCTCGGATGTTTATTTTTTTTAGTTTCCCACCTAAATTTCTTCGTTATACTGGACTGTAGAAGAACCAAACCCGAGTGGAGATTTATTGATCTTAAAACATAACTACATACAAATATACCTAGGTAAGCCGAATCTACTTAGAAGGCCAAAAATCCCGAAGTTGCTTCTGGACCTTAGTAGTAGCTTAATATTGTTTTAAACCCTCCCGGGCTTGAAGAACTGTCTCAACCATGCCGGAAACTTGAATTTGGCGCTGGGAATAATGGAAAGAGAGTGTCGAAACGAGAGACCTTGGAATGTAGCAAGATAAACAAGCTGCGAAATACCGTAGAAACCCTCGAACAAGAAAGTAATAATGTTTAAGAAAGTAACCTCGAATAAAGCAGGCAAAATGCTCCGACCTGATTTGCTTGGGGTATGGATCGCGAATAAGAAAGGAGTTGCTATGGGTAGTAGAGCCAGAAAGTTCTAGCGCTAGTAGAGTGTTTATACACAAACTCCACCGTTATCACCACCACCACCACTACCACCTAAGTACACAGACACCCCTTCATCAAGCACAATATGCCTCCAAAGCGACGTGGTCCTACATCCCAAAACACTACCCCGAGTCTGACTCCAGTGAAAGTGAGCCTGATGGGGCAGGGCTCCCACCTCATATTCAAGACAGTAACTATGATTAAGAAAGTAACCGAGAATAAGACGCTGAGACAGCTTTTGCCAAACCCGCCGTCCTTTAAATAAGTCTGCAGTCTTATCCAAGAGTTTCTACAGTAGCTTCTGAAACAGTCGGTACCATTGGAGGCACAAGTTCATCAACTGGTAGAATTTCTGATGTTGCTTCAATAATAGATTACTGAGGAATTCCAGCTGAATGATCATGCTTCCTACGAGAGGTTGTGCAACCAGACTACTTGCTTCTGCACTTTCCGCTACTCCAGGATCTAGTACAGTTACTTGCTTGGTCTGTGACATCTTCAGTTTCGAAAGTAAGCGCTACTGATAGTAGTTGCTTGCTGTAAATCCTGAAGATATTTGTGATGCAAACCAATTAACTCACGCTCCATAGCATTTTCCCACTCCCAATGAATATCAGAATATCTGTACTAGCCCTGATTTAAGAAAACTCATATGGGCTCTCTACTCTCTCCACAGGTATGCTTTTTTCTTTCAAAAGGGATACCCATTTGCTTTACCAGATCCTGAGTTAAACCGGACGGTAGGAATCTCATTTTGGCCGTCTGGTAGCCAAGTTCAACTTTTATACTACTGTTACCATTCCGTTATAGCAATTAAATTTACCTGTGATAACCCCTATAGCAATCCCTGTAACCCCTTCCCAGCCCATCTGGTACGGTATCCGGTATAGCAAGTAGATGCCTCTTAAAAATTGCTAGAACTGGTTAATTTTGACTTGAGCCGTCAAGGGATTCGCCATAGCGAGGTTCGGTACAGCAAGGTTTGCAGTATCCGTATCAAAGGTACATAGACTAGAGCGCCATATCTGAGTCTGTCGATCTATGCATGACAAATAGTCCAATTGTAAATATGTACAAGCTCCCTGCTAGGTAATGGATCAGCGGGTACTCCGTACTAATAAGCCTTAGGTCATGCGCGACATTTTCAGCTCTGTTTGGGTTAATCAAGCCTTTCTCAGCTTAACCACGTTAAGAATTCACCTGGGACTTTTACATACTACCTATTTCTTAATAGGTAGAGGGATTTTGTACACCCTGGTCAGTCAATATGTCTGTCAAGATTTAGTGTTGTTTTTTCCACAGCAACGTTACTAAGTAGGCTAGAATGTCTGCACAACCCATGCTCGTGCATTTTGACAGTCCTCTAGTCTGTCAGTTAAACTGTCAAAAGGAACAAACCAAAAATACCACAACAACACGTATCAAAATGTCGGAACAACACCATAATACATTGGAAGAACAGCAAGAACAGAGCCAATCTGAGTGAAAAAGAACACGCTATACCCATGAGCTTAAATTGACTGCGTTGTTGGAGACAAGCAATACAAAAAGGAGCTGTCGCTGGTGGTTGTCCATACTGATACCGGTATTATAATTTCATTTTTGTTTTATTATGCAAGATTGAACTACGTCTAGGCTGGTTAGCTAAACTGGCCAGCCCTGTTGTGCATATTGACTGACATATTGACTGACCAGGGTACAAAATCCCTCTAATTTCTTTCGTGCAGTTGCAGTTACATCTTGGGTGCTAAGTTTGTTATAAATTTATGTGTACAGGAACCATGTGATGACTGGCTCCTGCACTGCCGCTTTAAATAAGTCCCCATTGAATAAACAGCTACTGGATTGTAACCACTTTTTTTAAAGGTTCGTCAGCCATAGGCTATGGCCAGTACTAGGTAGTGGAAGTGGTGGTAAGCACGGAGAAGTACGGAGTAATAGATTCACTACCTCACTGACCCCTATATTCCGTGTACCTAACTGCCAAAAGAAGTGCGCATTTCCGCTCTAGGGGTCTCATTTGATTGAGGCTTTGGGCTTATACAATGTTATTTGCTTTCCTCGTACCTAGCTCTTCTTGGTTGTCCTCCATCCTTGCAACCTAGCGTTCCAACTCAGATCTCGACCATGGGCTGTTGAGTTGAGAAGAAATTGTGCTATGAGGAACGAGTCTATTGTGTTATACGAGCCTATTGTGCTATAAAAGTGTATTGTGCTATGAGGGTTCTAGCTCGCTGAAATACACAAGTCTCTAGGTTTGATGAGTTTTCCTGTAGGCGTTAGCCTGCCGTCACTAGGCGGTCGGCCAATGAGGACTGCAGAAACCATTCTTATGCATATGCGTATGCACGCATATAGCTTAAGACTAAAGCAATAGCATTTTGCAACGAACTATACTATACATCTTCCAGTGGATGAGGGAAATTGAAAATTTTATCTGTCACATCCTCCCATAATTCTTTCCATAAGGGACATATCCTGACTCCGATACAATGCCCAATTCCCCCGAGATAGGAGCACACAACCATCAACTCCAACTACAGCACCCCCTCCTTCTTCCTCTCCACATCTCCACCCTTATCATACCCCTGCTCCTTCCCCCCTTTCCATACCGGCGGGTGCTTTCAATCACACTAATCGTTGCAACATATATCTCCACCACCATTACGCCATTCTCTCCTGACCCGGGAATAAGTTATGCGGTGGCATCGTTGTGGGTGTTTAGCCTGAGGGTCTTGACCATACATCTGTTTAGTTCTCCAAATCCAGAGGCAGTGCTCTACCGAGTGGGAAGTGTGGGTAAAGAGGGTGAGGCAAAGAAGACTAGAGCTAGAAAAGACGTAGCCAACACCTACGGCGTAGGCTTGAAGAAATTATGTTGGATCGGCAGTTTACTCTTCTCCCTTCGGGGACTTAACTGGTCCTACCAAATTCCCGCCGTCAACCCCTCAGTGCTACCTTCCACTCACCTTACTTGGAAATCCTACGCTATCTACCTCTTCAGGCGCCTAGTAACTATCTATCTCCTCATTGATGTCGCTCGTACATTCTGCTACATCAATCCCTCTCGATACGTTCTCGAATCTGGCACCTCCTCCCCTCTCCCGGGAGTCCTGGCAACTATACTAGCTGCACTTTCGAACGGAACTATATCTTGGGGGTTTATAGAATTACAATATTTACTGTTATCAGTACCCTGTATTTGGATTCTGGGGCAACACCCAAGTCAATGGCCGCCGCTATTTGGGAGCGTGGAGGACTGTTATAGAGTGGGGTATTTGTGGGGTCGGGGGTGGCATCAGTTACTCCGGGCGACACTTCTTCCTTGGGGTGATTTCCTCTGCACGACGTTAAATATTAGGTCAAAGAATGCAAGACAAGTTGTTCGGGTCTTAGTTGCGTTTACTCTCAGCGGATTGGGCCACTCCAATGTAGTGTATGTTGTGAGTAGGGGGAAGTTTGGGAGGGAGAGTATTCTCTTCTTCTTCTTACAAGCTTTGGGGATACTTATCGAGATTGCGGTTTTAAATGGGTGGAGATGGTTGCGGCCGGGGGCTCCCGAGGACTGGCAGAAGCGTTGGGGAAAGTACTTGGGGTATGCGTGGGTGTTGGGTTGGTTGAGTTGGACGAGTATGTTTCAGATTCAGGATATGCGGAGGTTGGGGTTTGGGGAGCCGATGCCGTGGAGCCTGCTAAGGTGGGGGCTGGGGTGGCCCCAGAAGTGTAAAGAAGGATGTTGATACCAATATGAAGGGGAAATTTGAGGGAGCAATCTAATAGATTTTTTGATGGTGTGGTGAAGTGCGGGATGGAGGAGGGGGTATAAAGCCAGGGTTTTGGACAGGGATTCATTTAAGGACCAGATATGCAGTTGAGAGAGAAGTAGAGAGAGGTAAAAGGGTACGAGAATACCATGGCGTGGTCTATGTATTCAGAGGACAGGAAAATATTATCTTCCATCCACTTGTATACACTAGTTTAGATATTGCACAACTTCAGATGGTACATACAGGAGCTGATAACAAGGGGACGATTGTGAAAAGATCTCGGCAATGAGGTCTCTTTCTTTAGAAATTAAATAAACATAAAAATAAAAAAGTCAGTTATTCGTATGCACCGCGCTTCGAGGCGGTATGACCAGCCACCCTGAAGTCCGGGTTGATTTTCAAGGTCATGCAAGTTAATCTGCGGCCAGCGTGTGTAATGAAGATGAAGTAATAAAGAGAAAACTTTCGTACTGGAAGAAAGTGAGGATGATAGGGGGAAAGGTGGAAGGGGAATGCTGCGTAGTTGTCTGAAAAGAATGAAAGATCTTTGTTATGAGAAACACCGTGAAATCGATACAAGATCCTGTATAATAAAAAATCCCCAATAAACGTAGCCAGCTGAATATTTGCCCCGCGGAGCCTAGGCACATGATTGTGCATGATAGTCCTGAAATGGACAATTTTTATTCCGACCACCTGGGCTTCAGAAACACAACATGCGAGCGCGCGGAAAAAAATCCCTCAATACCCCAACAGATGCTGTATATTGTAATTTTTGCCCTGTCATTCAGGGTACTGGGTCAAAGCCAGTGTATTAAATATCGGTGGCAATTTACAGCGGCATAAGCAGCCAGTACCCTCATCCTTCGTACGTACCTACTTATAATTACTGAGGCGGTATTGAAATGAGACGTGTCCGCTTATCAGTATTGTAGTTTTTCGTAGGAGACCAGTGCAGTGATATCGTAAAAACTGCCGAATAAGAACGTACATATTATCACATACGATGTACCTGAAAATAAGACTCTAGTCGAGGCTGGCCGGTCAGAACTCGAGCAAGGCACTGTATATGTTCTGGGCCTCTCGCGGGCAATTAATACAATCTCTGAACTCGGTAATAAATCGGATAATGAGATTGGTATACTAATTATTTTTTATTATTTCATTTTAAAAAACTCATTCCTCAATATTAGTACATTACATCACCTGTCCTTGGTTTTCTACCAGTTATTCCAAAAGAAGACAATGCCAAAAAGGTTATATCCATAAATTATTGTAAATCTACAGCCTGAACACCGTCAATTGTTAACCAAGTATGGTGTACCTTTTTTAACATTTATCGAACCAAAGACCTTCAGCCGGCAACTACTTAAATCATATGGGCTTAGATGATGAAATTGCAGATAGGAACAGCTACTCGACAAAATTACAATCACCTTAGCCAATGCTGCTCGGCGGCATCTTCAACAACTCGAGTTTCAGTCTCATGTACTTGCAAAAAGTCCTGTGCCAATCGTCACTGCCGATGCTACAAAAATGACTTGAAATATTCCATTTATTGTCACTAGCAGATCATGACTATTGCAACCTTTCAGCTCTAGGTAGCTGAACGAATACAAATAAACTATTAGATAATAACCTAATTGACCTGGAGAATGGCTCGGAGGATGAACCGGAGGAGATCCCAATCAACCCAGAAGTAGATTCGGCTGTTACAGGTCCCACAGCTCCTAGGCCAGCTTCTGGCCGATACTGCCTGCGTCGGGATTAATGATAGCCTAGTTTTATATATTTGATATAGGTCTAGTTAGGTAATTGCTAGAAATTCAAGTGCGTTACGTAGCAAATCCAGTAATTAAATACATTGCCTGGGAGGAACATAGTGGGTATGCCGCCCGCGGGCGGCTGTGCTACCCGGGAGAGGCATGTGCTGCCCGCGAGCGGCCCAGAACACATATGTACGTGCGGGAAGTATCCGCGACCCGCTTTTTTATGCAGCAATCAGCCCCTAGATGCAGATATGTGATATTTCGCAATAAGTTGAGTGCTAACCAGATTGAGCACAATAATCTACATCGCCAAACCTCCATGGGTCGGGCCAACCAGAGTATTGCCAAACTATATCTTCTTTATGTACAAGATAATATATAAAAACACTCATCAATACTTGGTATACCATCCCTGGGCCCTAGTGAGTGCAGCAACTTGTCCATGCATAGACCTAGAAAGAGAGTCCAGCAGGCTAGTAGTTCTATCATAGCGTAAAGATATCCTAAGATGACACCCCAAAAGCATCCCCATTTTTTTTTTTTCTTTTTTGTTTTGGTTTGGCCGTACTATAAGCTATAAAAAAATAACCAAGACTCGGATATATACTTACTTCCATTAGCTAGGTAATCCAACCATATTTTGGTCTTCGCTTTCATGCCTGAAAACCCACTTGACACTCCCAGTACTACCTTTCTCAACACTATACTCACCATTCCAAATATAATTCTGCCACTGCTCGTCAGTCTAATCCCTTCTTTTAATAGCCCATCTAGGCCGAGCAGCGGCATGTGCTGTTGTTAGCTTAGGCCTCTTTTTAGCAATCCACTTCCGATACCCTTTGCCTTTAATATATCGACTTAAAGTATGGGGATGGACCTCTACCACCCCTTCTGCTACCTTCAGATGTAGAGCGAGCTTTTTTATGGAGTGGTCTCTTTGATGATCTCGATAATCTTATCTCCCATTGCTTCTATAACTTTAGAGAACCGACCACTATATGGAACATAGTCCAGGTTTTGAGCATTTTCTGCATACCTGTCACGGCCGGGCATTAATGTCAGCCCAAATTTGAAAGTAAAGACTTTAACTAGAAAAATACTTTCACTTGAACTTGCTTGTCCGACATTGTTGTCCTAGTACCGGTAGTTGAAGAACAAACCAGTGCAACCACACCAACAATCTCAAGCTCCTCGCTCAACGTGCCAATTGCCGTAAGTCTCATATTCAGCCGGCTGCATTTTATGCAGGGGGTTTTACGGATAATTGCCCAACGCACTGTGATATTATTATGTACGTTATATTGATATAGTTGAATACGACAGCGGAAATTGTATGTACTGTTGAAAATTGGGAATAATTACCCTAAAGAGGTGTTCTAAACGACCAGGGTAGAGCCCAACAGTTGCAGCTTCGTTTTGAGGTTCCCCGTAAATTTCCGGGGTACACATTGCTCTCTATTTTCATTGATGCAATACCTATAATTTGATATCCGCTTCAATCGGCCAACAAAGCTTCGGCCGTTTTCAATATTACATATGTATGTCTGATGGAGCTCATGGTCAATATCAACTGCCCTCCCACCGACGAGGAAAGTCACCGAGTTACATTCCGATTGAGCCACTGGCCGTCTTTTTACACGGCGGCCGACATTGCAGATTATGACCCATGATTTCCGCCTGAAATAAACAAAATAATGAAACTGGAGACCTCGTTCTTCATTCATTTTAATTCGAAATTGCGACTTTTGGAGTGTGGGGTATTATTTGTGGGAGATAATTACATTGCTTATTAGACCACTCTTTCACAATATTGTTTGGAAAAAAAAAGATTCTTTGGACCACTTTTCAAGTACAATAGACCCACAATATAAGCATGCCTGACAATAAGAATAAATTTGATATACACAATATTCTTGACAATTTGGCGGGATCACTATAACAAGCTTATAATGAAGAGATATTATTTAGTAATATCTCGCCATCCCTTGAAGCTTTCCCCTCTAAACTAGCACCCGTCTAGTAGTTTGTCAGTAATAGCCACCCCACCTCCCATGGGAATATACTAGATCTAGGAATATTAACCAGCTACCTGGTGACATGAGAGTCTAAGGCAGTATGATCGGTTACAGCATTTATCAAATGAAGTCCGGTGATAGGTGTAGGTTGTCAGTTATAGTAGTTGCTGCTCTCCTGTATCAGTCTTCAGGCGAGTATTTTCAGGGGTATTGCTGACCCACATTCAGATATTTTCAGCTCTATGGCAGCTTTGAAATTGATACCACGTGAACATTTCAAGCAATTATATTCATGACTTTCTATAACCGGTAAATTGCAGGGTCACTCTATTTGATTGATCTCAAATGCGCCCCGGGCTGATTAGATGCTTACCTCCATCAAGATAAATTGTACTTGAAATCCTGCCAGACCCCTCAAAAGAGAAACACTGTCCCGACTCACACATACCCAGACGTCAGCTGCAGCGCAACTAATTTAGAGGGATTGTGGCATGCATACCTACTTTATTTTAGCTGTTTTGATCCTAACCTGAGTTCTAATTTTACCTGACAAATAAGCAAGTAGTCCTCGTGAGGCACATTTAGGGCTGAAGTTGGAGCTCAGCGGTCCTTAGATAGCAGCCTTATGCATATCATCTCACATTCGGGCATGAGACTAGCACTATCGGTAGTGGGCTTAGCCGTGAACATTCCCGTAGTTCCACAAACCAAAATTTCACTCGATTATCTCGCCCAGTATCCTAGTCTGTAGTTGTGAGTATGAGATAAATACATAATTTACCACTCTGACATTGGTCCATAAGCGAGACTGGCATATACAGTACAGTCATGTACTGCAACCAGTAACTAATCCCAGACAAATCCCAGACAAATTGGAGCACCTGATGAAGCAATGACCTCGGCCTCTGGGACCGAAAGCGCGGAGTCAAGAATGCAAAGATGTCCAGGTTGTTTCAGTACCAATTACCTAATATCAACGGCATATGAGAAAAAGAATTGTAATTCGAAATACATGTACATGTTAATGCACTTGTTATAGACCCAACAGAGTAAATAGGTGTCAAGGAGTAGACTAGTAGATATCGCAGATCGATATCTAGTAGATAGAATTTATGAGAAAAATACATCGTCAGTACTCCGTATGCATCAGGCAGAAACTGGTACTTAGTTCGTCCGGTGTAGATGAGAAGGTTGTTTTTGTATATTAAACCACGTGATGTACAGTACTTAGGTCTTTGTGACCATGTGATATGCATACGTACTGTACGTACCTATATGGTCAATATTGTACCTTCGAAATGCCAGCATATGCTGGGCAACGTATTGTCATGTCTCAGATGCAAGGTGACGCGGGTGCGGGATGGTAAGTACCTAGCTCGTAGATCAGTTTCGTGGGTACCCTAGTACAACCTGTGCAATATCTACGGAACTCGGCATCGTGAGAGATCGGTATGCCGGTCGACGCTCTGCTCAAAAAAACACATGGAATGGAACTGTAGTCGCCCGTAGCTCATATCCGAGTAACATGCACCGAGTGTTTTCATTTTGTTTGATAATATGTCGCATGTTGGATTATCTTTACGGAAATCTACTAGAATATATTGGTGCGCTTGGAAAGTATGCATACATGTACTGATACGATAAAGCCTCTTGGTACAATCGATGTCATATTGTATATAAAGTTCAATAAAAAGCAACTTCGCAGTTCGGGCTAGAAATGGGTAATATATTATATACACTTGTCGTATGATGATGATGTAGTTATTCCATACGCCTTGTAACTTTTACTTGCCTTACCTGCGTGATCGGTAATGAGCACGGCAATCGTAGAGTACTTGGTACTCTAAATCGGGGCCACACATATATTATGACGTACGATGTGCATAGATATGCACTTGCTTAACGCAATGATCCTGAGGCATATGTACCGCTCTGTTTTGAATTTTCCTACCAGCTACATACATATTTCTCAAAGCGACAAGAATCAAGCTTAAGTACCTCTCAATATTTACTAGAATTGAACTATGGCGTACACGAATATTTAGTGGTGGCTCTAGTACCTGACTTTGGGCAACAGATTTCTATTTTTGTTATTGTACTGGACATAGCTACCTGCTACCCTGCACCCACCCCCGCAGTTGCGTTACGTAAACTCCACCACGTGTGATGCCTGGCAATTCAGAAGTCAGTTACACAAATACATACAGTAGCTGCCACACACGTCAATGCTTTTTTAAATTCTCCAGCATCCATATTTGTGGATCAGGGGTTCCCACAAGAAAGCACTTTTCCGTTCCGGTACTGTACTTCCAGCACAACCTGGATAGTCTCTGCATCCTGGTAATTTTCCTTGGCTTGTAGGTAACACATATACGCCACGTTCACAATGCTATGCTCAATACATACGAGAACTGGGCGTTCTCCTGAGTTGCCACCAAATAGCGAATTCCCTAAACATTGTCCTGCCGGGGCAATGGGAAATGAGATGTTCAGATAGGTATCTAAGTATGCAGTACTGGCCAGTGCTTAGAATGATCATTGTATGTACCGGGGACCACTTGCAAAGTCGGCACGATTGGATCCGTTATTGCCAGCAGTAAATTAGGGTTCTTCTTCAGGTCTAGAAGCATGGTAACAGCCCAATTCATTTCTCCATGTCTAGGAAACTGTGCCATGATCCCAGCTATACATTTGTCCAGCTGCAACCCTTTCATGCCACCTTATTCATACCGGAAACTTTTCAAAAGCAAGCCCCTGTCCCGCTCCAGCGCCCAGTTGGCTTACCGATTTTACTACCTGAATTGGTTTACTCTATCAAGTGACAAGCTTTGGAATTTTTGCCCCGATCGATCGTTAGTTCGTTCGCCCAATCGTAGAACTGGAACACTAGATCTGTGCATATTGTTCTGTGTTAGAAAGGAGTTGTGTCACCGAATACGAAAGTACCTTGAAATTTCTCAAAAGACGATCCCCCCCTCCTTGTCTTTTCGACACATCGCTAGTCCGTGCAGCGAGGTACAGCACACAAGCATACAACCATACACAATGGTTTCTGGTCAGCCCTAGGTTCACTATACCTATATATAGAAGCCGGTTATTCAGTTCCTGTACCCGTATATAATATGATAGTATCACCATCCCACCGGATCCTACCAGAATTTCCTGCCGTGTCACACTCGCTATACCTCTATTCACTTTACTCTATATTTCGATATTTCTGTTCCAGTCTTTGAGAGTCCCTTCCCCGACATTCATTTTCGTGGACCGTCAACCATAGTTTTCACAATGCGGTCTGGGTTCCTTCTCCTTCTCGCTGCAGCCCTAAGAGTGTCTGCAGGACCGACCAGCATCGCCGACGAAGCTGCAAAATGGGCAGAATGCGGCAGTGGCAAGGAAAAGTGCCCTAGTGGCTTCAAATGCGAAGCTGCCAATGATGGTATGTATTCTAATGTCAATCGCAACTTGTCTACTTATTTTCTCTATCTGCTATATTTATATTGTTCTGAAGTCTCCATATTGATAAGATGAACAGTATACAAACAATGCGTTCCCGAACACTATCCATCTGCCCAGTCGAAACGAGATGCTAGTATCGAAGCCAACTCTGTCCCCGCGGAAACCCCATCCTCGGACATTGAGAAGCGCCAAACCCCTGCGAGTATCCCCGTCAGGGGTGCTCAGTCTACCAATGGAGCCTGCTACAACCGCTACAAAATTCAGACTCTCCAGTCCCAACACCCCGATCAATGGAACATGTTCATTGCTGCACTCGCGGATCTCCAGAAACAGCCAGAGAGTGGTGATATGAGTTGGTTCGGGATTGGCGGTATTCATGGCGCACCATATATATCCTGGCCTCGGGGAACTACTGGAAACTTCAATCAAGGCCTGGGGTACTGTGTTCATGGAGGTCCGCTCTTTGCTACATGGCACAGACCATATGTTCTCTTGATTGAGCAAGCACTGCATGCCCGCGCGGTTTCAATTGCAGCGAGATTTACTGGCACTAGGGCAACGGCTTACAGGACTGCCGCGGACCAACTCCGCCTACCCTACTGGGATTGGTCTGATCCAACCACCAGATCAGATATTCCAGCTCCTTTGATGCAGGCTACAATCTCGGTAACCACGCCTGGCACTAATGGAACTCCGGTGGCAACAACTATCCAGAACCCCCTTTTTCAGTATAACTTCCAAAGCGCAGCAACTCTGAGGCAATATTTCTCCGGCAATTATGCAAACTGGATGCATACCACCAGACATCCCCGTAGCTCCAGTGATCCAACGTCGGTCAACTCGGACGCCAATATAATAATGCGGAACGGATACACGACGAGGAGACAACAAACGTACCAATTGTTTAGCCAAACGAGCTTCAACAGCATGGCTGGTCAGCTGGAAGGTATCCACAATCAAGTTCATTCTAATGTAGGAGGCAGCAACCCACTGGGACATATGTCTGTGACGAACGCGGCTTCCTTTGATCCGATCTTTTGGCTTCACCACTGCAACATCGACCGGATGGTAGCCCTCTATCAAGCCATTTACCCTGGTAATCGGCTCCAGCCATCTCCAGGAAGGGCTACATTCGGCAGAATTGTTCCCGGCATTGATGGTCCTAATGATGACCTTTACACTAATCTCTACCCCTTTAGGATGCCTGGTGGATCATGGTGGAAAAGCAATGAGATTAAGTCTGTTGGCACTATTTGGAAATATCACTATGGATTCGATGAAATCCCATGCAGTATGTACACCAGTGGGGCTACGGGGAGTGAACTGTCCGCATTCACCCGTCAGAAAGTCAATGCACTTTATGCACCTACTAGCACTGTTGGCAGCAAAAAGATTCGTCGCTCTGCTGCTGCCAACGCGATCCCAGAGGCATATGCAGAACCGAAGAAATTTCCCCACCAACCAGGATACACCCCCGGAAATGATAAACCTGTCACTGTCAGGAATGACTATGGTATCCGTTGCACGATTGATCGCTCTGAGATTCCTGGCTCCTGGACTGGACATATCATGCTCACTCCTAAAGCTTGTGGTACGGTCGATCCAGGTGAATACTTCCTGTCCAAGGACCGTTTCGCTGGATTCTCGTCATTTGGTACTCCATTTGCCCGCCATGAGTCGATGGCCTATTCCCAGGACTATCCTATCACGGAAACCCTCATCGAGAGGGGGGTTAAGGTTAACAATCGCTCTGCTGTCGAGAAGTATCTCCATGATAACCTCAAGGTCTGCTTCACCACCGGAGATGACTCACTCTATGAGGTTCCTGCCTCAAGCTTAAAGACTTGGAAGCTTGCCGTTTACATGCAGGAAGGAAAGTATCCAGATGGACTGAGGTTTGGAAGCCTTCTACCGGCTTATGGTGACAAGAAGTTCTTGACAAAGATCACTGACGGAATGCCTGGGGGGATTAACTCCCTCAAGGATATTATATTCCCAGTCATGCTTGACGGAAGGGTCGAGGATCTGGATGGTAACGGTGACACTTATTAGGGCACTGTGATAGAGGGGTGTGTATGACAAGGGGCCTGGATTATTTGGAAGCTATTCTGGTTATGGATATCGGTATTGGGGCAATTCAGTCAGTCATGGTCGGTCCCAAGGTATTGCTATTTATTTCCTTGCTTTGTATTCCCTATGTTCTTTTCGCTGTAAATAATTTTCCCTCATTTTCTTTTCGCCTTTGCTCTTTGCCTCACTGAAACTCTTCTCATTTGTTTTGGATGTTTTGATACCTGCATCTCTTAATAGCTATAGCGAACAGGGAATCGGCGATGGCCAGGAAGATTAGATGTTTTGTTTTATTTTTTGGACTTGGAGTGGATTATTTGCAGGGTAACTCATAATTCTTAGTACCTACTTGGAAATACAGAAGAGTTCGCGAGCAGCAGAACCTGAAGTAGACTCATGGCCCAAAATCCACTAGTGTAGGAGGGTTACACACTGACCAACTTTGTTTTTCAGAATCCAAGTAGGTGGTATTTTTGGGTTGTTTTGTTCGATTTTTCCCAGCTGGTCTCAGCCTCCACTAAGGAGATCTCGGAATCATCTATTGTCAAGATTCAAGACACTTACCACGCTAGCGAAATAATACCCATAGCTTTACTCTCTACTGTTTACACGCTAGGTAATCATAAAGAAAAGCTTTAATGTGGTAGTCTAGTTGCTTTTGGATACAGTGAAAGAGGCTTGTCATGACGAGTTATTGTTCTCTAGCCTGTATTCTCATACAATATCAACGCGAATACCTCATCAAAGCCAATGCCATAAATGTCGGAAGTCATGATCCCAATTTCTGCACCTCTGCGTTGTTCAGTTTGACATCCGGGGACAGGTTACCACGTCCCTTGAAATGTTTGACAATATCGGTTTACACAAAGCTTCTGTCTGAGCTAACTGTAAGCTTATGGTGTAGTACATGTGCTTCAACTACTTGTGATTGGGAAAAGGCTTATTGATTGGTACAAGGATAACGTGCACTGAAATCCACATATAATCTTAAAAAGCCAGATAATGCTTGGTTAATTAATAGATCTGCCCATGAACGAATATGCAAGTTCATATCCCTAAGAAATATGAAACCCATAAGTAATCCAAGCGAGCGGCCAAATTCCCAAAATGTGAATACTTGCAGAATATGCTTGAGCCGATCGGCACGGTACGGCTTGAAACCCCTGAGAACGGGAATAGAGCAATTTATCTTGTGCTTTGTGAATGTATGGGGCTATTTCAGTGGCAAGGGTGTAGCTACGGGTACAATGGGTAAATATTAGCGCAGTGGTGGAGAGCATCAGCAGAAATTAGCATCATGACTTGCGACATTAGATATGGTATTCGCTTTGACGAGGTATTCGCGTTAATACATATGGTACGAAGCTATATTGAGATGGCTAAATAACAGGAACTCGTCATGACAATAGTCTAGTAGCTTGACATCCACATTACAGCTTTACTTTTATGTATGAGTTAGTGAAATCCCTAGCGTGTTCTGCTTCCATCATGCTGTCCACATTACCATATTACTGTACCATAAAATTAAAGTGTGCAGAGTTATAACTATGTACCTAGGTACAGTACATACCGTTCCTCAGATCCCCTTACTGCAAAATTCTGTGAACAAGACACCTTAGGTGTCTTTAACAAGGGGGTTTGCTGGGGAACAGATGTACAGTTAGTGGACATAAGTCTTGGTAAATCGCCAAAACACACCAAAAGTGCCCTTCGTAGACACCTGCATAATCACACTCACCTTGTGAATTTTCGAGCGGCTTTTTGGATAGAGTTTGAGCTTGATATGAAGTTTCCATATCCAAATTTATAGGCCTATAGAAGTTCTTCAGCTGCCCTGGTAATTTTTTGAAGTCCTCGCAAACTGAAAAGTTATGAAAACGCGCTATTCCCCATACAGTTTAGCGCTATTTCTACGATTTTGGAATTGGCTTTAGTTCTGCAGACTGCTGTGCCTGCCCAAGACGTTTAACCAGGCTGTAAAAATCAGAGGAAAGACCGTGTGCTTTTCTCTTAAATCTACAATTTTTTTATGTAATGATTTGCCGGGCTCAGTTTTTAACATTTTTCACACGATAGCCACTTTTGGTGTGTTTTGGTGTTTTACCAAGACTTATGTCCACTAACGTAGGTAATCAAGTAATAAGGCGAGATAATTACTTTCTGTTGATTATGTTATCTAGCTTTTTGATTTATAAACTGTCTCTGGTAGTATAGTGGTAAGTATTCCCGCCTGTCATTGCGGCTGAGCGCGGGCGACCGGGGTTCAATTCCCCGCCAGAGAGATTTTATTTTTCATTTTTCTCCGCCTTGATTGTCATTGTGTTCCACTAAAATCAATTTGTAGCCAGTGAATAACCGCTGACCTCGGTGAAATCGACTACTGTCTTTTCCACATATATACTCGCTACTTCCTTGGTAATCTGATCGAGCTTTGGTAATCTGGTTAGCACCTTCCTCGGTATATAGCATCAATGGCTAGATAGAACGCCTTGCCATCAGTCAATACTGCGAAATAGAATCCCACATGTACCTGCCCCTTGATGGTGGTGATGTAATGGATCGCAAAGTGGCCAAATGCTTATTCCATGTGTTAGGTTGGGTCGGGAAGCTCTTGGTTAAGGGCTGCGTTTGAGAGCAAGTCCTGGATATAAGAAAGTATCCGTACATTAGGCAGTTTTATCCTCTTCTATTAGGCACCTGACTGTGTCTAAGACTCTTCTTATTCGACGCTAAGTTCCCCACCTTAGTTATTCTTTCCCGACCCATGAGATCTCCCCAAGTACCCACTAGGCGGATATCACTATACCTTATATAAATGCGTGGGTCCTGTAATTAATACTCAGGAGAGGGCATACGTCAGGCAACTGGGGACAGAAGATTAGCTCCCCGATTGCTAGTATCTCATGCATTTCAAACCGTTTTATCATGCACAGGCAATCGATTCCATTATCCGATCCGAAGCAAATATATCTATATTTAGTAATGTAGGGCTAAGGGCTACATTTAAAGCCACAACTCTAAATATATCTGCTGAATCCCATCAACTCGTATTGACAAGAGAAGCAGGGTTAAAAGTTGTCCGAGTATGTTCATTGGTCAACTGAATCGCGCATGACTGGTTGGATGGTCTCTACCCTTTTCTGACTATATGGATATAGCGTCTTGTCTCAGTCCCAATACTGGGCTGAGTACAACTACGGATCTTGATGCCACATTCCGTATGGCGCTTGCAATTTCTCCATGCCATGCTTGTACCCTCCAACCACTGCGGACCTTCAGAATATGGGCCTAGAACATTGTTTCTGGTGATCGCAATCGGTCTACATCCATCATCAAGCAAAAAATATCTGACATTTCCCATAATTGTAGAGAATAATAAGAAATACACCGCTGGTGGGTTATTTGCGGTTCGTATATTACCAAGCTCGCCATATGATCGATGTGGTGGTGTGGGGCAAAGTAAATCTCGACGTTAAAAATTTCCCAATTGAAAGGAACTGTGACATACATACTCGCTTGACCATGTGTCAATTTCTTGAACCATATCGGCCAGTTTGATCGGCGAGCTTCAACGAACTTGTGATGGAGTACCGTAGGGTTCCCATTGGAATTTTGTTCTTGCATTTGTGCTCGCTTAAGCCAGGGCCACATTCAGGTTTCACGACTCCAATCAAAGAGAACTTGTGGAAGAAAAACAAAGAAGTGGCTTCTGCAAGTGAAGTGGGGCTGCTTGGGACCGGCTCCCACAGCCAGGTAGATGTAGTCTGGTTGGCTCCGACCGGGATCTAGGCGTCAGCTCGAGATCCACGTGGCCTGGACGGTCAGATGTTTTTGTTGTTTGTTTTTAGAGGTGGTGACGGTACTTATTTTCTTATTCAGTCTAGAATAGATATGTATTTACCTATAGCAGATACAGAAATTTCCAATTTGACTAACTAGAGAAGGAAAGACGGTGCTGCGTGAATGAATCCAATGCTATCTTGCACACCAGCGAGCTTCTGAATTAATTGATTCAATTATGCTAACCCTAGTCATGTGGATCGCCTCTGGGGCATATTGCATCGAGACAACTGATGTGTATCCGAAACCCGAGGGCTACGTACAGTAGCGCATATGGGAATACATCATTGACTTTATTCCGTACTAGATCTTCTTTGTATGCATAGATGAGAGCACTCAATCTAGATATGCATCCACCCATTAGGTGGGCGAAAACTCCCGGCGAGGCTCTATGGGAGTTAGTAAACACCCGTTAAAAGTCGTCGGCAGAGCACCCTTAAGTGAAAATATATTAAAGGCATTAGTAGTGGTGGTCAATTCTTAAACTGGGTAATGGTAACCCAGTTTATGCAACCTCTTGGCACTGCCTTGGCCCCTTGGCCTTCACGCTAATTGGCCAGTGTCATCACACAACTTTAACATAACCCAGAACCCATCACCGTACTCTCGAGTGTGGTAACGAGTTCTGGGTTATGTTAAAGTTGTGTGATACAACCACCATCGCCAGCCAAATACCTACCGAACAGCGAAATACTCTCTTGCCAGCCAAATACCCACCGAACAGCGAAATACCCTCTTGCCAGCGAAATACCCATCGCCAGCCAAATACCCACTGAACAGCGAAATACCCTCTTGCCAGCGAAATACCCATTGGCAGCCAAATACCCACCGAACAGCGAAATACCCTCTTGCCAGCGAAATACCCATCGCCAGCCAAATACCCTCTTGCCAGCGAAATACCCATCGCCAGCCAAATACCCACCGAACAGCGAAATACCCTCTTGCCAGCGAAATACCTACCGAACAGCGAAATACCCATGCCTCCGACTAGTCAAAATGGTCCTCGCCAGCGGAACTGGACAAAGGAAGAGATGGAGAGGCTTGTATATTGGATGGAAGAGAATCAGGGAAGCCTTCGTGGAAAGCAGGCCGTATGGCATAAGGATGTGAAAGCACAGGTGTTTGCAGAGGATGAAGAGATGACAGTAACCCGGATTCGGGATAAAGCATATAATATGAAGAAGGCTTGGAGTGAAGCTCGAAAATTAAGAGAGCAGTCAGGATCTGGAATGCGTGCAGAAGATCAAGTTTCTAGCTTCAATGCTCTTTTGGAATCCAAGTGTCCTTTGTTTTGGAGACTGGATGAGATCTGGGGACCCGACCAAATGTGACACCGATTTTGATTGCAGATTCAACTCAAGATCCGACACAACAAGATCCGACCCCACCGCCAAAGGCAGATGAGGGGTCTGACGATGAAGACTTTGAATGGGAAGATAATCCGCCTCCGGCAAATACACCTATACCTGCACCTACAGCTTCTAGTTTTACTTCTGGGTCTAAAATATCTAAAAAGGCTGTTCGGGATAAAGGGGGAGATCTTCAAAAGATTATGGCAGAACGAGGGATTCTTGATTTAGAGAAAGAGGATAGGCGAATTCAATTAGAGAGAGAATTACATAAGGAGCGAATAGCAGCAGAAGATCGGCAACTTGAACGTCAACTTGAAGCACAAGAGAGAATTGCCAAAATACAGGCAGATGCGCAGGCAAAACAAGCTGAGATTCAAGCGGAGGCACAAGCAAAGCAATTCTAAGCTTTCATGCAAATGATGGCTATAGTAGCTAAACCTCCTTAGAACCTAGAATCTCACTAACTCTATTCACTAATTCTTCCCGCCAGATCCTTCCCGCTCTCATGTCTGCTCTTATCGTTTCATTGGAATTTGCTTGTTCGTTGGCAACTTGGGATTGCTCATCCTGTGTACCTAGTCTTAACATGCTTTCTATCCACTCGTGCTCATTCTGGATGCTATGCAAAAAATTGTGAAGGACTAAACATGCAGAAATCCACAGGATAACTCATTGGTGTCCTCTATATTGATCTATGCTGATTTTGACAGGTAGGCATCGAAGTGAAGGGAATCTGCCTTTAAGGATACCAAATGCATGCTCAATTTTAACTCGAGGTATAGAAAGTTGGTAATTGAAGGCGGCTTTTGGTCATTCTCGAGCATAAGGATCCTTGAATGGCACTATCACATGCTTTTCAAGGGCGTAGGCCTTATCTGCGAGAAGATATTCATGATTGTTGAAGTAGGATGTGCGGTTTTTGTAGAGGCTTGAATTCTTAAATGCTGTGGAATCATGTGTTACTGCTATATGCCCCATACTGATATATATGAAGCGTCGATTCCAATCACAAATTGCTTGGAGATTGATACCGTATTCCTTCTTTCTAGAGAAATAAGCTTCTGGATCTACTTGAGGCTTATCACGTAAAATAATAATTGACCTATCCAGAAACCCAACACAATTCTTAAAGATCTCTTGACATCCTCCTATATTCCGCTCTTCAGCAGATTTTATACGCTCTTCCAATGAAGGCCACTTAACATATGTTGGTAAGAGCTTGCTAAGAACCCAAAGCGAACGCCATAGGTATGTACCTATAGCTCCCTTTGAAATGTTCAAAGCAATTCTCGACCGCTCCAACCCTCCTCCCCCAGTACTTCCAAGAACATATAATGCTACTGCTAGCTGTTGATAAATCGGACGAGGTTTTTTCCTTCCTATAGGTTCTGTTGGCCATATTGGAGTTATGGTCTCCACAAGAGTCCAAAAGGAACTTCGATGCATTCTGAATAGATTTAAGAATGCTGGCTCAGGATAATTCCTAACCAAGTTTTCCAAAATGGATATTCCACCAACACTTCCATGATGTATGTGCCTCCCAGCACTAATTCTTCGACTGGCAATATAGCGACACGCCGATATGCCCTTATAGACTATCCACAGCTCCTCAAGTAGCTCGATAAGATCCTTTCCGCCATCATCCTTAATCAATCGTATAAGCTGTTCCATCATCTTAAGAATTTTGGCTAGTAATAGACTCCGTTGAGTAGAGCGCGGCATTTTATAAGTGGTATTAGTCTGGCGAGGTGGTATGTAGTTGTAATATGAAGCTGACTAAAGACATGTTACCCAGAATTCTACCACAACTTTATTTCGGAGGGTCAATTGAAAATTTGCGGTTGTGCTCTATTGGGGCTAGTTTTGTTATTTCTTGGCATTGCATAACCTGGGTTACCATTACCCAGTTTAAGAATTGACCACCACTAGTATGTTGGTTCTATACTGCTACATAGCGATGCATCTCCAGATCCCTGTTGACATAATGCACGAACCCTGTATGTGGCGAGATTTAGTAACGTTGCTGAGTTACCAGGTAATTGACAGGGTGGTAAAATCCCTCTATTCTATGACTATCTTTCACAACAAACTTCTCAACAGGGTTAGGTAGAGTCTCACCTTGGCAGCAAAATATAAGTATACAGTATTAATGTTAACTCTATATGCAACAAAATATGCTATATGCAACGAGATATGTAGCTGGTAGAGCAACATGCACACCTGGCATATCGCCCAAGTGTTTTAACGGGAATCCGCACATTTCGCATCCGCTAATGCCTAGTTCTTCTTCTCATATTTGATTGGAGCTCGATATATAGGTATCTTGTAATCACTCTCGTTCAGCATAACTCCCCACATAAGCGTGTTATCCGCCATGGTAGGTGTGTTGCAGTTGATGATTACTAAGGAGAGATAGGACGAGAGATATTCTAGGACGAGAGATATTCTAGGACTGCAAAACCTCTTTTTCTACACTTTTGTGCTCCAGGGGTCCAAGTAAGCTAGCTGGGTTAAAAGATAGCTAGCGTGCAGGGTGCAAAACCTCTCTAATGAGGTATTATGGAGACAACGGGCTCTTTCAAACATGTAGGCCAGATCCTAGTTATTTAACGAATCTCGAAAAATGCATGGTCATGTGGCGGGAGTTGGCATGTTCGCAATTCCGGAGCCTTACATTCATCTCTCCTGTGTATTCCACCATCCCAAAAACACCCTCGAAATCTTTGTCCTCCACCTTGATTTCTTGCATTGGATTGATAATCTCTTCGCCCATACTGGTTGGGATTGTATAGTTGTTGTTGTTGAGGCTTAGGAGTCATTGTAGCCATCTTCTTGAGTTCCGCCAACTCAAGATCTCGCTTGATTGCTTCCTCCTTAGTATTTCGCTGAGCTTTTCTAAGTGCTGCAACTTTAAATCTCTCAGCTGGTTGACGATTTTATCCATAGGGTCCGCCTTCCCCTGCTTCTTCGAGTTCTCCTTCTTCATCTCCTTATGTCTGTTGTCATTCTTTAGTATCTTGACCTGAGGTGCCACTCCGGTGCCCTGACTGAAAGTCGCAAGACGCTAAATCCTAATTCAGGGCAAGCTGCAACCTAAGTGGAGAAAATTTCCTTTCCCTCGCACCGATGCCGAAGTTAAAAAGTATTCAAATAGAAGCCAGTAGACGACCTTGCTAAGGAATTGATCTCGAAGTAGAGGCGAAATCGTAGTCAAGCCTTGCCATATTGGGCCACAAGGTCGGAACGAATGTGTCATGAGATTGAACGACTGACAGGAAACGTCCTTCTTTAGGCGTTTGCACCTTCTTATGCAAGCCATGCACTCAAGCGGAAGTAGGAGCTTGAAATTCGCACAACTATTGAGGTTCTAACAAGTACCCTGAAATGAAAGGCAATAAAAGCCCTACCTACTTCAACTGGGATAAAAATGCCGATTGCATCTTCTGATTTCGGGGATATGGAGGGAGAAGCTACACATATCTATTCAATATCATAATTAATAATTCACAAAGACTTCACATAGGGAAGACGCCTCTCTCCCTTAACCCTGAGAATATATATACTCCTAGCGCTTGATAGACTCGACGAAAACATGGCTTCAAAGGTGAAACTATTTCAATAATGGAACTCATATAATGGAAATGCAGCACTTTAGTAACTTTACTTTCCCACTAGACCCCATCGGTCGGTTTGCAAAGGAGCCGAAGAAGAACGAGAGGACGAACTTTTCTTGTAGATGAGATTCGGAACAAATTCATAATAGCAACCTGTACGAACACGAGGGTAAATTTGTTAGAGACCGATTGTTCGCTACTGATATACTTCCAATAACCTTGTGGCTTTGAATTTTGTTGTAGCACTTAGGGTTTATACATAGAGGCATAGAGTCCTTCTTTCAGAGGAGAGCAACATGCAACTCAAAGGTAGAACTGTGACTGCCAGTACTGGTTTTATGTGCGTGTATTCATGTTGTAACAGTAGGGTGTGTCAGGGAACTACAGATGATACAGGGTCATGCTGGAATGATACATGATAAAGGAATTCAAGCAGGAGGATTGCTTTTTTAAATTTTTTTTTTTAAAAATACTTAGTACTCCTGTGCAGCCTCGTTAGTGAGAAGCACACAGTCTGTTCAGTAGAAAACTTTTTATCGGTAAGGACACGTGACAAGTTCTGTGGTCTAGTGGTATGATTTTCGTCTCACACACGAAAGGTCTCGGGTTCGAACCCCGGCGGAACTAACTTTTTGACCCTCTTCAACATTCTAGAGTGAGGCTTGATATATTTTTTGGTGTAAAGTATTCGGAACGATCAGCTTCCATTACCCTGAACACTCTGTTACTAGTCATTGTAAGTACATCACTGCTCTGCTATGGCTGGGAGCAACCCTTAAGCTTTGAAGACTAAGGCCTTAAACATCGTGCTGAAATACCTCTTACGTATTTTTGCCGTCTACCTAGATGTTGGTATTTAGACTGGAGAGATGTACATGTTCCTGACGGTAGCGTAGGGCTAGTAACTGACTCGTTTCATCAAGAACTAGTGTGATTTTGGTCTATGAGGCTGTGTTTACATGCGATGACACGATTGTAAATATGCAACTGAGATTGACTGCGTTTCTTGCAGGCTTGATTTCCCCTTTTATACATATATATATGTGGTAGAACATACACTGGGAATCGATGGGTGATGAAACCACCACTGTTGAAATTTTTGTGTACTACTAATTTAACCGCTGTTTCCCTACATTGATATCTCTCTCGTTATTGCCATTCCCAAAAAAATCGCGACAACCAATTCCGTGAACGGCAATCGTACGGCAGCTTTTCCAGAGACTCGCAAATACTTACTACCACCCGGGAAAATGGTTAGATTACTAGAAGCTGATCGGCAGTAGACCATTAAGACCTGGGTTACACTTACCAGTCTGATAATTCCAACATGCTTCTAGAAGCAAAAAACAATTGAGGGCATTGACGAATATTAACGAATGTTCCAAAAGTAGGTACCATATTAATTCACGAGTAAGAATGCTGCCTTATTTAAAAAAAAATTTCGGAACAATCGACAGCGGTATAATTGGTATCTATTTCACAATCTCCTCCCCAAGCGTAATCGTAGCACATTGAACAGCCTCCTCCTCAGTAATATAATCTCCCTGCTCATTATCACTTCCATCCACCTCCTTCTCATCATCCTAAACCTCAAGGTCGAAATCTTCATCTTCTGTGTTGCCAGATTTCTGTAGTTGCAAAACAGAGGTTGCTCGAGGTTTTTTCTTGTTGTTTGCGCATTGGGTCCAGCACGAGATGCCAGCGGAATTGACATTGGAATAGGTGATGATGATGAGTGAAAGAAACGGCTGCCCCAGTCAACGTCGACAGACATTACTATACTACTGTCCTATAAGAGAAATTTGCTGTCTAATACACGATTCGGATATCCCGGCCAAAATTAGGCTGTTTTACCCCTGTCTTATACACTGGTACTGTCCTGCCGAGTAGTACTGTCTTACTTGCGAATTAATACGGTAATGGTTTTGGAGTAAAACTGGCGATGGCCGAACATGCACATCTAGTTAACCAATCCCTATCCCCCCTATCCCCCATGTTATCCTTATATTAAGATGGACACATTGGGTTCGGCAATTGAGTTGTACAAAGGCTGTGCAGTAATTCTTGAATGAAAGCAGCCTGCGCTCTGAAAGTTGAAATTTGGGCTTAATAGTGAGATATATATACTGGTACACTTGAACAGTTCTATGTAAACTTGATGGCAGGGTACTCACAAAGAAAAATATTCTGGTTTCTTCCGAGCGAGCAGGCCACAGCCCACGGCGGTTCCACAAACTGAAATTTGTAGTCCTGAAATTTGATCATGCAACTCAGTCCGGCAGCTGAAGCCCAAACATGTTGTTCAAGCCTAGCTAGGCTGGGGGGTGGGCTTCTTAAGACTGCACCGGTTGCAGTTGTGTAGCATATACTTTGCTTTTGTGATTCACTCATTGGCGCTCAGCCGTAGTCTCGATCCCCGTTAAGCTACATGAACCCAAACATTAACTTGAGGTCTTAGGAATGTTAACTACCTTGAGTCAGGGAACAACCTTCATACCCAGCTGTAGGGGTTGGCATCTTTTCCCCACAGGGTGGTATGCCTGATCTGATTACCTATTGCATACCTGGGGTATGTGTGCGTCGCCATGGCATTAAGCTATACATATCTATTCATCATGACCAAGCCGTGGGAGGGTGGTCTACTCAATCGTTTCGGTACTTCTGAAAACCCTAACAAGTATGGATATGATGTAGGCTGACTTCGGTCTGTGTAAGAAGCTGGTATTGTCTGCGAAACCACTACTCGAGAGGGTGTGGCCGTGCGGCAGCGATAACTTCAAAGCCAAACTAGCTGTGAGTTTCTGGCCGAATGCACAGTGGCAAACTCCGAGCGGCAAGCCGTTGTCCTGGCCGGGCTGGCCCTTACCTAGTGTTAGAGGGGCGGATGTTGAGTCCGGGCCTACTAAGAATTGGAGAGCTTAGCGAGCTCCTAGTGGCCTAAGTGGTAGGTCGCGTGGCTTGCACGTGGCAAAGGGTCTTCGGCTTGCAGGTGGCAAAGTTAAAAGGCGAAAGGGTCTTTTAGCTTAGCAAGTGGCGAGCACAACAGGGACGGGTGTGCGAGGGTGATGAACGTGTTCTCGAAGAAGTGTGCAAGGAAGTATAGAGAGCAAAGAGATATAGTGCTTAGGTTTTCGACGAAATATACAAGACAGTGCTTGGGTTCTGCCCTTTCTATCTAGGTGGCAGAGGCCCCTTATATAGACATCTCGGGGATTGTCCTGACCCCCCCCACATGCTCACGGCATGAGCTTCCTAAACCTCGGAGACATGATTGCAAATCAATGACGGAGATATAAGCAGCTTGGAAATCAATGATTTGAAATACGGGAAACGGAGACATGCTTGCAAATCAATGATTGGAAATCGAAGAACGAACATATGCCTTGAACCGGTCCTCCGTAAGAAGCAGTTATCCCATAAGTCAATATGACCTAGCCCCAACCCTCTCGGCCATCGCTAGAACGGTGCACACACTTCCTTGTCCTGGCCAGTCTCCCTAGTCAACCCATAGGTATGAGCTAGAGGGCCCATTGCTAGACCTGCTATGGGTGATCAGTCCACGTCCTCAGTCTCAGCGGCTATCGGCTTCGGTTTTCCGCCTCTGCGTAGACCACCCTCACGTGAGACCCGTAACACCTAGAGCGCATAAGGTCCTCGATGCTGGCAATCATGTGTGACTCGATTGCAGCCACACAAACGACCATGAATATCTCCCGAGGCCTCCACCGAGGAGACGAATACAGACACAACTGGCAGACCTCCTGCCCGAACGAGAATCCACCAACAAGACAACATCATCGCATGGGTACGCTCCCACATCAGCGTCCCAGGGAAGGAGCAAGCCGATAGACTAGCAGCCTTCGCGTCAGCCCTAGGAGAAGTCTCCCTAGCCCCCTCCATAGTTACTGAAGGAGGCATTAGGCAAGCCCACATCAAGCAGGCAAACACCAGCGTGTGCACATGCCGCCATGACATACAAGACGGACAACATCTGGTCTTCTCCTGCCCCGACCTTAACGACCACAGAAAACCCCTGGGGAACCGCCTGGGAGGATCTGGACCGGCCAATTTGGATCCAGGAGGAGGAAGTGAACGTTGAGACGCTGTGGAAGTCTTCTTCAGCCTTTAATACCAGGTCCTCGCCGGAAAATCCCCATTCTGATCCAACATCGCTCTGCCTTAAGTTTGTTTTGGGGCCCCCACGGGAAAATTAAAGTCGCGGAAGGCCTGGGCCACTCGCGAGAGGCCCGAGCCCCCCAGGAAACCACCCATCTCCTGGGTCGCTTGGGCTCCACTGGGGAATATGGAATGGCTGGGCCACTCAGAATGAGGTTCCCGGTATCTTGATAATTTCGATGATGTGGCCGTCGGGTGAGCTCATTACCTTGAACTAGATAGATGACCTGTCCATGACCGGATGCTTAACTTGTCAACTTGTCAATATGCAATTGTGAGTACCTCGCACAAGAGGTGTATAGCATGCCTCAGACCCTCTTGCCACACGAGATAAGCTCAGGCAAGAACGTGAGCTCAGCACACAAGACATTCTTATCAAGATATTGCGCAATTTGATGTTGGTGACTCAGTGTCACTTTATTTCCCCACAATTGACCGACATGCAACTAATGCACATAGTCTTCTCCGCAAGATCATCCTTAAGCCTCACCATGATCGATATCAGCTGCTAACTATCCATAGCATACTGAACTGCTATTTGTTATCCAACCCGTGAACTACAGCAGCTCAACAAAATCTTACGTATCCAATTTGGGTGAATTGCATACATTATCCGCAGGTGATGCGAACCGCCTATCATTCAGAGAGGCTGCTCCATTAACCAATTGAGCCAGCTTGCAACTCCGTGTAGATGTAAAAAAAATTTATTTTCAAATACTCATTATTCTTACATATATTTTATATAATAACTATTTAGAGTATTATTTAAGACCATGATGAGCCACCCAGAAACTCAGGATAAGGCAATTAATCTGCCATATCCGGCGCCTATATACCACAAACTAAATGAACTCGAATCCCAATTGTAAAAGGAAAGCAAATAAACTCAAGTGAAGTGGAACCCCTATTCTGCTATTAGCCGGCTGGTGCCAGATGGCCTCAAGAGGCCGACTGAAGCCCGCCCTAACCGAACCCACATGAAATATAAAATAAAAAATAAAAAATAAACTCAAGTGAAGTGGGACTCCCATGTGCCGAATGACTCCAAGAAGCCTGACTGTGCCTTTTCACATCAGGGTTCCCCTCTTCCAGAGAGCTTTGTGTTAAAGCAAACCGAAGAAAGCCTCTAAGCCTATTATCTCGTTCCAAACAAAATCCTCCACGGAGGGCACAATACATGTTGCCGGCCCTTCTTCTTAATGTTCAATTTCATTTGTACATTACTCCCACTTTGTATTCCATTTCATACTTTATTCCACGTTGTATCTAGTATATATCAAAATTTAACTTACTTGGGTAATTATATTATGTGCTCCCGTGTTCTCGACAACAAACCGTTCTCGCAGCAGGCCCAAGCCTCTCGCTAATATTGAGTTCTCGGGGAACATTCAGATAAATTGAGGAATGGAGACAAGAATAATGGGACCGCATAGGGGTAACAAGAATTTCAAAAAAAAAAAAAAAAAATGGAGACAAGAAGCATGAAAAGGAATCAACTTACTGGGACCGCATTGAGTACGGATTATTTTAAAAATGAAGTTCCTTCAAGCTAAGCTACACTCCTTATAACCCTCAGCCTGAAGTCCGGCCTATGCAAGTATATCTACATATGTATGCCGCCATGCGGTATGCCATACTCACACCACATACATATATGATATGAAATATTTATTCGATATAAGAAGAAGCAACAAAATTCCCAAATTTCGCTAGCGCTGTTGGGTTGGGAATTTACTGAATACGCATCGCAGCGGTATATCGGTCGGTACCAGTAACTTGAAAGTTCGTTCATTGTACCCCCTTGGCACTCGGGCCTTGTGTTGTCTCTTTGGACTGCCCCGCTAATTTCTGTACTAACTAGCAAGTATAAGTTATGGTAGTTAGAAATATCGAATATAAATTGAGAGGTTTTGCACTAACGGTAGCTATCTTATAGGTGACCGATGTTCTTATAGGTAACCTATGTAGCGTACTTGTATGTACCCCAGTAGGCACGGAAATAAAAACCAGAGGTTAAGCAGTCCTAAGCATACCCCTCCTATCTCTCCTTAGTACTTAATCAACAACGTGCGCGTGCAACAACATACCTACCATGGCGGATTACATGCTTATGTGGGGGGTTAATGACATTTGGGACTTGCGGGGGTGGATTCGAACATGCCAGGTGTGCGGAACAAGGACTTTGCATGTTGCTCTACCAGCTACATGTCTTGTTGCCTATAGGGTTTGTGCTCTGTAATATTTTGTTATTTGATATAATTGAGACTTATGTACATCATACGTGGTACGGTATCTTTGCCAAAATGGGACTCTAACCTTGTTCAGAAGTTTGTTATGAAAGATAGTTCGAGAATATCTTTTGATCCCTGAGCATAACCCCAGCTTATGCATTATTAGCTAGTCGCGTTACTGTTGGTTACAAGCTATTATCTCATGAACACCTAACTCAACCTTCTCCTGGCTCATAAATTTCGGCAACAGGTGCTAGAATCAGATTATGTTCGATTTGTTATCTGATTCTAGTAACAATTTCGCATGTTCTGAGCGCAAAACTCTCTGGCTGTGTGTAGAATCAGATACAAAAAATGCGTGCTATGACTTTCTAGGATTATCTGTTTCTACAAACAGCCATTGGATTTGATGCCTGACAACCTAGTATTATCTGATTCTACTCACAGCCTGAGGGTCTTTGGGCAAAAATCGTTACTAGAATCAGATAAGCTAACGGTAAAGTACAGATTATCTAATTTTTCTGTCCACACAAAGCCCCTGTGCTGGCATTCAGCACCCTCTGCATGGACCATAGCCTCCGCAATAGCAACAGCCTGGAGTCACGGAGTATCTCCCTCATGGACTACCAAGGTACGGTATACCAGACGTCAACGCGGCGACCGCAGTTACAATCGGGACGCTGCGATGTGTAGGGTGATTTCAGTGGGGCCAGAAGGGCTTATGGGGGACGGGATGGTGCAGACATGCACTGTGAAGTATGTAATAAGCGGCAGATGAGGGGGTCTGGAAAAATAAGGAGGTGAGGGGGGCAAGGAGGACGGGTTCGAATTTCTGTAGTCTAGTGGGGAATATTCTTTGGAATGCAGGAATATTTCTCTGGATGCTACTATTGGCGTGGGAATTGGTTCTGGACTGGCAACTAGTGGGGGAATAAGTCTGTTCACTTCATCTATACCCTGGTTCCTCGAATTTCTTCTGTGCTATGCATTTGAGCTGGACTGTGGAGTCGTTTCGATGACGGTTGGAGTTGTGATTTAGGGTAATAACGAACCCATAATTGTTCTTGGTATAGATAACCTAGGCCCTAAGCCCATTAATCCCATGGTTCTTATTCCAGTTTGTATGGTGGGCGTTTTCATTCTCCCCAACGACAAAGGCTTCAGGCACCTCCTTTCATGTAAACATACAGTAGATGAATTTTTTGAGCATTCCTGTCACAATTTTCGAACCAAGACTATTCGTCAAATTGGTTATAAATACTTGCTACATGCTCGGATTGATATCATCGGTTGGGTTGTAGTGGCGGAAAAGACTGTCAAAGCCGTCGTCTGTATCCGAAGGTAAAGTCCACTACCGAAAGTCGATTAAGTGGTATTATCATCTCTTGAACTGGTGTTTCCTGAGCTTAGTGCCTAGTTACATATCTATTTTAGATCCTAACTAAGCATGGCTTCATGTTATGTAGTTCTCGTGGGTTCTCCCAAAATCCTGATGATTGCATTACCCCGAACCTTTCGGATATGGTAAACATCTTCGCTATTGGTTGCAACCTTTCCTAGACTCCCTCATGGGATCCAACAATATATCAGTAATAGAAAGATGTGAATATATCCAACCAAGTACGTGAAATAGTAGGTCCTTTGATCTATTTTCTGTAATGAACACTAATATTCTCAAAATCATGTACTGATAGATGTGTGTACTACAAGGCAATTGAAGATCATCATACTAAGGTCCAACGAATTACCAATGAATGTAACGCTTAGCTCCTGTGATATACATAGCCAACTACATGAAACACTACGAATCACATCAATTAGAAGTCAACTCTATCCACAAAGTTGTATCAGTACTCCTCTAATTAATTAAAACAACTTAGGTACAGTACTCCCATACAAAATTACCATAAATCTCCAACTTGAAAAGTTGGCCGAGGCCTATAAAGAGCAAAGTTTGCTTTCTAGTACACCTCCATATGTGAGTGTGAATCACCTATGTGGTTTAGCTGACTACCATATTTAGCAAGAGTGGGCTAGCTAAAGTGCTCGGAGGGAGCTCGGCATCTACCGCCATTACTATAGCGACTCGGACAAGTTTGTATTGGAAAGACTACCCACTATGTTGATCTGGGTGACCGCTATGTATGTGCAAATTACTCTCTAGCGTCCTGGTTCTGAATCTCAGGGGGAAAAAAGGCAAGCTCCATTGATGTCGACAGTGGGGCTTTCAGTCAATGAGGGCCGCTGAGATATCGACATATTGTGCATGAAATATCGGCTATTGTTAACAAGAGAGTAACAACGGTAGAACAATTGAACGATAGCATTTATGCATGATCTGTCGATATCGAAAGGTTACACTGGTAAATCTCAAATCACGCTCTGTTTGGTGCCAATATCGACAGTGGCAACTAAGGCTAATGAAGTCCCGGAATATTATCGATTACACAGCCCACACTAGATATACTGTATCAAGATGAAAACCAAACTCGTAATTGAACAGCTCATGAAAGATGCTAAAGATGCCGCTGAGTTTGTCCCTTATATAAAGACTATGGATACTTACTCAGCTTGCTCAATTATTCCACGGTACCAGTAGACAGCACAAGCCTCCACCGAGATTTAATATGTAAAAAATGCCGTAGTAATCAGGGATCACATATCTTGCTTAGAATCTTGTTTTTGTTCAGATCTCCAGAGGTGAGAGGTGGGTTTGGGTTCGCCGGATTAAAGTCTAGGCCATCTGATCTCAATTAATTTACCATCGATGTTTTGTGCGCCTTTTTAGATTGCACATTGGCAGGTGGCTGTTTCCTACTACATATACTGCAGCAGTTGTAATAACGAATAAGGTTAAACAGTTGCAAATTTAATATCTACCTTAGTCTCCGAGAAATTAAGTGGTCACCGATCTCCATGGTGATCAGATGATCTCTCCAGGTGATCGATCTCGAGACTGTGATCTCCGAGGCCAGAAAAAGAATCAGATAAACCAACAACCTAACTCTCTACGAGAGGCTTGTGCCAACCAGACTACAACCTAACGTGACGTCATATGGAACATAAATATTTGTACTACTGCTATTATCTGATCCTACATGCAGCCAAAAAGTCCACGCTCCCAAATTAGACTTGGCAGTCCCTCTCGAACATCTTAAAAGTAATTCTATCTACTTACTTTAAAACCCATGACTAACTTAGCCTAGGCATATCTAACCAAGCTATAAGATAGAAGCATACTACAACAGTGGACCTGATTGACCTAAACGATATGTACATATGTATATTTACTGTAGTACCATGAAAGCTACTGGTTCACTATCGACCCCTATCTCAAATTTTCCTCTTCGACTCCTCTGTTATTCTCTTTGACTCTGTTATTCTCTGGCTCGTGGATTCCAAGATCAACTCTAATTGAATATACCGAATGATCTGATGAACAGGCTTCCCACATCTGATTTTCAATGGTATGTTGGGAGTTTTCCCGCTCGCTTATTTGGGTTATAAGCAAGCATGGTGATGACCCCATGAGGAAGAGTTGCACGTGGCATGCAGTCATGATGTAGTAAGGGAACAAAACGGAAACTGAAGTCTTACTATATTTCTTTTCCTACTATTCACATCGATATCACTTTGCGGAAGTAGTGTCAGAACCAAAAACGAACCACACATCGATATTCTTAAGAAATCTTCAGAGAATTACATCAATCGAGCTCCACAGTAGGAGTGATCGTAAATGGCGGATGGTAAAAAGGAATCCACCGAGTACCAGTCAAAACACACCAATGGTCGAGGGGTGGTATTACATCTGGCAAACCTCTCCCTTTGCATCAGAATCACCTGAGCTAGAGACGGGTATCCTAGCAAGCATTCAGGTCACGATTGAAATCAAAAGTGCCCAAAAGGGTCTTAAGCGAGAAGAAACTGTACCATACTGACCACACCATGTTGGAGAACGTATGGGAAGAATTTTGAGAATTTTGGAAGATTGTGCAAAAACTTGTGGATGTTGCCACCCAGGCATGGTTGTATATTGGTATGGCACGCTGCAGTACAGATTATCTACTTGTAGAATTTGGTCGTTTACTGTGTTTATTTGTATATCTATCTCGTGCAGATAAAATTATCTAACATACAGTCATAAACATATCCCAACTTCGAAATTCAAAGCATAAAAGGGGGAGTTATATCCAGTATAATAATAAAAAATACACATACAAGTTCAGAAGCCTAAGTTCAGAAATTCCGCATGTCAAGTTCATTTCCGATGCCATCTATGTATTACTTCGCTAGGTATTATAACCTATCACAGCCTACCCTCACAACCGATTCGTTTCTAATTAACTTGCTTCCCCGGGACAGTACATGTTGTTGGTATACGGAGTACTATTACTGGATATATCAATAGATCCTCACTCATATATTCCAACACTGCAGTTGTCTTACAGTTCCAAAGTATATGTAAAAATGTAATCATGAGTTCATATCTTGACGCTAGGATATAAAAAATACAATCGCGCACTGAGACAAACAACAGTGATTGCCAACCTTTTGGACCCTCCTCAATTAACATCCCAAAAACAATACACTACCCTGCCTCTCCCTCCTACCTCCTCCCACCCTTCCACCCCGCGGTTTCCGAATTAATACTATCTCCCCCCAAGGATGGATCCTTCTCCGTCTCACTTCCCATCTCTATCTCATCCGCCTTAATCTTCGTCCCCCCAGTCTGCAACGACCTCCACCCGCTATTCCTAACCGACGCAGGTGTAGGATTTCTAAGTGTATCCAACACTGCCAATGCTTCATGCTGGAACAGCCCTGCCACAGTATCTCTTAACACGTCGATTTCCCCTCGGAGGAGAGTGAGCTGCGTGTGGATCGTGAAGAGCGATTCGCGGAAGGTGAAGACTATAGAGAAATATTATTAGTATGTGTAGATTTTGAATTTTGAATATTGGAGTTTAGGGGGGGGGAAGAGAGGAGGGGATTACGGCTGTCATGGTTGGAGTTGGGTTTGGGGTTGGTGGGGTTAATAGTATCAGGGATGGTTATTTGTTGCTCAGGAGTGGTGATTGCTGTAACGTTGGTAGTAGCATTCGGGTTAGTGTTCGGGTTGGTGCGGCGTCGTATTTGTTTTTGTTTTTGATTTGATGAGCGAGATGTCGAGGTCGAGATTGAGGTCGTAGTGGGGATCTGGGGCTGAAGTTGAGGCTTCTTGTTCGGGCTTGACTCGGGTGGGGGTGGTGCAGGACTATCGCTTGGACTCCGACTCCGGGGGCGTTTTCTGGTTAGATATCTGTTGGATTTCCGTTGTACTCTGTCACCACCTTTCTCGCCGACTCGTCCTGATGCTGATCCACCTCCATCCACATACGGCGGTGGCGGAATGTCGACCTCCGGCATCGGTTCCTCACGTTCTGCCAGCGCCGTAGCAGCAGCAACCCCGACGTTGACATTAATATCCCCTCCCGCCCTCACCCCCTTCAGCACCACCTTGTTCACCGCCATCCCCGCTGCCCCTCTACTAACCTCCCTCTTCACCTTCTTCGTTTTCTAGACACATTAGATTAGTACCCCCAAGCATCGTGAGCTTTCGGTCCGAGGAAAGTCCCCCCCTTGACTGGCATTGTCACAGCGCTGGTATTGGGGTCTTTCTTCTCGTAGCAGGCTTCACGGTTTGGTTGGGGCCTGGTAGGTGGAGAAGGCCGTACGGGGAATTTTGGTGGGGGCAGAATGGGGTGGGTGTCTGAGCTGCTCTCTCTCACATCAAATCAGGGAAAAACAAGCCAACCTCATGACGCCGAATACCATATCGCCACCGCATCGCACCACAACGTCATGGTGTAGTGCGGTAGGGATGGGATGTGATGCCGGGGGATGAGGTTGGATGGACTGATTTTCCAGAATTTGAATGATTCGATGGGCCAGACACAATAAACCCACATCCGCCCCCAGCGGTGATCCACGGGCTCAAACACCAGCCTACCAGGTGTCTCCTTTCAAAAGGAAAAATGGAATCAAAAATCAAATGAGAACATACAGATATAGCATCCCTCGCCCTTTTCCTCATCGTTTCATCCACCTCCTGCGTATTTTCACCCCTATGATCATCGGCAAAACGCGTGAGTATTCTTTCCCACAAGTCATACCGTTCCGCACTGTCTGCAGGGAAGCCAGGATCGCACGAGTGGTGCTGGACCCAGCGGCCAAAGTTGAAGTCTGTAGTACCGCGACCGCGGCGGTAAGGGAGGTGAAAGTAGGCTGTGAATTCGAGGGGAGTTTCTCGTCGGATATTTTGTCGCTGAGGTTTAAATCTGCAGCAGACATTTCCTTTTTTATTTCTTGCCAGAAGTGAACTCTTTGGAGGGCGGAGAGAGAAATTGCTTGCGGGGGGATTGGTAGGTATTTACTAGCATTCAAGGCATTGTGACACGCTTGTTGTCGCCAGCAATTTGATTGGTTGCAGTCCCTATGCAGTCGCTTTGGGTGATGAGGATGTCGTCGTGCATATTGGCCAGGTTGTGTCACAAGATAATTGGTTGGCTTCGTGCGGCTGCCTGCGGGTGATGGCTGTTTTGTTTGTTGCCATGTTGATTTTTCCTGTTTCCATAACTACGGAATGTAAAGACCCTACTTGTACATACATAAACCAATGCTTGCATCCGGAACAATACCTATTCTTGACGATCGATATTACAACCCGACTACCGCATCCACTGGTGAGCAAGAGACCTGGTCAGTTTAGAGACATAGGTCGAGCTTATGCAGTAAGTGACACTACAACGGTCCATTTTTTGGGGAAAAAGTGCACAAGGTATCCGAGCGCAAAAATAGGGTGGATGATACCGTACAATCTGAGCTACAAGAGACCTTTTTTTGGGACCGTTGTAGTGTCACTTACTGCATAAGCTCGACCTATGTCTCTAAACTGAATTGTTGCTGCCTCCGGGCGTCCGGTGCGTCCTATGCTTTCTATTATTGCCAACTACCAGTTGCTTGTGTACATCCTATCGATAAAATTTCCCACCAGAACCAACCAGTAGAATCACTGGCAGAATGACTGGCAGAATCACCGATACAATCACTGGCAGCATTACCTCTAGAGTTACCTATAGGTAATCAAGCCTATATACGTACTGTGACCGACAGAATTGCTACGATAATCTCAACTATACTACATACAGCTATTTCCCCCCTACGTCCTAGATTAAGTAAACAGCTGGAGGAGCTCAATAATCCAACGGTAGGGGGCTTTTTCTATGGCGATTGGAGTAATTTCTAAGACACCGTGCGGAGCAGGTTCTAAGACAGCGTGCGGAACAGGTTCTAAGACAGTGCAGTGCGTACTGTAGCGAGACTGGTGCGTACTACCGCATCTACTGGTGAGCAAGAGTCCTTGTCAGTTTAGTTACATAGGTCGAGCTTATGCAGTAAGTGATATCAGAGCACAATGATCAACCGTCTATTTTTTTTGAAAAAGTGCACTAGGTATCCGAGCGCAAAATAGGTGGATGATAGGTACCGCACAAACTGATCTCCAAGAGTCCACTTTTTTGAAAAAGTAATTGTTATTACACCTGCTCTCTAATAATGATGTCTTCACCGAAAGTCAGAGTTCGACCGGGCCCCAAGGCAAAATCAACAGCCTTACAACCACGCAGTCTTACCTCGTTGAATGTACGGAAGCCTAAGAAAGTGAATAGAGATGAAGAAGAGAATGTGGCCTCAGAATGGGTAGATGAGGATGTGGTGGTTGAAACCGATGTAAATCCTTAGCATTATACTTTTTCCAAAAAAATGGAGTCTTGGCGGTTATACTTTTTTCAAAAAAGTGGACTCTTGGAGATCAGTATCATCCACCTATTTTGCGCTCGGATACCTAGTGCACTTTTTCCAAAAAAAATAGACCGTTGATCATTGTGCTCTGATATCACTTACTGCATAAGCTCGACCTATGTAACTAAACTGACAAGGACTAGTAGATGCGGTAGTTCTATGGTAAGTCAACGGGAGGAGAATCCGACATTAGTAATTACTGTAGGGGGCTGGCGGAAAGGTGTGGCTGCCTGGGACTTTCAGGGATTTTTTCCTGTAGCATTTCACTCCGTCCGACGGAAATTACTCACTTCATGCGTCCAGAAGCAAATCCTTTTTATTCCGCTTCCTAATAGATCGCTTGTTTGTCTCTAGTACCCGCATTTTATGTATTTCCAAACATTTGTATTAAAATAGACAATTGACCATATCATATCACTGCCCCAATCAGCCTGCGAACACACCCCAAAATCACTGCCCAAATCTGCGCTATATGACTGTGCAAACAAGCCTAGACAAACGAGCCTCCATATCCGTGTGCAAATGAGCTTAGAATTGAGCAAAAAAATGAGCCCGGAATTGAGCGAGCAAATGAGCCTGGAACAAATGAGCCTAGAATTGAGCGAGCAAATGAGCCTGGATATCAGCGAGCAAGGAACCTGGAATTGAGCGAGCAACTGAGCCTGGAATTGAGCGAGCAAATGAGCCTAGAGTTGAGCGAGCAGATGAACCTGGAATTGAGCGAGCAAATGAGCCTAGAATTGAGCGAGCAAATGAGGCCTAGATATCAGCTAGCAAATGTGCCTGGATATCACCGAGCAAATGAGCCTGGAATTGAGCGAGCAAATGAGTATGGAATTGAGCGAGGAAACAAGCCCTGATATCACTGCCAAATAAGCCCATAAATCAGCGTCCAAATAACCTCCGTATGATGGTGTAAATAGGCATAGAAATCAGACGTATGTACACACTGGGTGTCCTGGAGTTGACAACCCTTCCCAGTACTCCTCCACGGACACAAAGGCCAACCAACCGAGTCTTTCTTTCCTCTCCCTCCCCCCCCAACCCCAAATAATATCTTTTTATCAGGAGGCACAGTAATGACTTCCCCCTCACCGCGTCATCCGCCACCTGAATATTCCCATCCCCATCACCATGGCAAAGTCGGTGTGGCGAACAGATGGTTGAGAATTGTAACGTTGGAAGTGGACTAGGTGAGGGGAATGGACGGATATGAATGGATGGGTATTTAGACTAGCCTCGGTGCTGTGGCTGCAATTCCTTTGGTTGGTTTTGCGGCTTTGGAATATTCCCCGTACCTACTATATGCATGCTCCAGTAACTAGCATTTATGTAGATCCCAAAGCTAGGTAGTATTAACGATGTAGATGGGGAGATATGAGAAAATGTATGTACTGCTGGTATTTGAGAGTGATAGTTGTTCATTTATGATACTCTACCGTAACTATCTGGAGAAAGCAGTGGTTCCAGGTTTGAATCATGCTTTTCGAAATGCAAACCAAGCGAGACATGACATCAATCCGTAACTCCAACCCCAATACTAACTGCTGCTCAAATGAAAGGACGGATAGGGAAATTACGTTTCACAATTCAGGGTAACTGTAGAAATAACACAACTCGGACGTTTGCGCATCTAGAAAGGAATTTGCAGGATTTAGAGGAAAATTTAAGGAATGGAAAAAATAGGGAGAAAAAGTAGGGGAATTACAAACTGAGGCAGCAGAGACGGTGGCAGCTCCGGGAAGGAAATAATAACCACGATGGAATTGTACGTTCGTCATGAACTAGTACTTAAATCCAAAGGTTTGATAGCCAAAAAGAAAAAAAAACAAAAAACAAGAAGAAAATTAGTCGACAGGCCTCATTAACGTATATCATAGTGAGACAGAAGGCAGGGTTTTAAGGTCAACAAATCATTTAAACTAGCAAAAATAAAAAACAGTTGTATGCCTCACAAACACCCCTTTCCACATTTCCCCCACAATTGCTTTACGAGCACAGGTTACCTCCATCATGCCACCCCAAAAAGCCCTCGGAGATGCATCTTCACCAGGTCCGAAATCATCCAGATAACCTGCTGCCAAGTCATCGCGCGTTTAGTTTCAAAATCCACGATATCTTCAATACCTTCTTCACGCATCCATTTCTCTAGAATAGCATTGATAACGCGAGTGACCACGTCCTTGTCCACGTTGTACTCTTGACCCATGTAATGCCAGTGATACAAGTCGTCATTAACCTTGGTAAGTATATGATAGTTGTGCAAGAATTCCAAAATCTGACGCCTCAAGTTGATTTGTACTTCTGACATGGTTTGGATTGAATGGTAATTGTGTTTTGCCTTTGGTGGTTTTGAAGTCTGGAGATGTTATGCTCGAGTGTAGTGGGATGAAGTTGATATTTGTCTCAGTTATCCAAGGGCCATGTCCATGGCCATATTCGCTCTGAAAAACAGGGTACCCATGAACCTTCCCAAAACCCCAACTTTCTGAAACGTTGCACTTATCTACCATCTTTGTGGGCAAATCTCACCAGGACGAGGGCCAAGCTTTGTTATTGGGATTGCAATTTCGTATGTGCCCATCCCGCAATACATATTAGGCAATATCACGGGCATTGGAATGTCGCTATGCTTCTGGTATTATAGCACTAGTACCGTAGAAACCCACCCGACAAGAAACGTTTCTTAATCAATTGCAAAAACTAGCCAATGTGAGATTTTAGTTTCTTACATTCCGGTGGTTCTTATGCATGGGTCCTCTACCACCCGAGCTACATACAGAACCTACCCTGGCGGAATGAATAAACAATCTTAATCCCAAGTCTCATTTTGTCCTAATTGGTATCAATATTTATTTAACTGTATTTGTTACTGACAGTTAAAAAAACCCCACTTCTTTTACCTGTAGTATGATCGCCAAACAAGTTGGGTGAATCTTTTTTTTTTTTTATTTTTTTTTATTTTTAGATACTCATTACTCCTGCAAGGGGACCATGAAGAGCCACCCGGGTGGATTCAGGATAAGGCAAGTTAATCTGCCGGGTCCGGCGCGCGAAATAACTCAAGCCAAAATGGCAAAGCAAAAAGGGAAAAGTCAAGTGAATCAGAGGTTCCATGCTGTCATTAACAGGCTTGCGCCCGATGATCCAAAATAGGCCTGCTGAACTCGAAAATGAAGCGCTGGTAGGAATTTTAAGCAAAACCCTCCGCCTCCTAACCCTTCTCTTCCAAATAAGCAAGCTCCTCCTTCAAAGTATTAATCTCATCCTCCCAACCTTCCCGTTCTTCATCCCACTTTATGTCCTCCTCCCTTCAGTATGCTAACGCGATATCCTATGCTGCTATCTTTTTTTTCCCATTCTTCCTCCGCCTCATCCCATTGCAGCATCAGACTGTCATACTCACTTTCTGTTGGGATGTGGTCTGTAGCGCTTAGTTGTCAGGGGTATGGTCTGGGTGGCGGTGTTGGATGCTGGTGCTGGTTGGTGGGGGTAGTTGCGAATGCAGATAGAGTATTCTGGGAATTAGATCCTCCTTCTGATATCTCATTGAACTCGGGGGGAACTCCATTGAGAGCAATTTTGAGATTTTGCTCAATCTCGGGTAACAATTCCGAGGGTATGGAAGTCCCATTGACTGATATTGTGGCCCTGCTCTGTCAGTATATTCCATAAAGGGTATATGCCACTCCAAGTTCTTGATATCAGGTCGCTCAGGCTGTTGTATTGCAGTGGCGGGATGTGTGCTGTGGCTGCAGGTTGTCGATGCTTATATCACTTTCGTGGCCGTTGAGAGATGGTGGTCGTGGATGCCCGCAGCGGGGTCTTTAGTGGCGGGTTTCGCCTATCCTTTGTCCCTTCGCGTGCTTGGCATGTAGAGTGATTGGGGAGCGGTAAGTTGTGGGAGTTATCTTTCCGCGTACGGGTTGGCAAGAAATCAGTACGGTGCGGTCGGGAAGAATTGCACGCAGCGTGAGATTTGAGGATTATAAGCCGGGGGAAAGGTGTCGATTCAGGCAGCAATTGCAGCATATGAGTATTTGCAGTATTATATCTAATCGTGTTGCGTATCCCCATGATGCATAAGTATGTAATGTAATAGTTTATAACAGCATCCTCTTATTCTGCTGTCAAGAGTTTCGGGTCTCTAAAGGAGAATTAGGAATTCAGCCACGGCGGGAAAATTCAACCAAGCAGGCAGTATACCCCTGAGTAAAGTGGCACGAACGGTGTTTATAAACGATCTCCCAGCTTAATAAGTTCTTTCAGTCGGACTTTAGATCAGGAGCGAGCATTGGTTAGCAATCCCAAGATATTAGATGAGTGGTTTGATCTGTTTTATGTTACAGTACTTTGACATAATATTCAGCCAGGGCATATTTACAATATGGATGAGAAATAAATACAGTTTCCAGATCCACCCACAGTCCTACCAGCAGCAGCAGATCCACCAACAGCAGCAGTACTACCTCCAATAACTACCCATCAGTACAGTATCATTGGTGTTGGAAAGTGGTGAACCGGAGCTTGGTTTTCGTATCCAGACGGGAACGCTTGTTGGAGTGTCGCTCATGCCTGTTGTAATTAAATTGCCTGTATATACACTACTTTAGAAAGTTTCTTTTACATAGAAGTAGATAGATACTATACTCACGTTCCATGTCCACCATCCCCGCTGTTTGCAGCTCATCTGAATTATGTTAGGTTATTTAGTAACTCTTTTACGTGATGGATGGGCTCTAGGGAGCACTCTGTGAAGAAGGCTATGATAGAGATGGATAAGCGTAGGTCCAAAGAGGAGCGTACTTATTGTAGCACAACTAGAATACAGGACGTTACACACACACAGCGCCCTTACGGATGTCTCCGTGTTGGCCCAATGTGCCCTAATCAATATACTCGTGTTGGCCCAATGTGCCCTAACCAATATACTTATCTGCTTCACCGAAGTACAGATAAGTGGACATAAATCTTGGAAAAACAGGGAAATTATAGCCAAAATGGCCAAAAGCGCCCTTCGTACACCAGCATAATTGGACTGCGGCTTGCAACACTAGCTTCTCTGCGCTGTTCCCCATACAGTTTAGTGCTATTTCTGGCGATTTGGAAATCCCCTTCAGTTCTACAGGCCATTATTATGTATCTCCAGGACAGTTTACACTACCTGGCTGCAAAATTTAGAGAGGACGATGAAATTGGTTAATGTACAATTTTTTTTTAGATGATTAAGTACCTGCCAAACCCCGTTTTTAACATTTTTCGCACAACGGCCACTTTTAGAGTGATTTCGCATTCCACCAAGACTAATGTCCACTCTCTGTACTTAGAACCTTCCAAGAAAGACAAGCAGACCAAATACGGAGTCAGACTCAAAGGGATATCCCAAAATAACACCTGTCGGTAAAATGGAATAATTTGCTGAGCAGAAACAGTTGGACATAAACGTGCAGTGCAAGCAGACTAGCATCTACCACGCTCCCGGTGCAACCGGCTCGGGCTGTGGACCTTCCGACCACTTTTCTGCAAGCCCATCCCAGTACCCCTTCGCCTTCAACTTCGACAGATCCACATCATCAAGTGTATAGACATTGATCATAAGCATATCTCCACCAGCTTCTGGGACCCACCCACGACCAAACACGCTTGTGCCACAATTCTTGCAAAATCGGTGATTCACAGAACGACTCGCGAATGTATAGTTCCCGACTTCTTCAATACGAGCGGGAGAGATTAGGGTGAAGGTGTTGACATCCTTGGGTTGGAGGGAGAGGTACCCCTTCTTGTGGCAGATAGTGCAGTTGCACCTGGTGACATCCCAAGTGGTGGGGTCTGCAGGGAGGTTGACTTTGTATTTGACCTGGCCACAGTGGCATGAACCGAAGTAGGTAGTATCGGAGGAGGTAGACATTTTGTAGTCTAATCCGGGATGAGCAATATCACAATACCGGCAGAGATATTTTTGAAGTCAGAAAAGAGTGGCTTGGGGACTTCGTGAGCTCGAGGAGGATGTGCTGAGGAGATAATCTGCTCCGTAGTCGAGGGGAACAGCTCTAATATATTATCTGTGAGCTGATTCACCTACCCTATGAGTAACCCAGAGGCACCCAGCCAAGCTTACGGGACCCGCTCCCGATCAATGACGTGAACATCGATAATGCGGGTTTAGGATATGCTTGCGGTCAATCTAGTAGTACGGCAAACCCGGCTATACGGAAGGGATTTGTCAGACCGTTCCTGCACGTAGTCTCGATCAGAGGTCCTGCACTAGTCTGGTTGGCACAACACCCTCCAGGTAAAGTACTGACGGACTGGGAAATGGATGATAGACTAGATTGCTTGGCATGACGAGGAGCTTTGTACTTAGATATCCGAAAGAGGTGGGAATGAACACCTACTTCACAGGACAAGAACTTCTTTTAGGACTCGAGCTCACAGTACCCTGGCTATAGTAAACTAATCGATATAACGAAAGTGAAGAGAATGCCGTGCCTAATAAATTAAATCATAGCGAAACTATATTAACTATAGTGGAACTAGTGGTGCCAACTACAAGGTAAAGAACTAGGAAAGTGACGAGGTAGTGACTATGAGTGGAAGTAGTAGTGGTGCCAACTACAAAGTAAAGAACTAGGAAAGTGACGAGGTAGTGGCTATAGTGGAACTGTGGTGCCGTAGGGACGGCTCTGCATAGGCAAGAGATTTTTCAAGATCGGAGATGTTGATTTCAAGCTGATCCGGGACTGGAGGGAGAGTAGCGACTGGTCCGATTTCTTCAAGGAAGTTGATTGCAGTAGTACCCGATATTAATTGGAAGAGGTGGTGCATGGTCTGTAGTATAGAGATTCAAGGTCATTATTTAAACCAGCTTGAGAAGTAAGTCCAGCATACATACGTTTCTTCACATGTACTGACATCTCAATTGTATGAGTTTGTTCTATAATTATCACAATCATAGTATCCGATCCATCTGAGGATACATCGATACCTGTCTTTTACCAACAATGAAAAATTGTGCTTGCAGAATCTCCAGACCGCTGTTCATAAACATGTTGAGCTTGACTTATCTGCCATTTTTCTAAGGGAAGTACGCCCATAATCGGCGGTGAGGAGGCATGTTGCAATATGGTATCTCAGTATTAATATTTGTTAATGTCTAGCCGGATTAGCGGGCTTGGCATGTCAATATTGAGTTATCGGAAGATCTCTCGATATCCATGATCTCCAATGAGAATGACATGACGATGATCATTTGTGTTCTATAAATATTGAACTGTTCAATTAGCTCCAGGGAGATACCACACACGTGCAAAGGCTTGGTGAACCTAGCAGAATTTCTTGGCTGGCATCAGGGCCGTTCAAGAAGATATTCATTATTATTAGGCTGAATTTTCTCTTTGCGGGGACTAACAAGCCAACTTTACAAAAGTAATAGTCTTGAGCCACCCAATACAGTTTGGTTCACAAACGTCACCATCTTACGAGTATGATGGAGGTTGTTGACATCCTTCAAGGCCCGCCTCACAGCTTTTCAAAGCTGAAGGTGAAGAAGGTGAGGGGGCGATCTAGACTAGGGCGATACTGGCCATTCTTACTTCTTTCCGCTAGTTCCACCCAGAAAGTCTTCAACAAGTTCAAGAAGATCTCGATCGGAAAGAAAGGCAGGTCAAGATCTTGCAAGTTCAGCACAATCAGCTCAAGGAGCTGGGTTCGGCGAGGCCATTACTTTGTGCTTAAAATTCTGGAATTGTACCCAGAAACAATGCAGTGGATCTAATAGAATATCTCGAGAATGGTGAGCGAAGTGTGGTATGTGTAACTCTCCAAAAATGTCTTGAATGATTTTCTATGTTTTCCAAAATAAGGTTAGGGAGGGTTCTTGGGCTAGCCAAACAACTTGCACTTTTTTGTGCTGGTAAGTACTCATACAACCTGCTACATTCGTAGGTTCTTTCCTGCCTCCCTTCAAGATTTCCTAACAGCTAAGGAGTATGGGTTTGTCCTAAGGAGGTTTTCCCATGCTTAAGTAGTCAGTGAAGTTCATACTGAGACTAGTTCAAATGGGCGTGCGGTAGCCCATTTTTCCGTGGGTGCCAACCAGACTATTTCCGTGGGTGTACCGAGTCTTTTCAAGATGAGGGAACGGGGCCGTCTCATTACCTAGGGCTCCATAACAGACTAAAAAAAAAAAAAAAAATTGATGCAACGTTCTTTTAGGGTTCCATCTCTGAAAATCGCAGCATAGGCATTTAATGTGAGCATACAATATACTATCTGTGCAAACCTGGCACCCCAGTAATCACGTTTTGTCCTAGCGGTTACACTCTGCAACATTTAATTCAGTTAAGCCTTACGCAAGCGAAGGGAGGTCTCTCATTCATTGACGGGGCAAGCAAGCGAGGAGGTGGTCTTTCAAGATCTGGTCAATAAAATTAGGATAGGGTTATAGGGTAATAACTATTTAAATACAAAGATAAAGTTAAAATCTAACTCCGTACTAAACTAAGGATAAGCAAGAAATAGGCTGGTTATAAACTAAAAAATTATAAAAGCATATAATAAATTAAGTAAAAAAGAGTAAGAGGTTAGCTCAGATGGAAGAGCACTCGTTTTACACCATAAAGCTCATAGGTCCTATATCTCTTATGCAAATTAATCGGCATACTAGCTAAATTATATTAGTTTTATTCCCTAATTGTGTCTCCATCGCTGAGGGTTGGTTGGTTATCCTGTGCTTAGGGGGGTGAGCTACTTCAAAAGAAGTACAGGATGTCGTGCATGTTATTCCGCCCATACCTAACTATACCGTCAGACCCACATATGCTTTTCACATGAGTGAAGATTCCGTACATGTGTAAACGTTATGCGCTTCATATGACGTTCCAAATGATGTCATGAGTGCGTGCACATGCGATCTCTTTTATGTATTTCCTACTTTTCAGGAAGGAGATCAGATCAATATATCAATCATTCTCTCCGCATCACGCTCAGAGCCACATGCGTTAAGAATGTCTGCCGAAGCCGGATGATCATGTCGACCACGTGCAAAAGGAGGTCTTGCTTCACGAGTGCCTCTCTAAATCTCCCCGAAGATGATGAGGATATTAAGGATACAGTCCATGTATCTACTTCACGAGCCTCAGCACCCCGAGATTTCAGATCAAGCAACAAGGGATACGCCATAAAAGGATACACCCTTATTCACATGAATCTAATGGTGTTCCCGAGCGGTATAAACGAACAATACATATAAACCCTCGCCACCGCAGTGTGATACTAAGTATGTGAAAGACGGGAGGATTCGAAAAGAAGTTCTCGCCAAGATGAAATTTTGGCGACCTCATGAATCGACGAGTCCACCAACTCAGAATGTATCGCCACAACCAGAAACTCAACAAAAAAATCTGGAAGTTACATTAGAGGACGAAACAATGCAAGATCATTTATCTTTTTGCGTGAACTCGAGCCTAGGGAAAAACGTGAGAAGGTTAAGAAGGAAAGGAGGAGTGGGGAGGAAGAAGAAGTCAAAATTGCCCTAGCGATGAATATGCGGGAGAACCTCGATTTGGATAAGTTTGTGCACAAGCTCATGAGCGGAGAGGAGCTGAATACGGAAGAGGTGTTAGCTGCTGCAGGACCTGAGTTAGTACAGTATTGTGCGGAGATAAAAAGGGTCCCAAAGATCAATGAGGTGCAGCGACGGCTAGAAAAAGCTGGAGGCAGTATAGTAGTAAGTAGGATCTACAGGAACGAGATGGACCGGGAATTATACGCTGCAGCTTGTCCAACCTGCGTGGCGGTGCTAAACGAGAATGAGAAAGAACTTCTGGAATTGTTGATCGATGGAGGGTCGGAGTTGAATTTGTTGAGAGCGGATGTTGTCAGAGAGTACAATATTCCCATTGACGTTAAGGTGAACTGGTCTATTGGAGGGGCGACAGGAGGAAATACGTGGGTGGTTGGGGTGTGCCATAAGGTAAACGTGACAATCGCGGGAGTGGAAACCTATGGCACTTTTTTTGTGATGGGGAAATTATCTCGGGAAGCAATTTTGGAAGATGAGGGTTCACAAATGGAGAAGAGTACGAGGTGGCAGCACCACCGGTTAAAATATTGAAGAATGGGAACCGGCAACAAGAGAAGAAGAAGGAACCTCCGAAGAAAACTTGACTTCAGTAAACCTGTTGAAAGAATTAAAGCTTCAGCTTGTTGAAGTTCAGCGGTCTGCAAGGGAAGAAGTGTTGAAGAAGGATTTGGAAATTACCGGGTTAAAAAAGCTAGCTGCAAAACCTCAGCCGACCCAACAGCTCTATAACCTCAATCAACATAGGATGCGGGATTATCAACAGAATACTGGGAGTTAAGGGCAAGAGAACATGCTCAGGATTAGGGGGTGCTACTGGGATGGAGGATTGCACCGGCGAGATGAGTGCAAGGCGTTTAAGAAGACATTTGAGTGTGGGGAGGTACACTACCGAGGAACTTCGTTGTTTTTGGGGCACGAGTGAAGGGAGGCAGAAATACGGTATCCTTGTCCTGTTATGGGAGAAGATGGTCAGGTTAGCGAGTGGTAGGAGGACTGGGTTAGGAACACGTTAAAAACAAAGTAGTCAAAGCTGGAGGAGATAAGGGTCGACTTCTAGCATGATAACGTTAGAACCGCCGATGCCGAAAGGAATAGTGAATGGGGACGAGGTAATGTTCTGCGCAGTTCCGGCAAATCAAGGAACCGAGATGAGGCGAAGTTCATGCACTTGGTGGAAAACTGCGAACGGTCAATGATGGTCCCGGAGATCATTGACAAACAATCGTGAGAGGCATTCTCACCTACGTTTCTGTCAAACGATTATGAGCAGAAGCATGCTCAACGGCTATTTACCTTAAATACCGCCTTCCACATCCACATCTTCAAGGAAAACACCCTATGAAGAGCTCTATATGAGAAAACCTTCGATAGGGCAATTACAACCCTTTGGACAGTAATGCTTTGCTCATATCTATGAGGAGAATACCTAGGATTATGTAGTGACAGCAAGCTTTTCCCAAGGGCAGAAAGTGCCATATTCGTTGGCTATACTGACAGCACTCGTTATATCGAATTCAGCTTCAGAACAAGCCCATCAAAAGAATAAGAGCATCATTTGTTCGTTACTACCTAGGTACAAGCCTACCTACATACGAGCCGCCTTACCTACAAGCCAACTTAAGGGCCCATCTACGAGCATACCGACGAGCATACCTACCTACAAGCCTACCGGTACCTACCGGTCAACGCTCTTCACATACAACACAGATACGTTTCTCAAGCATATCTCCACGTCACATAGTGTTGTAAATACATAGCTAAGTGTCTTTGCTATTTACTCATGCTGATACCTATTGCGAACACTTGCTACCTGCTAAACGGATGTATGTGTTATTTTCTTTTTTTCACATGTGCCCACATGGTGTTCACATGGTTCCTACTATCTCCGCTTACCTAGCCTACGCACCAACATTCATACCTCAAGTTACTGCTTATGCATATGGCTTACTGCTTTCGCATGTGCACGGTATTGCTCTTATTAGGATAGTTAGCTTAGATACTTTTCTTGTTTTTCTTTTTTTTTTTTTTTTGAAGTCTGTACGTCTATGGAGCCTTAGGCTATGGGACGGCCCCGTTTACCGCATCTTTAGAAGACTTGGTATGCCTCCACCACGGAACAACAGGCCACCCCGATCCTCCACTACCAAGGCCCATTTGGAACTAGTCTCAGTATGAACTTCACTGACTAAGCACGGGAAACCTCCAGTTAGCTTAGACTGTCTTGCTCTATCTTTACCCTGATCTCGTATCTACATTCACGAGCTCTCAAGACACTCCTGTATGTATCTAGTTCTTTAGACATATGCACACATATTATTCTCAATTAGCTGCTCGCACCCGCACTCTCTGCTTTATTGCACTAATAGTCCACCGCTGCTTCCTCCCTCCGCGATACTTACGCTCAGTAACCTCTCAATACATAGTCACTCGAGCCTCAACTCAAGCTCATTCAATAGAGCTCATTGATATCTACCTCTCATCCCAAATTCAGATTCAGGGACCTCTTTACACATCTTCCCCTGGGTTTGGAGAATTCCTGCAATTCTTCCCTACCGCCTTGTATCGAAGTCGGCCACATCGACTCTCCTCGAGAACAGTACCACCAATACGAGGGAAGATAACTCACACGCCTCCTGATACCCAATCGCATCGCCTGGCCCCATCTCACCGCATCGACAGTCGACCAATGCCCACCACGATAACTCCTACACCACTAGACACCCAACCATATTGACCCACGCTGTCACAGATATTTCAGCTATCTGCTCGACAATACAACGACCAATAGAAGACGACATAACTCCCACACTCTCCGCAAACATGGTCCAACCGCCAACGACCAATAGAGGACAACGTAACCTCTGTACTCTTCACGCACTCCAAGTCCTAAGGCTCGAGAATCAATTTGACGTGACGCAGCGCTACCTGGCTGGAAAAAGGCTCCCCAATAAAGCTCAGCTATATCGAATACAGTTTTGTTCCTCGAGGATTGCTTTTTGTGACTCTCAGATTCCGGTCACAGTGCATGTTCCTCCGTTAGGACGAAAGTGCCTCCCTTCGACCGAAGAGTCTCGAGTACCGTAAGAACGAAAAATGGTGGGGAACAGGACACTATTGGAAATCTGATGGGCGAGCAATCACCGGCAGAAATGCGTGTGTCATTGGGAAAGTGATATCCTGTCACTTTCCACCTTTTCAACTAGTTGAAAACTCCCCCCGCTCTTACTGCAATCTTCCAGCTTCGGTTATATTTACTGTCATGAAATTCGGGAAATGGTTAGGTCAGTATTTCATGGGATATGATGACGATTGGTTGCCAAATTTCGCAAGTATACAAGGAAATCGGAGAAAAATCAGCGGAGAAAGTAGCGCAATATCAACAAAGAAGGAACATCGATTTTTCGCAGTACGGAATAATTCGCTTCATTTTCTGCTCGCCCGGACCACTCTAAAGCAAGGTTCTCCCGTGTGGCTATGAAATCTGTAACATCAGTTCCATCAAAGTGTCCTGGTAATGGATAGAAGGTTGCTGGGCCTAAAGTTGCAATCTGAATTTCCTTAGGCTGCGGTGCATCTTTACTCTCTTGTGCTGGTCGCTTTCCTGCCGCTTTCGAGAAATCTTTCGAGCATTTGAGAACAATAGATTTTTATGAAGCAGGATATTAGAATCGTTCTCTCAGCAGAATAATTAAAGTATTTTCGGCGAAAACATCGGACACGGCGGAACAGAATACATTCTATTGGACAACGGTATCCAACAGAAGTCTATGAAGCACCCTTATCAAAGATGAGTCCAGAAGCAGGTGGATATCATTCACAAGGAGGAGAGAGTTCGTTCGAAGGAACATGAAGGATATCAAACTTTATCCAAACACGCTCTCCTTATTCTTATCCAGGGATACGACTTCCCCTTTTATTTACTAGGTAGCTGGTTTATGTGTTCACTTTACACAATTAGTAAAATGTAAATCATCAGTATCTGAGTTTATGGATAAATCTGATGATCAATGAGTTAGGTATACGAGATGTCTGCTGGTACTGATTCATATAGACACAGGATTCAGGGCATTTCTAGGGGAAGATTTTGCGAAAAGAGATTCTCTCCTAAGTCATGTCAATCTGAATCCAGTTGCAATCTTTCTACCAAACCTGACCTCTCATTTGCAGAAGTGATGTTGGGTCTTGCTTCCAATAACCATTTGGAAGAATCTCACGGAGATACAGGCCTTGAAACTAGCAATAAGAAGCGCAAGTTTGGTAGCGAATCCAGCAAAACTGTAGCTATTGCCAAAAACTGTAGCGCGACCAAAAGGTGCAAACAGGACAGGAGAGCTGGGAAAAACCAGCAATCTTCTAATCAGCAAGGTCTTGCTGCTATTGCTTTCGTATCTGAAACTACCGATCTATCCCAAAATATGGATACGGATGTTAGTATTAATTTATACACTTGGGATTTGACACATGTGCGACATCTCACCTGACATCAGATATAGGACAATTTGAGCAAGTTAACCGAATAACGGAATTGTGAGCGTAGGCGGGGATAATTCTCTTTCTGTGGAAGGAATACCTTCGGTTCTTTTGAACTGTACCCTTCCTAACAACGTTCATAATGTTGTTCTTGATTCTGTTCTCTATGTTCCTTCCTTATGTTATTCGTTGCTGTTGTGGAATGTGTTGGAACTCGAAGGGTTATATGGTGAAGGCATCCGGTGATAAGATTGTTGTGCTAAACCCTGGGAATCCCGAGCATCCTGTAATACTTATGGCAACTGGGACCGAATAGGAGTAATGAGTATTTTTTTTTTCAAAAAAAAAGAAATTGTTATGGTAAAATTCAGAGGTAATTTTCCTTTCGTTGTTGAATAAAAAGACCGTTTCCTACTTGCCTCGAATAACCTCTTCCTACCTGTCTTCCATAAGGGCTTCGAACTTGCCTCTAATAAAGACTTCGAACTCACCTCTATACAGTTCCTCAAGGCCTCTTACAGGGAAGATCCTCTCAGCTAATATATAGCGATCTGAGTGGGAAACAGTCCACTACCTCCTACGGAAATTGCTAAAGACCCGGATTTCCCGGTGGCTCCTCATGGTCACCGCCCCCTACTGGGATCGAATAGGGGTAATGAGTATTTTTTTTTTTAAAAATAAGTATATTATATAGGGTAAAGGGGATGGATACAAGCTGCAATGCGTGCTCCCTACACTTCTCAGTCACTACTTCCTCCCTGAAAGCCCTGGCTTCCCCCCTCCCAATTCCCTACTGGAGTCTTATGTCCAGATCACCAACGCACTGGAGACCAGTTAGTTACCACGTACTTGAATTAGCTTTTATGAAAATACTCTTCATAGGTCAACCAAGACTTGTTACTTATTGTATGCAAATACTCTTCAAACCTGGTACGCGCAGTACCAGATCATGCTCAATTGCGCTTTGAGATGGAGCGGAACCCGGGGAGTGAAACTGATCCAAATCAAAACTGCCATTATCTTCTGCAACTGACATTATGCTGAGAGTGGTAATGTCGCAGAGTGTGCTGGCGGGGATGAAGAGTATGTTGCGTTGAAGAAAGTTTCTACAGAATAAAAGTTTAGCTTCTGTAATGGCCTGGTCTGTTGGAGGGGAATCCAGTCAATTCCGGTATATGCCAGTCCATTGCGGAATGGACTGAATTCCGCAATGGACCAAAACAATAAAGTTCAGGGTAACAGGGTGTTGCAACAAATTGAGGCTGTATTAGTTTATTATGGATTGTATATAAATTGTATCTTTCAAGGTAGTAACGGGAGCTGGACCTCTACTATCGATAAGGTCAGCATATATTCATCCATAAAGGCCAGCCCTTCGGGAAAATCTTTTCGGTGTCATGTAAGGGTTTTTTTTTCTGTTTTCATCCCTGTTGGGAGGACTCTCAGATGATGCTTTGCCAAATAATTATTTGAAAATATTCAATTTATTATGGGACTGCCTCTATTTGGTATAAGTATTTTAGAGGCAATCCTTCATCCGGTTCCAGCAAGGTATATACATTCTCAAACTGGCACCAAGGTGTTAGGGTGAAGGAATAGACTTTATTTGCAACCGCATCACGTTCACTCGCCCAGAATATACTCAAGCCAGGGGCGGCATTAGGTGTGGTGCGACGGTAGTTCGATTTAGACCACCTTATTTGGATCGAAGGGGAGGGAGAGGGGCAACTGTGGGATGCTGTGGGGCGTACTTTTCATATTTATTCAGACGCTTCGCCAGGCAGGGCAGGAGGCGGTCGTTAATGAGATCCTGTTTCCCTTTCCCGACCTCATTAACCTTCTTTATGCGAGCTCTTATCAAGCTGGCTATCTTTTTACGCGAGCTCATTCTTCCCGTTCATCATGCGAGTCCTTTCTTATCCCTATTTTATTCTCATGTAGATAGGCGCCGGACCTAGCAGATTAACTTGCCTCTGTTCTGAATCTCCAAATTTCCTGGTGGCTAATCATGGTCCCCTCCCTAAAATCACATATGAATAAAGAGTATTTTCTTTAAAAAAACAATCCTCTTGACCACCCAGTGTCCCTTCACCCACTTCAAATTTTCAACTCCCTGCTGATATGCCTATTCACTAGTGCTCGATCCAGGATCTCGGTGGGCTGTAATGCCAGCTCTACTGCTCTAGTCACCGCTGGCTGGCTATCCAGCCTGTTCGGTTGTTCTCCCACGTCATAGCTAAACCCAATTACTCCGCATCATGAGTGCGGCATACGCCCAATCGCGCGACCTGGTCGCCGTGACCGCAACCTCCTCCGCCCTGCTCCCATCCGAGTATTCCTCTACCTTGGTTAAATCCAACTCCTTGATTTCTACCACTCCGTGCGTAATTACCTCCTCCCCTATCCACCTCAGCTCCAGGTGGTCTCCAACTTCTTGCTACATTATTCTTTCGGCTACCAGTCTCAACTCTGGGAGGTGCCTGGCGTATAAACTTGCTGCCCATCCAACCCTCTTCCGAGCCATTGCTTCCTCAAGTTCCGAGATCCTAGCTCGCTCGCTGACTTTGCCTTTCTTGCTTCCCCGACGTATTGAAAGGATCGAAGGCACGAAGAACGAGAAGATAGAGCTGTATTCATCGCATCTGAAGTGTGTGAAGACACAGGAAATACAGCAGCTATATACTGTATATGTTCTGGGCCGTTGCGGAATGGCATTTGTATGCGCACTTCAACAACGGCTCTAAAACACCACAGCGACACTCTCATAATGCATATCGCATATAGTGAATACAAAATAGAGATATATCCAATACCGGTATTGGGGTTATTTTATAGCGGGGTACTTAATTCAACAAAGAACAAAGGGTTAGAGCACAAGTAATTAAGCATGAAAGGGATAAAGCGCAAGTGGGATAAAGCCCGGCGATATAGAGGTAGCTTAAAGAACGAGTAATAACCGTGACTGTTGAACTTTACCAGACACACTGATACGAGATCACGATACTGTCGGCTTACAGAACTCCTTACCTATACCAGAACTAGGGCAGTTATATGTTCGATGCTTTAAGAGACAACATTGAGGTTTGGTCAGTACGTGAAAAATTCCATTTCACAGTGACAGCTAAGGATACCGCTCGAGTGTCAAAGGGAATACATGTGACTGGCGACTTCGAGCAAATAAACAAATCGATGACAGCATCAAAATCAGTGTATTAAATCCTCAACATACCTGTATTGCATAAACTCGTTCAACTGCTTGCTACCTACCAGCATTGGCTCCAACGTCATATTCCACAACGCACATGTCGGACTCCTCATAACTGTGTTCTATTTGTCTCCTTATTTGATATTTGATCACTTGCGCTTTATCCCCTTCATGTTGTTTAATTACTTGCGCTCTATCCCTTTGTTCTTGCTATAAAATAACTCTAAGATTGGACATACTTCTATTTGGTATTTACTACGTGTGGTATTGTAGAACCGTTGTGGTATATAGAAATTAAAAACCTGACCAAAATTTAATTTCACCACGAATACAAACCGTAAGTTTAAATGTGGGATAGGGACTGCGATAGTGGTTGAACAAACATATAGGTAGATGACAAAATGTTTCAACATTAATCTGGGAGAATGGTTTAGGGGTATAACATCTCATTTGCAAGTCGTCTTGTCGATGGAAAATTGAGAAGGTCCGGGGTTCGATTCCCCGTTCTTCCATTTTGGCAGTAGGCCTAAGTGTCCTGAATAGCGTTAGAATTTTTATTTTGCCCATCAATCTGTAATTCCAGCAATCCCCAAGACCTTTATTATATTTTATTTTATTTTTTTGAAGTCTATATACATATGTGTAGCCTAAGGCTGATCCTCATCCTCGGTACACCCACGGAACAACGGGCTACATAAACGTCCTGCCTCCCGTGCGAAAGAAATTCCTTAACAGAAATAACTCCTACACTCCGCCACACCCTCCTCCCGGCCTTCAGCCCCATCATAGAAAAAAAAACCTCAAGACCTACTACCTACCTATGTTATCAGGAACTATGTATAAGTACTCATGTAAGTACTTATGTAGTGGGTATTTCAACCTTCACTAATGTGGTAGAAACAAGCTTTGCTGGTCCAGTCATATCTTCACCTACAATCCTGCAACCATATCAAACCACTATCAGAGTTGGTTATCATTACCCTGAGGTAACATCCTAATAGGTTGTATTTCCTTATCCACGGGTTTGGGCGATATTTATGATCTCGCGGTCGGAGCTAATATGAAATGACTACCAGCATCATGTCGATTGCTCGTTTTGTAGATGACGTGATAGGGAACGGTACTTGCAGGTCCTGCAGGAGCAAACTCACGGTGGATAGGTCGTGAATTAGCAGTGTCTCCATCATGAATTGGAGCAAATTCTTGCCAAAGCTCTTTTGCAGAAATACATGTACTTGTCGAGCCATACATTCTGCTTCTTCCGCATTGGCAAACTCAGTTTGGAGTAGCTCTAAATCTTGCAGAGCCTTAATAGGAGATCTCGGCCATCATTCGAATAGTGATCGTGCAGTGGAGTAAAAGATGCCGAACTCAAAGGTAGCGCTGGCGCTGGTACGACATGTACTATAGGCCATGGCATGATACACGAGGCTTGAAAATATTGGCGAATGGCATACGTGGCAAATTATTGCTAATTGTTACATCACGTTCCATCATAAAGTCGGGGATAAACCGACGACTTAAACGAATTTGGTTGCTGTTGATGAAGAAGGTCTATTCCAATTGCTTTGAAATAACTATTCCATCCATATTAATCTTGTTGCTCTACTGAGATCTTGTATGAAGCCCTGCAGTACTTAATTCTTCTAACATCCGATCGATCCTTTCCTCAGCATTAACCGGGATTTTGCTACTTCGTTTCGTATTATAGTAAGCCGTAGAATTTAATTATAGGCCTTCTCCTGCACGCAGATGTATTGACAAGTTTTAGCTTCATCCAGCATGTCTATGCTGTACTGCTTGACCGATTGCATATTGATAATCGCTATGCATGCGCTTATGTTCGAAATAAAACAAGTGGATTTGGTGCCAATACATAGGAATGTGCTTTTTCAGATACTGGACGCCTCCATATGTCGGATTCGGCAGCCGCAGATTCGGTATTATTTTGTTTTGCCTTATCTTGTATGAGTGTACATGTACTGCCGCATGACACTCTTTTGCTAAAGTCGTTGTCTGCCTCCTTCGGCTATTCATTATTAGTATACCTGCTATAGTCATTAAGGTTAAACTACATACCAGCACCAATCTCCGGATCATCAATTTTTCTAGTGTCTCTAGGCTTCCCATGTACCTCTGAATCCACCCGGGTTCCCGGGTGGTTCCTCATGGCCCCTGTTAGTGATTGAATGCAGTACATTCATTCATTCCGCCCATGCCTTGCTATACCACACGCATCTACCTTTGGCCAGCTAATCTTACGGCAGCAACCTTCGGCCTGCAGATCATATGGCAAGCAACGGCCTTCACAGGTATTGCGTGTTCCGGCTTGCAGATCTTATGGCAAGCAACGGCCTTCACAGGTATTGCGTGCTTCGGCCTTTACAGGCATTGCGTGCTTCGGCCTTCACAGGCATTGCGTGCTTCGGCCTTCACAGGTATTGCGTGCTACTCATATGTCCTTCTTCTTCTTCACTTTCTTATGTACGTTCATTCATGTATATATATCTCGTTCGTTTCCTGTTGGATAGAGATAATAACAATTACATAACAACGCATCTCTTCGCTGCAATACATCTCTTCACTTCTATATACTCTTCTCTACGTGACAATCTCACTTCGCTCATTCGTATTATCCTTCAGTGGACTTTTGGATCTCACTGCTGCCTATACCTCCCTCCTTTATCTCTTAAAGCCCCCCTGATGGGGCCGCAAAGGAGTATCAAGTATTAAAAAAAAAAAAGACTTCCCATGATGCACACAACCAAATCGCATTCGGCATTTTTGTTGCAACCCAATAAGTGTCACAACTGCAAAGCCTGTAGTGAATGCATGATCCTGCAGCCGATCTAAAATCTGATTTGACCATAAGTATTTCCCCATACATAGGCTTCTCGCAGTGAAGATCAGGCAGCTCATAAACGAACTCTGAAACCGCTGACATCTAAGGAGCAGAAGGAAAGGGGCTGCTTTGAAAGTATGGGGATAGGAAATGATCACTTCCTTAGGTAATACAGGATGCGGAGTCCATAGGCTTTTAGCAAGTAAAGCTGGCTCACCAGTGCCACCTGCTGAAGATGTTGACATAGCTGTTTGTATGCGTATGGGCCAGTACGGACTTGTTGTTGTGGTGGTAGTTCGGCTGCTAAAATTCTAGCTCTATCTAGAAATTTATCTTACTAGCTATGCATGGCTTATCTGCAATCCGTTAGGGACAGTCCGGCCGCAGAAATCGCGGGATCTGTGGGGCGAGGATTCTCCGTACATTCACTACATCCGCCACTCAAGCTGGTTTTCCGAATTTACTTGGGGATGAACTTGATATGTATTCTCTTTCAGCTTGCCTCCAGCGGCCGATCACGATCTCGGTCCCGCCGGGGGAGCTCGTAGTTGTCCAGTTCTCTATGTTCTTTGCTGCTGATGTCGTTGACAGCTCATGTAGCATCTAGCTGTCATTAGACAGACCTCTCTACAGATTTTCTATTCGGGGACTCCTAGCACTTTTTGATATATACTGATTACTCATATGAGGTCCCGTTAGAAGGGACCATGATGAGCCACCCGGAACCCGGGGTGAATTCTAAGCTAATCTGCCAAGTCCGCGCTTGATACAAAATTACTGGAAAATAACAAATGTAGTCAACGACCCTTGCTGTCATTAACGGATTAAGCCAGATGATCCCTGTGGGGCCTGATTGGAGTTCGAACGAAAACTGAAATAAATAGGAACTCGTAAAAGGAGAGGAGCTGTAACAAATAAATGGAACTGGTGGGAATCAATTTTATGATGGAGCATAAATATAAAACCGCCGAGAGGACATTAAACGAGCTCGTTCTTAAGACATCCGAAGAACGCCTCCATGGCCTCAAAAACTCCTTCCCTTCCTTCCTCCACTACGGCTTATCCAGGTCTTCCCATGTGCTCTTGTTATCCAAGAGGAGGGATATTTCACGTCCGAATCATAGGCACTCAAACGTTATGTGCCATGAATCCGTGAATCCTAGCAAGCTTTGGGGTCGGGTTGGATAAGAATAATTATTGCTTTCTGTACTCGCAATGCAAAGACAACAAGCACCTGAGTGCCCCTCCATCCCGGAGAAAGTAAATACAAAGGTACCCTACTTGACATTTCCTCCGCGCCCCAACCACATAACATTCTTCGTGTTTTATATGGGGCGTAGAGCATCTTCCACCTTATGCTGCTTCCTTTGCTTAGGGGTCGTGACACTACTTATAGTCCCTCCCAGCTGATACGTGCTGTTGCACCTTTTGCAACACTAGCGCCTCCCACCTCCACCTTCTCTTCATTATTTATTTTGTCCAATATCACGGCCCTCTCTTCCTTACTGTGTCCCCGCAGTGAAAGGGAACCCAGATTCTTTCTGGTATTCTCGATTGTTTCCTTGTCAAATACATCTTCGTACCATGCAGGTTCAAAGCGGGCGGAGGCAAGGGGGGAGTTTTTCCTCCTCCTAGCCAGTTTCTGTTGTTCATTTTCTTGCCCGCTCACGGGCGGTGGGGAAGGCAGTCTCATGACGGGGATGGTTGTGAGGGGAATGACATTTGATTTGCGGTATTGCCTCTTCTTCTTTTTGAGGGGGAGTATCAGGATGTCGTCTGCGTTTTCAGTGTGGACCAGGGGATCTCTTGTGTCCTCGGCTGCCTGATTTATCGGTACACTCAGTTCGTTGAGTTCTTCGATTTGTTGTACGTCTTCATCTTGGGTGGTCTCCATTGGAGTTGCCGATTGAAGCTGGTCCATGGTTGGTTAACTTCTTCTTCGATGGATATGATAGATGAGCTGTAAACAACACGGCTGGTCAGCGATGTGGGAGTTCCAGTGAGTTACAGGGTAGCCAGTACACACCCTTAAGCTGTACTACCGCGGCTTGCTATCAAGTGGGATAATCGATGGGCCTTTTAGTGAGGAAACCTTGAGACCTGCGATAGGATAGGGTGTTAGTCCAAGTGTAATCAAGCTGCTCTATCCATAACCATGATGGAGCTCTAACGAGTTGAGCTGCTTTAAAATTTTCAGCGTGAGTTTGGCTGAGTGTAGCGTACAGATGTGGTTGTGGTGCTCCGCTCATCAAGGGCTGGCTAATATATATATATATATACTTGTAATCTATGATTATAATCAGTCACGGGATTACTGATATCTTGCTGGAAACGCCATTTTGCCGAGTATCACAAGGGTAGTCGCGCATTGGGCCAAGGGCGAATGAATTCAAGGGTGGAAATGTGTACTCGCCGACTGCCGGTAGCAGCCGCCAGACCGGCTTATGTCCACATAAACCAAACTGCAGACTCTGCCTGTTGCTAGTCTGGTTGGCCTGTTGCCACTCATCCGACAGATGTGAGAAATCCAAAGATGCTCATCTTAACACCACAGGTAAACAACCCTAGTCTGGTTGGCACAACGACCTCTGTGCCAACCAGACTAAAACAACCCCAAAGGCAGCATCTAGGAGCAAGTGTTAAGGCCTGGGTAGTCTGGTTGAGGCCTGGGGAGCCAGTAAAATCCAGTTGAAGTCATGTGTAGTAAGTGAGTGGGGCCAGGGACAGGGCCCCTGGTCAGATAATCTATCGGTAGAAGGCTGTTCTTCCTAAGTCTATCTAGCTATCGCAGACATATCTATCTCCCTATCAACCACGCTAGGGTCTGGTTATGTAAGCCACCATCCACCCATACCGTGCTCGACCTAGGGATGCGGCCTCTTGTCATAGGTTCGAAAATAAGTTGAATACGGCTGTTATATTAAAAAATAAAGCAGGGGATTGGTGTGTAACTGTCGACGACTCGCCAAATCAGTTGTCCTCTAGTCTGGTTGGCACAACACCCTCCTGTGTGTTATCCTCAAACCTTACGCACTCTCTATTCAGACAGAATCCACATCCCCCGCGACTCTCGCAATTGTGGTACCTTGAGGTCCACGTCCGCATGACCTGAGGATAGCCCTGATGAAGCCGGTAGTGATGTTCATGCTGCAAACTTATCGTTTCTGCAGTGGACCGAACTATGTCGTGCGGTGCGGAAGCCCGCTGCCCGTCCAGCCAGGCGCCCAAGATCCACAGCTTATTATCTTTGACAATCCACCACCACATTATCCCGCCTTATCAGAGTGGAGCTGATGCATGACCGCTGCCTGTTTTTCAGTTGTGGGTACACCTAATGCTTGGAGGCCGCCTCAGCACGCGCCGGTGCATTTCACCTCTTCCGTTTTTAAACTTGCCTTGCCTCTGTTCTGCATTTTGACCCTTCTTGCTAGTGTTGGCTTCAATTGCCTCCGTATGCGTCCGCACCAGCTCAGTTCAACCACTCCCATATCTTAACGTTCTCAAGTTCTTTTTTTAGAAATAATTCAATACGCGAATTCAAGTTATTGTACCGGTAACCTATAACGAGGGGCCACTGCTGTGAGCAAGTGCCCGGTAGATTATGCCAAACCCAGAGCTGGCAGCTCTCTACCACGTCGGGTCTGGCCTCCGTGAACGTGACGCACCTACCGGAGTTGGGACCACTGGCCGAAAGGATCGTAACAGAGGCTATTGGGGAGGAGGTAAGCTTCGGTGGGTCAGTAGCCCGGCGGTGCCATATCGATCGGCTTGAATATTATAAATTTCGAACCCGAAATAACGGAGCATTCAGACGGCAGCAGGGCAGAGGAGGTTGCGGCAGCCGTGAGTGGCAGACCGATTTCTACCTCGGAGACTCACCACGGCCATGGATGGACGCTGCTGGGGTGGAGAGGGGGGCGCTGGCATGGAAGGGACATGCTTAGTGGCACTGGATAGTCAGGGCGCTATAGCCACGCGGCAGATCTGACCAATAGAGATCCGAGTGCATGAATGGAATGCTTGGTAAAAGATAAACATGCTCCAGACTCGCAAAGGAGGAGCATGATTTGGGTCAAGGGACATTCGGGGACCATGAGGGAATGAGAAAGCGGATAAGAAAGCGGGGGCAGCGGCGTGGGTGGGGAGACTGATGCGACTGCCTGACCTTGCGAATTCGTCAAACTTTCAAAGTCGAGGGACATAATATGGCGTAACAGGGGATCAAGGGCCTGACATACATCATTAGGGTTCAGGGCCCATAGGACATGGATGCATAGGATAGGGAGAGCTGAGGATACTTTTGTTGTATGTTGGACAACAGATAATGCGGCCCATTTGTTGGAGTGCACTGGGTCGGGATGGAGCCAGCAGGACCCGTGAAGAAGCGGACGCGAATCAGGAATGATGTGAGGAGTTGTTGGAAGCGTTGTAGGCTCCGCTGAACCCCATTTTGTGTATTAGTTCCTATTTTCCGGGTGGGGGGCCTTGGGGTTCGATAATCCACAGGACGCGCTCCGAATCTCCACTCCTGCCCCTCTCGGTCTTTCTTCTCTCCAGCTAAATAGGCGTTGGTATAACTCCTTATTCTCCTAATTCCATTGAAAGCAGCAACTGTTCTTGCCCCTTCCATACTACTCTCCTGCTTCCTGTGCTGCCTCCCGGCTGCCTGGTGTCGTTGCCCGCTAGTGTCGTTTGATTGATTATAGAGGCCATTTTTTCTTGCCGTTGTGCGAGGTGCTTGCCGCTCTGCAGTGTTGCCAACTAGTGGTCTTTGGGGGTGTGGGGGTGGTTCCGACCCCGAGGCCCCTCTGTTAATGTGCGAGCGGGCTTGAAACCCGGTGGCTCATCATAGTCCCCTCGCTGGGACCAAACATGAGTACAGACTCTTAAAAAAAAAGAGAAAAAAGCGCCCTCTTCCTAGCGAGGCCTTTGATGCTGGTTGCGTATGCGTTTGGTTTAGGACCGCCGGGGCTTATAAGCTTATCAAGGACGACATAGACGTGCTAGCTCAATTGGCAAAGACGTATAATTGCAGTGCAGAAGCGGACGATGGTCGAAAGGGCTAGGAAACAGTGGGCGGAAGATAATGTAGCGCAAGCAGAGCCGTGGAACGGAGTGGGCGAGGGAAAAGCGTGGGAAGAAAGAAGTAAGAGCTACCGCACTACATTAGCAAACCGTTTAACGTGGACAAGCAAACAATTATGGAGTTTGCTGAACAGTTTTGGGAATAATTACTAAACCATGGTGATTGCGGAACCAAACGAACCAGCAATGACCGAAAGCCATTGTCGCAAACCGGCGACGCAAGACCGAGTTATCGCAGCCGAATTGCATCATAACCTTGTGAGAGGGTGACAGGCATCTTCGAGCAGCAATTCTTCCCGCCTCCACTATGTCCGAGCCCAACAGGGCATGGGGGAATCCACAATCACCGCAATAATATCCACGCCTTGGGGCACATCAGACACAGCCTAGAGCCGCGGCCAACAAGGAATAAAATAACGTCCCACACCACTGCCGTAGCCCGAGGAACCGTGTCGTGGCAGTAATAAAAACGGAGAGCTCCGCTGCGCAACACTAGAGGCACCACCAAGCACAGAGAAAGAATGCATCCAGAAGGGGAAAAGAAGGAGGCAAGGGGTCGCACAAGATACTGGAACAATGATATGAAGTGGAATGGAAACTAGCATGGGCCAAAATGGCTCATGGAATGTACGAGGCAATCGTTTGCGTAGAGTGGTGGATAGAGAAGACTGGGGACAAGATCGACAAGCATGTCTGGGCTGCTGTCGGTGTGCTTGGAATTTATCCTGTGGGTTATCTCCGAGAGGAGAATAGGCTAGCAAACACTGGGTTTTCGTGGCAATGGAAATGCAGATGTGGGACTAGAGGAAGCCGTCGGAATGGGTGGGGAAGGGAAAATGGCTGGAAAAGGCGAGGGACTCAGAGGGAAAAGTCCTAAATATGCAGGGGGCGAATTTAAGAAATAAATCTAGGCTACAGACAGAGAGGCTGCTATCAATGCTGACCCTGAAAAGTCCCAATGAGCTCACAAACACTCCTCCACCCACACAGTCAACAACAGCAACACAGACACGAATTTCATCTTCTAGCCGTCAGCCTGGGCGAGCTATGATATTAGTGGGGCGGTGGAGTAAAGTTGGAAGATCGATGTCGGAGCACACATTGGGGCGGTCTATCAGCTAACCTGGATACGTATTGGAATTTTTGGAAGTGGAGTAAGTTTCTGCAATGCTGAAAGGCCTTAACAAATAATAGCAGGTCCAGTTCTAGCGCTAAGATCAGGATTTTTCGTCCGAAAGGGTGTGTGGCGCTGAATATACAGGGGGCCGAAGGAAATGCAACAGCGAACACTCCAAGCCCGTCACCACAGCAGCGACAGCAACGCAGGCAGAGCCGCCTAAGTACTCAAGCAACCATGGGAAGAAACAAAGAGCATTGGAAAGCCAAAAGACCCGTGAGCGATAGTGGGTATGAGAGCAGTTCAGTGCGGACGTACTTATAGGGGTAGTGACACGGTCAGCAGTAGTAAAGTAGGTAAAAGGGTGCTGTAGCAAAGGGAAAGCAGAAGGCAGAATAGAAGCCAGCACAAAAGTGGGCCCCAAAAGAGGGTAGTTGAATCAGGCTCACCACAATCAACGGCACCGCATTTGAGTAATGAGTATTTAAAAAAAAAAAAAAAAAAAAAAAAAGCCGGGAATGATGTGGCGGTGGATTGGAAGACAACCAGCTGGTCCAGATCATAGGAATCAGAGGCTATGGAAGAGGAAGGCAGAATCTTCCCTAGCCAGGTACATGAAAACAGTGTGGGAATCAATCAGTTGCAGATCGTAGTAAGCTCTCCACGACCAAACAAAACCTATGACTAGGACCATGGCAAGAAAGACAAGACCACAGCGCAGAATAGGTTTTGCACACTAAATAGTTTGGTACGAGTACGGAATTATTAACAAATATCTACTGATGTGCCAGTGGCGGTAGCCATATACAGTGTCAGTAGTCGCAGCAAAAAGATCGTAGCGGCATATATAACAGCAGCAGTTATATGATCGCAGTGGCATATACATCTGACTCTAGCTGGTAACAAAAAGAAAATCGTTAAAAACCCAAAACGATTTACCCCAGTTCAAATAGTAATGAGCGTCCGTAAATCTTACAGAGGGGGCATCCCCCATCGGGGGCAATCACGCATATTTCGAGGATCATAGTCGGTTTGTAGACTAGGCTGGTAAGAATTTTACTCAGTAATAATATGACATATAGAGCACCAATTATTATAAACTATGCTAATGCTAATGAATTACTTGAATTTAAAACTGATACTTCAACAATTTGATTCTGGAATCTCATTAGCTATTAGTTCAAATTTTTACCTTACTCCCGATGCCTATAGCTACTCCCACTGCTACTGTCTAGGCCTACAACTGCTGCCGCTACCTATATCGCACTTAGGCTTTTGAGGTACTCAACTGAGTGATTCTAGTAGCATAATATAGGGATAGTATAGGTATTAAATGGACATTGAAACGAAATTGAGTTGTACGGGCGTCTATTATAAAACCTATATATCCGAAATCTGATCTCCTACTGATTTTGGATTACATTTATATTGTCATTGTTGGAGCAATCGATTGGTGAGTGGGACAGAACAATACAATGCCAAGGTCAGTTAGTTCTTGTTTTTTCTTTTTAGCATTGTTAATAACGTGTTGGCCATAATTCCTAGATTTTATTGCATCGATGTCTTTACTGGACCCAAAGAACCCCTGTTTCATACCCATAGATAATTTTTTAAACAAATAGTGCTCATACCGTATTAATTCGCAAGTAAGAATGCTGTCTTATTTCAAACGGGCGGTCGTAGGGGCCTTGAATTTACTGTCTTATATACGATAAGCACGGAGTACTGTCTTCCGTAAGAATTTTCCCCCAAAAAAAAGAAATTCCGGAACAACCGATAGCCGTATAATTGGTATCTACTTACACACTCTCCTCCCAAGCGTAATCGTAGCATATTGAAGCTTCCTCTTCAGTAATTTAATCTCCCTGCTCATTACCACTTCCATCCGCCTCTCTCACCATCCTAAACCTCAAGGTCGAAACCTTCATCCTCTGTTGCCAGATTTCTGCAGTTGCAAATCGAGCTTGTTGTTTGCGCATTGGGTCCAGCACGAGATGCCAGCGAAATTGACAATGGAACAAGTCATAGTGATGAGTGAAAGAAACCGGCTGCCCCAGCGTCGACAGACATTACTATACTACTGTTCTATAAGAAAAATTTGCTGTCTAATCCACGATTCGGTTATCTCGGCCAAAATTAGGCTGTTTTACCCCTGTCTTATACACCTAAGACGATCCTCATGGTCCCCTTACTGGGACCGAATAGGAGTAATGAGTCCGTCTCATAGCCTTAGGCTCCATAGACGTATAGACTTCAAAAAAAACAAAAAAGGAGTAATGCGTATTTTATTTTTTAAAAACAAAACATATGACGGGGGGCCGCACCTCTGGGTCGGGCCTGGTGAATTATCCAACCCCAGGGCTGGTTCCTGTTAATTACATGACCAACCCTTCCTCCCTGCCTCCGCTTTTCCATCTCCCTTAACTGCTACAACTCTTCCCACACCTTCCTCGCGCCACTCCTGATCCGCAGCCATTTCCTCGCAGCACCTTCCGTTCCCGTCTCCGATCTAGGACATACCTACGTGAGGGGAGCCGCATTTCGGATGACCCCACATTTGCTGAAGGGATCTTCTGTCTTCGGTCCGTTACGACACACAGGTCAGGCCCTTGATGGCTCGATTACCCCATCCCAAATCCTTTGATTTGGAAGACTGGGAAGGCTTGATGGATTCCGGCTAGTGTAGTGATTCAGGCTGGTGTAGTGATTCTGGCGGTTTTCCGATCCAGGTTCCAGGCTGCTACTCTGGCCTTTCAACCCGCAATTTCGTTTTTTACCTACCTACACTGGAGTGTCTTTTAATCCACATCAGCATCTGCACCCCCTGCTTTCATTCTCAAATCAGAACTTCAACTTACTGCGGTAATTTGGGAGAGGAAAGCTTCCACGATCTCGGGCGGTCTCTCGTTGGCCTGAGCACGAGCTTTGGGGGGTATAGGATCGCAATTTTACAAAGGCTCGAGCTGTTCAAAAGTGCGGCACGTTAAACTACTGCGCGTGCGATCGCTGAACTGGCTCTTCCCCCTCTCCCTGGTCCAGGAACCCACCTACCCCGGATATCTAGCTCCAACCTGCGCCCTCGCAATTCTGGGTTACTTTTTTGGTTTAAAAATTCACTACTGTACTCGTATTCGAGCTATTCTAACCTATGCCGAGATCTGACCGCATCCCGGGTGGATCCCGATCGATTATCCCTCTCCAGGGTCGGTGTTCTGACTAGGCCTGGGCACGACTCGAGCCCGACTTGGGAAATGCTGAAGCCCCAATATATTTTGTAAAAGCTCAAGCCCCACTCCAATGGCTCGAGCCTCCTTGGAAAATGACGAACCGGCTTGTGCCCAGGCCTAGTTCTGACCCGCTCAGCAATCAGTTCAATTGGCTAATGGGATGATAATGATGGTTGGGCCGGCCCTGGCCAAGTGGACGAATTGTGAGCAGGTCAGAACAAACCCAGTTTGAACCAGTGCCACAGCACGCTTGCCTTCCATTTGCTTTTGTGTGTGGTCACAGTGATTCCCGTTCATCACTTCTTACAATCTTTGCTCACCTTTAGACTCGCAGATAACAACGGCCTCGTCCTAATTTTTGTATTTAATTTTGCGTGGTTATGGCAAATTAACTTGCCTAAACCTTGAATCCACCTGGGCTTCTGGGTGGCTCCTCATAACAGGGCCGCATAGGAGTAACAAGTATTTAATTAAAAAAAAAAAAAAAAAAAGCAGATAACAACAGCAGCGCTTACAGATCCCTCCGTTAGACCCGATTTCCCTCTTCAGACTCCAAACGCAACTAGTTCTTGATAGATTAGACTGCACTAAAAACCTAACCTAGCAAATCTGCTCAGCGCGCCCGACAACCTAACTGCCAGTGCAAACATAAAGAGCCGTCTGGCTCCACAGACGTATAGACTTCAAAAAGGGAAAAAAAACATAAAGAGACAATCGGGAGCGTTACCCACGAAACCTATGCATATCTGCGAGTGCTTTTAGAAGAGTCCTTCTTTGCACACGCATGGAGCGCTTGGACACCGGGGAATTTTGTTGTGGGTACGACCCTCGTGCTTCACAAGGGGGCACATTTGGCGGATTGATGATGGTCTTCATTGGATCCACGCTGAAGGAGTCGGTTGAGATCTGTAAGGGAACGCATGGAAGGTTCCCCCAGGGGTGCTCCTCTTCGGGGAAATAAAGATCTGGATTCTGCATCATCTGGGGGGGCATGCCTAGAATTTGCGATATTTCCTGCTTGGATACGTCAGGAGCAAGGGCCAGAATTTGCGCCAACTTCTTCTCTGTTACTCCCAGGACGATCGCGTGATCGGTGAGGCAGAGATCTTTAGTTGGATCCATGAGTGAGGTACTATTAGCCAAACTGGGATCAGACACCCCGGTGCCATCGTCGGTGTCCTGGTTTGCGCCAAATGTTTGGTAAAACTCCACCATTGCAGGGTCGGTACAATCAATTGAGTAGTTGGAGTATTGGCTGGCCATCGTAATGATCTGGGAATATTTACTAACGAGAATGGGAGATTTACTGAAGTCTTTTAATGGGTACAAGATAGTTTGACAAACAGAAGATATACAGAGGCAAGTGGTTCGGGGCGGGCTCAATTATAAATACCTGTACAAACGTGGTTTATGACTGGCTTTGACCACAGCTCGACACAATAATCGGATTGTACAAATTACAGGGTTACATTGGCCAAAAGGGTCTGGCACGATTGTAGGTTGGCCAACGGACAGGGCACCAGTCATTGTCTTGTTGTACCTAAACGATACCCGCTTATATTCGAGACATCGTTTATAAACAAGGTATGTGCGTCAAGGCCAGCAGTAAAATTGACATCTACTAACAAAAGTGTGGTCCTTGCATATTGCATAGCTTGTTCTTCAGTGATATACTGTAGTCCCAGATAACCTGCTAATCACTTCCATCAGCCTCCTCTTCATCTAAACTGTCGTGGAAGGCGTGGAAAGTTTCGAGGCCACGGAGGCCTTCTTTAGTTACTTATATTTCAAGCTCACCTGATCCTCTCACGCGAGTCCGATTTGTTTACATGGCTTAACTGTAATAAGCTCACCTGCTCCTCTCATAGTCATTTTTCACCCCCCTTTATTCACCTGGTCAACTGTTTTGGATTTACGAGTTCCCTTTGGATCTAGGAGTTCCCTTTGATTTTCCAGTTCCCCCCGGGTTGGTTTCGTTCTCACGAGTTTCAGTGTTTTTAGTTTTCCTTCGGGGTCGAGGTTCAGTCAGGCCCCCTGGGTCATTGGGCGCAAGCCTGTTAATGACAGCATGGGACTTCGATCGGTCTTTATATCTAGCGTCCTGACAGATTAACGTGCCTTGTCCCTGAATCCACCCGGGTTTCTGGGTTGCTCAAATGGGACTGCATATGAGTAATGAGGGTTTAAAAGAATTTTTTTTTAAAATGTCAAGATCCAGGTATTTTTTTCCTGTATCAGGAAATAAAGTCTGGTTGGCCTTTTGACATCTGTCAATCAGGTGCTGTATCTTTTTTTCCTGTATCAGGCCATAAAGTCTGGTTGGCCTTTTGACATCTGTCAATCAGGTGCTGTAAAGGACACATCAGATGGCAGGAACAATGACTATTTTTTGGTTTTAAATCATTACTCGTATTCAGGCTAATCTAACCTATGGGGACCGCACCCCCAGATCGAGTCCGGTAAATTGTCCCGCCTCATGGCCGGTCCCTGCCCCACTCCCCCGGAAATAACGAACTGTTCTGGGGGAATTGGCTGAATGCGCGAATGGGCTGGCCTAGTCGCGAATGGGCCAATACAAGTATGGTGGTCAAAAAAGGTAGGCTCTTTAAGGATCTAATAAATCTATTCAAGAAGACATTCGGTCTCATAATTCTTCACACAATAATGAAAAATATGATAGAGAAGGCGACAACCACTACCGGACTGTGAAGACCTACTCTGACGTGTTCAAAAAAAATACCACTAAAGCTCGTCAAAATATGGTGAAGCGATATGAACAACAACAATGAACATAGAACTGAGGTCTTCACTATTTTGGTGATATTGTTAGTATACATATACCTAGACAAGATAGTCATGGCACTGATGACCGACGCCTCTATTGTCTTGTTATGGGCACCTCGCCCTGACCGTCATGCTCTATTAATTATAAATGGCATGATGGATCGGCATTACCCAACTCGTGAGCTACTTCGCATTCCCGACTCAACACTTTTTTTTTTTTTTTTTTTTTAAATACTTGTTACTTCTATGTGGTCCCGTTAGGGGGAACATGATGAGCCGCCGGAACCCGGGTGGATTCAAGCACAAGGCAGGTTAATCTGCCAGGTCTTTAAACAAATGGGGGCGAGGCCGCGTGCTGTCATAATCGGACTGTATCCGATGACCCGTGGCCTGACAGCCTCGCCCACGGAAATCAAGGTAAAGGTGACCTCATGACAAATGACAAAGCGGCTTAGCGGACTTGTGAAGGACAAAGTGGACTTGTGAAACTTAAGCACCGAAAAGGAAGCCCTCATGACAATCCGGAGAATAAAGAGATGATATGATTGTGAAAATAAGGGGATGAATTCGTGACAAAGTAAACTCGTGAAAATCTGCGGCCTGAAGACTGGTGAGAGATCAGGTGAGCTCGTGATAGTTGGAATTAACAAACGCCACCGTCGCCTCGAAGCATTCCTCCCCCTCCTTTCTCCACTCAGGCTTGTCCAGTTCTTCCCAGCGCGCTTGTCCCCCAGGATGCCGATCCTCATGCGTCTAAATTGCGGACAGTCGAAGGTAATGTGCTGACCATCCTCAAAGTACCGGTGTCCGCATCCGCAGGCCTTGGACTCCGCCTTGTGGTGCAACCAGCCTTTTTGGGGCCCTCGATTCGTACGCATCCAAATATAAGCCGAGTGCATGCCGACCTGTTGAATAAACCAGCTTACACCATGGGATATCATCATGGTATAGCGGCCCCACTCATGGACCCACACGGCCCACACGTATATGTCATACTTATGCAAGGCATACATATGCTCACTCGCTCTTTTATGTATATATATATAGCTGCGATCCTCGCTCTAACTACTTGACACTCATCACTTTAGTCAAGTCATAGGTACGCTCGCTCTTGCTCTCTCTCTCTCTCGTGGTTCTAGTGAAGTCTTCTTCAGTGAACCTAGTGATTCACCGCTGCCTCACCTTCAATACGACCCCATTCGCACCTTTTTACCCCAACCCCGCCTTGGATCTGGCTTCCTCTCGGATGGTTTTGAAGGCCGCTCGCAGGCCCCCTTACGTAACCGTGCGGGTGGAACCTCTTAACTCACCTAGATGTGATTCGAATGAGTCCCCGCGGTACGCCTTTTCATTACCATCGATCCCTATATGGCTTCTAACCCAGGCAAACAAGAAGTCCTTCCTACCCGCAGACCTAACTAGTTAGACATGGTTTGATCTCAGCCTCGATGCTCGACCTTGGGGGTTGGGGGTGTGCCTCGGCTCATGTTGTGGATGGCTTGTATCTCGGCTTGGGAATCTGAGAGAAAAGCTAGCATATCTGAATTCTCCGCTTCCAGGGCTAACCTGATGGCATTAGGTATCTGCTACCGTGGCTGTCTCCCCCAAATACCCACCATATAAGTCGGTCTTTCCGTCCTTCCAGTCGGTGCTATAGATCCCGCCGGTGATCCGCCCCCCGTCCCGTACCATCGGTGTAGCAAACTCTCCAGCCCTCCTCTAGAATGGATCCTATCTCGGCGATCCAATAGGCATGATGTTTAGATTTCTCTGAGGTCGGGTCCATGATCTCTTGGATGATGATGGGGAAAGGGCTGAACACGGTATGTGCCCATGAGCAAGGGGGAAGGATATTCGAGCTAGAGTTGGGGACATTATGAAGCAGTAAAGCAACTTGTTCAGCGGAACTCACATGTGCAAGAGGGGTTTGTCACAAAAGGTTGGGATCATATACCAAATTTTATTATTACATGTGTATAAAATAACAAGCAATCAGAGGTCCCTCAGGGACTCGGTCATCTATGTATCTCCTGCGTACACTAAAAAATGTAAGTTCCTACTAGGCTTACTTGTGGAGCTTCCCGGGGGGAGAGTTTTGGCGGAGAGAACGGCGCAGCGCACGGAGGGCGCGAGGGGTCAGCTTTGGCCCCGAAACATTCACGGTGGGTGCTGGAATTGTTACCACTTCTTGGTGGATGGCGGACTCAGGTTGAGCGTTGGGCACATTGGAGTGAGTCTGCGACAGCATGAGGCGTGGGTCGACCGTGCTTGTATCTGTGGTGGTGGAATGGAGAGTGTTGTTGTCTTGGTTACCACTAGCGTGTTCCTGGAGCTCGTAAGGGTGCAAGAATTCTGGGTTTTCCACCAGCGGGGTCATGTTGGTCAAGATGCGGTCAATCTCATCTTGGGAGAATTCCGGAGCATTGGTCAAGATGCGGTCAATCTCATCTTGGGAGATTTCCGGAGCATTGGTCAAGATGCGGTCAATCTCATCTTGGGAGATTCCCGGAGCATTGGTCAAGATGCGGTCAATCTCATCTTGGGAGAAATCCGGAGCATTGGCCATCATTTGGGTCAGCTCCTCTTGCGTAACTCCCAGGATAGCTGCATGCATACTCAGGTAGAACTGTAGATCGTTCTCATCGAGAGTATATTCAGTATTGGGGTCTGTGATACCAGTGGTAGCCTGCTCGATGGTTGGGTTGACCTGTTGCGTATGGTTATGTTTGGTCGTTGGTGCAGGGTTATCTAGGAGGTTGGGGACAGTCATATCGGGAGCAGGTGTGTTGTTGCTCATGTCATCCATCATCATGCCAAAGGTATTGTAGAACTCGATGATAGCGGGATCAGAGTGGTCAATGACATCATTGGAGTAAGGGCCGAAGTGAGAGAGAGGGGTAACAGGCATTATAGAAGGATTGTCGTAAACGTGGTTGTTCTGAATGATGCGTTAATTATTTATGGGAAAATGAAGTGTAAAAATGCGGAGATACTGAGAAATAACGTCAAGGGGGCCCGTATTCATATCACTTCACCCATATGGGTCATGAGGGATACTAGTTTTGGCCATTTCCTTGAGCTTCAGGATCACCGAAGCCGGGGCCATCATATCTGGATAACAGAAGCTTTTCAGGGTCATCGCACCGCCGGGCTAATGATTTACTTCTTAGCTGTAAACCATTGCAAAACCTGGGTGGGCGCAGGCGGTCTGCAATGACTAAACGGTAAGGGATGTCATATATAGTTTGGATCCTTATTTGTATAACCAGGACATTAGTATTTCGTATTCCAGATGACAAAATTTGATCATATTCAACTTTATCAGGAATGCCTGTCTGGACATATACTTACACTGGTTCATAACTAGGTTATTCAATCTAGATTCCGCTATCCGGAGCAAGGCGGGGGTGTTAAAGGAGGAAGGGAATGAGAGAATTAGCCTGGGAGGGGATGTTCCCTTCGTAGAAATTCCCTTGGTAGACCTAGGACTTTCAAAGGATTCGGCAACTGATCGGTGGGTAAGGATTTTTTTTTTATTTTTTTTAAATACTTGTTACTCTTATTCGGTCCCAGTAACGGGACCATGAAGAGCCACCTGGAAACCCAGATGGATTCAGGACAAGGCAAGTTAATCTGCCAGGTCCGGCGCGCAGAAAGCAAAGAGGAACAAACTCAAGCGAACCGAGGTCCCATGCGACCATTTACCGGCTTGTGCCAGATGACCCAAAGGGCCTGATTGAACCTCGACCCAAAGAAGAAAAACCCCACGCAGGTGAGAGAGAGAAAATTAGAAACCGCTCGCCAGTAGAAACCCGATAATCAAAACCCAACAAAACTCCTCGCAAGTGGAACTCGACCCTAACAAAACCCCTCGCAAGTAGAGGAAAAATAAAACCGCGCTATAGTATGCCATAATAACCCCTCGCCAGTAGAAAAATAAAGGAAAGTGTTATAAGTGTAGAAGTGATCCTCCCTATCTCGCCCCTCGCCAGTGGAAGTAATATGTGTCAGGAGGAAGAGTGCCGTGAATCCCCCTAACTCGCCCAGTTGTATGTCGTAGTTCGGAATAATCTCCTGCCCATGCGGAGCCCATGTGTAAGGTCGATTGCCTCCGTCATATAGATGACCAGTGATGATGCCAGCTTCCCGATCCTTCTGTCCTCCTTTAAAAGCCAGCGAATTCCCTGGATTTGTGCTGTCTTGTTATCCTTTTCGATCCAACGGCGCATCAGACCGGGCTTATATTTTGTTGGAGCCGCGTGAAGTACCACGGCTTGTAGTCGCAGGGGTGGTGGATTTTGGTTGGTCTTGGGGGGGTAGTCGGGGGTGGTGTCACTTTCGCAGGCGCTTTGCCCTTGTCCTTTGGTGGTTGACGCGGTGATGGTGGGGTGGTGGTGGTTGCTGCCTCTGCATTCATGCGTGTTGGAGGCGGGTCCGTATTGGTAGAGATGCTGTTGGTTATCGGCTTCGGTTTCGGGGTCGGAGGTGTGGCCATCGTGGTCTGGGTGCTTGTATCTATTACAGGGGGGGGTAGGGCTTGTGGTGGGGATAAACTTTCGTATATCTTTTTGCTGTCTCTCGAATACTGCTAAAGTCGTGATTCGTAACAGTAAGCCCTAACTCCTCCTCAAACTGACTGAGGACTCCATCGATGTAAAAATCCCACTGTCCTGATTTTCTACCAATCCTCGCATCTTTGTAAGGCCAGTCAAAAGATTTGGGAAGATCGATAAGGCTTCGTTCTTTTCGTTCTCGAATGGGGCGGTGGTCATGTTTGTGTCGCTTTCGTACCCAACTAGAGGTGGTGGCTGTGGCTGTGGCTGTGTAGGAGATGGTGGCTGCGGGTGCCTGGTGACTGGCTTTTTTTTTTTTTTTTTTAAAACTAGTTACTACCTATGCGGCCCCGTTAGGGGGGCCATGAGGAGCCACCCGGAAACCCGGGTGAATTGAAGGGAGAGGCAAGTTAATCTGCCAACCCCAGGCAAACTAAATACAAGGACGGACGGAGAGGAGGCCCCATACTGTCATTAACGGACTGGCCGAAGACCCGTGGGCCTGACTGAGCCTCCTAAATTTAAGAACTGAAAGGAACTAATAATTGATAACCGAGGAAGATGAACTGAACTTATGAAATCGTTTATGGAATGAGAACTGGAATTATGGAATATGAGAGACAAACGGAACTCGTAAACTAAGTGAGCTCATAGTATAAGAGCTTGAAGAAGGCCTCGGTGGCCTCAAATTCTCTTCCCCCTCTTTTCTCCACTCTGGCTTGTCGAGCTCCTCCCAGCTACTCCTTTAAGACAGTGTCACCAACCGGCCAGGCCAGCCTGCAGGCCGCCGGAGGCCTGGACTGAGGGCCGAGGTCCGTGCTGGTCTGAAACAGCCTGGGCCGGCCGCGGCGGGCTATCTCATGGACTGCAGTCCGACCAGTCCGATCAGTCCGACCAGTCCGATCAGTCCGATCAGTCCGACCAGTCTGGCCCAGTCCGGCCCAGTCCGCCCAGTCCGGCCCAGTCCGGCCCAGTCCGCCCAGTCCGGCCCAGTCTGGCCCAGTCTGGCCCAGTCCGACCAGGCTGGTCTGGAATAGGCAATCTGGCTATATAAGAGCATACATTTCTTGAAACAAATTTATTTTATTCTTCAGTCTCATCGGAGTATCGGAGCATTGCTGAGCAGGTATGCAATCTATCCAAACATGCTTATAATATACTAACATTTTAAAAAGTATACGAAATGGACAACTTCAACCCAGCGGACATGGACCTTGAGTCCGATCTGTTTGATGACGATCTAGCGACCTTAAGCGACCGTGATCTGGCTGATATCACTACTGCATTTGAGCATGATAATGATTCCACTATATCTATTCAACCCTCCTCATCTGGATCGCAGGCCCCACCATCTGAAATTTCCACACTTACACCATTGGCTTCAGGATCCCAAACTACTTGGTACAATAAAAGTGTACAACGGCGCAGTTGGATATGGCTTCATGGTATACAAGTGTCACAAAATGGGAAACCTGCCTGGCGATGCCGCTTATGTTACAATAATCCAAAGCAGTATGCTTGTGGATCAATTCGACATCCTATTGAGCATCTAAGATCACAGCACCGGTTGACAGAAAAAGGACCAGTTGAGCCAGAAATACCAAATAGTATTATCCGACAGGTATTTGGAAATAGTATACCACGAATTCAGTTTAATAGTGATATATTTAAGCAGTTACTTATTTAGTGGATTGTTTTATGTCATATTTCTTTTTGGCAGGTTAAACAGCCAAACTTCCGTTTATTACTTTCTTATTTATCTTCTACTTCTGCAAGTTATACTGCTATTCCACAATGCTTACCACATTCTAGTACTACAGTACGTACTTGGACTATGCAACTGTTTTTATAACAGAAGCAAGCACTTATCTAATTGTTAGAGTCATCTTATGTTCTTCATTTTAGTTTTGATTTATGGACTTCCGGCAATCATTAAGCATTACTTGGCTTATTTGCACATTGGATTAATACAGATGGAAAAAATTGTCGTGAACTACTCGGACTAAAACGCATTCATAGAGCACATACTGGTGAAAACCAAAGTCAAATTCTACTAACTCTGCTGCAAGAATATTCTTTGGTCCATAAAATTGGTTATTTCATATTAGATAATGCTACTAATAATGACTCTGCTCTTCTCTGTTTATCTCAGTAGTTGAAGGATATTGGTATAAAGTTTGATCCTGTGGAAAGCTGATTAAGATGTATTGGTCATGTTATTAATTTGGTAGTCAAGGCATTTTTATATAGATAGGATTATATAGATAAAAATAATACTAATGATATTGACCAGTATGATCAATTAGGAGAGAGGACCTTATGGTAAGCTACGCAATATTATCACCTATATCTGCTGGACACCACAAAGATGAGAAGAGTTTGCAAAAATTACTCAGGAAGCTCAACTTAACGAGACAGTATTTCAACCAATTATGGCTAATCTTACTTAATGGAATAGCAACTTTAAGGCATTAAAGCGAGCTTTATAATTACGAAATGGCTTTGAAGTTTTCATTGTAAAACATATTTGAGATAGCTTACAAGATGATCAGTTAGATATAGATGATTGGGCAGATCTACAAGATATTATTAGTATTTTGGAACCTTTTCATCATTGTACACTGGAGCTTGAAGGCCATAGAGGTAATGAAGCACTCTATGATTTACTTCTAACTATGGACTATCTTCTCGAGCATTTAGAGACTGCCAAATCAAGTCATACAGCAGCAAACTCAACACCTCACCTAATCAGTTCTATTCTACTCGCATGGTGGAAACTTGATAAGTATTATGCCTTAACTGATTCTAATACTACAATATATGCTGCAGTTGTACTCCATCCTAGTATGAAGTTTGAATACTTTGAAATAAACTGGGCAGAATATTCTACATGGATAGAGAATGCACGGAATAAAGTAACTCTTTTATGGGAAACATGGTATGTATATTCCTAGTCCATATTAGTAGAGACTGATCTATATCTAATATTGTATGGATTTAGCTACAAACAAGCAATACCAACTACAACAACTCCACCGACTGCAAGTTCCTCTCATACACCAGCAATTGTTGACTCTACATTAAACAATTGGAAGAATAAGCGTGGTCCTCGCATGCATCAAAAGGATGAACTCAAACATTTTGTATTATCTACTATTGTTGAAACTGATAACCCTAGACTCTGGTAGATTCAGCACCAAGCAGACTATCCACAGCTTTCTATAATGGCACTTAGCTTGCTTGCAATCCCAGCTATGAGTTCTGAGGTTGAACGGGTTTTTAGTAGTACAGGCTTGATGGTAGCAGACCGGCGGAACCGGCTTAAGGAGGATATCATTGAAGCAGCAGAGTGTATGAAATCATGGCAGGCAGATGGAGGACTGGTTGCATTTGGAGAGACGGAACAAGTACGCACTATGTTAGAGCAATTAGAGATTAAGAGTGCAGCGATAGGGCTTTCAGAGTAGTACTGGGTAGTTTGGTTGTATTCTTCATATTTACTATGAAAATCATGATATCTTTTTACTCCGCGCCCATATCTGTTATATAGTAACTCTCAGTTGTATAGCCGTCTTCATTCTCAGCATATACATGGTTACGCACAAACCGAGGTCCACAGAAAAGCTTGCTTTACCACGTCAAGAAAGCGAATTCGCCAGAATGCCTATGCGGTCACCCTTCAGAAACAGGAGCCCACATCACATTCGCCTGCCCACGTTTCAGACGCATCAGAACGATCCTAGACGGCAGGAGCAGCTGGGAAGAGCTTTTTTTTTTTTTTTTTTTTTTAAACTAGTTACTGCCTATGCGGCCCCGTTAGGGGGGCCATGAGGAGCCACCCGGAAACCCGGGTGGATTGAAGGGAGAGGCAAGTTAATCTGCCAACCCCGCGCAAACTAAATACACAGACGGAGAGGAGGCCCCATGCTGTCATTAACGGACTGGCCGAAGACCCGTGGGCCTGACTGAGCCTCCTAACCTGAAGAACTGAAGGGAACTAGAGCTGGACTTATGAATAATGGTTGATGAAACGAGATAACCAACGGGACTAATAAAGAATAAAACAAACGGACTAAACCAGTATTTTGATCGGGCCGGCCAGTCCGGCGGTCAAGCAGGCCCAGGCCGGCCTGGACCGGGTTGAGCTCAGCCGCGGACTGGCCTGAATTGTCAGGCCGGCATGCATACCCACAAGAGCAGGTTGTAGATGGACTGGTCCGACTGGGCGGACTGGGCCAGACTGGGCCGGACTGGGCGGACTGGGCGGACTGAGCCGGACTGGGCGGACTGAGCCGGACTGGGCGGACTGGGCCAGACTGGGCCGGACTGGGCGGACTGGGCGGACTGGGCCAGACTGGGCCGGACTGGGCGGACTGGGCGGACTGGGCCAGACTGGGCCGGACTGGGCGGACTGGGCGGACTGGGCGGACTGGGCCAGACTGGGCGGACTGGGCCAGACTGGGCGGACTGGGCCAGACTGGGCGGACTGGGCCAGACTGGGCGGACTGGGCCAGACTGGGCGGACTGGGCCAGACTGGGCGGACTGGGTGGACTGCAGGGACTGGACAGACTGCAGGGACTGGATCATCGGACTAAGAGCCTGTGCAACTGAGAGTTACTATATAACAGATATAGGCACGGAGTAAAAAGATATCATGATTTTCGGAACCTAACGGCTTATCGGCCTAGTAAATAGAGAATATGAAGACGGCCTAGTAAATAGAGAATATGAAGATGGCCTAGTAAATAGAATATGAAGACGGCCTAGTAAATAGAATATGAAGAATACAACCAAACTACTCAGTACCACTCTCAAGCCCTATCGCTGTGCTCTTAATCTCCAATTACTCTAACATAGTGCGTACTTCTTCCGTCTCTCCAAATGCAACCAGTCCTCCATCTGCCTGCCATGATTTCATACACTCTGCTGCTTCAATGATATCCTCCTTAAGCCGGTTCCGCCGGTCTGTTACCATCAAGCCTGTACTACTAAAAACTCGTTCAACCTCAGAACTCATAGCTGGGATCGCGATCGCTTAAAGCTGCTTGGTCATCACTGAACAGATCTGACTCAAGGTCCATATCGGCTGGATTGAAGTTGTCCATATCATATACTTTGTGAAACATTAGTATATTCCAGTTATAAGCGGAATTTGGCTATATTGAATACCTGCTCCGCAATGATCTGCAATGCTCCGATGCTCTAATAGAACTGAAGAATAACAATTTCGGATACTTTGTGAAAAGTTAGTATCTTATAAGTGGAGTTTAGATATATTGCATACCTGTTCCGCAATGCTCCAATGCTCTGATAGGACTGAAGAATAATATGAATTTGTTTCGAGAAATATATGCTCTTATATAGCTGGATTGCCTATTCCAGACCAGCCTGGTCGGACTGGTCTTTTTTTTTTTTTTTTTTAAAATACTTAGTACTCCTATGCAGCCCCGTTAGGGGGGCTATGAGGAGCCACACGGAAACGTCGGACTGGTCGGACTGGTCGGACTGAATGGACTGAATAGACTGGTCGGACTGAATGGACTGGTCGGACTGCGGACTGGTCGGACTGGTCGGACTGATCGGACTGGTCGGACTGGGCGGACTGGTCGGACTGCAGTCCACGAGATAGCCCGCCGGGGCCGGTCCAGGCTGTTTCAGACCAGCACGGACCTCGGCCCTCAGTCCAGGCCCCCGGCGGCCTGCAGGCTGGCCTGGCCGGTTGGTGACACTGGACTAAACTGATGACTGGGCTAGTGACAAAACTGCCTGGACTAACAGAGCTGGACTTATGAATAATGGTTGATGAAACGAGATAACCAACGGGACTAATAAAGAATAAAACAACCGGACTAAACTGATGACTGGGCTAGTGACAAAACTGCCTGGACTAACTGAAATAGCGTCACGTGACCGAATGAAATGATACCCCAAATAGCGTGGTAGGTATAGTTTGGACACGTGACAGAAATTACTGAAAATGGGACATGCGCAAGGAAATTCGTAGATGATTGGACTAATTGAGCTCATGATATAAGAGCTTGAAAAAGGCCTCGGTGTTAGTGATTGAATGCCGTACATTCATTCATTCCGCCCATGCCTTGCTATTCCACACGCGGCGACCTTCGGCCTGCAGATCTTATGGCAAGCAACGGCGACCTTCGGCCTGCAGATCTTATGGCAAGCAACGGCCTTCTCAGGCATTGCGTGCTTCGGCCTTCACAAGGCATTGCGTGCTCTGGCCTGCAGATCATATGGCAAGCATCGGCCTTCACAGGCATTGCGTGCTTCGGCCTTCACAGGCATTGCGTGCTACTCATATGTCCTTCTTCTTCTTCACTTTCTTATGTACGTTCATTCATGTATATATATCTCGTTCGTTTCCTGTTGGATAGAGACAACAATTACATAACAACGCATCTCTTCGCTGCAATACATCTCTTCACTTCTATATACTCTTCTCTACGTGACAATCTCACTTCGCTCATTCGTATTATCCTTCAGTGGACTTTTGGATCTCACTGCTGCCTATACCTCCCTCCTTTATCTCTTAAACTCGGTCGCCTCATAAGTCTCTTCCCCCTCTTTCCTCCATACCGGCTTGTCGAGCTCTTCCCAGCTGCTCCTGCCATCTAGGATCGTTCTGATGCGTCTGAAACGTGGACAGGCGAACGTGATGTGGGCTCCTGTTTCTGAAGGGTGACCGCATGGGCATTCTGGCGAATCCGCTTTCTTGACGTGGTGAAGCCAGTGTTACGGGTCTCACGTGAGGGTGGTCTACGCAGAGGCGGAAAACCGAAGCCGATAGCCGCTGAGACTGAGGACGTGGACTGATCACCCATAGCAGGTCTAGCAATGGGCCCTCTAGCTCATACCTATGGGTTGACTAGGGAGACTGGCCAGGACAAGGAAGTGTGTGCACCGTTCTAGCGATGGCCGAGAGGGTTGGGGCTAGGTCATATTGACTTATGGGATAACTGCTTCTTACGGAGGACCGGTTCAAGGCATATGTTCGTTCTTCGATTTCCAATCATTGATTTGCAAGCATGTCTCCGTTTCCCATATTTCAAATCATTGATTTCCAAGCTGCTTATATCTCCGTCATTGATTTGCAATCATGTCTCCGAGGTTTAGGAAGCTCATGCCGTGAGCATGTGGGGGGGGTCAGGACAATCCCCGAGATGTCTATATAAGGGGCCTCTGCCACCTAGATAGAAAGGGCAGAACCCAAGCACTGTCTTGTATACTTCTTCGAAAAGCCTAAGCACTATATCTCCTTGATCTCTACACTTTCGTCACCCTCGCACACCCGTCCCTGTTGTGCTAGCTCCACTAAACGCCACTAGAAGCTCGCTAAGCTCTTTACCTCATAATTGGCCCGGACTAGACTGTCCGCCCCTAACATTACAGTGCTTTTCTCCGGCATCCTCAATCTTGGACGTACCGATACCTAAAAAGATAGCGGAAAAAATGTCGAGTATTGACCATGCCAACGAGAGCTCAGCAGAGCCCCAAAATACGATCGCCTCCCTCACACAGATCAACTCAGTACTCATTGCTCAGCTCAAAGCAATGGAAGCCAGAGTTAGTACTCTGGAATCGGGTTCTGCAACACCAAGAATCCCAGAGAGAGGCGCAACCACAGACCGGCGAACTCCCGCCCACCCAACCCCTGACCCTCCAACCAGGCGGCAAAGTCCCACCCCATCCAGTCAAAATGTGTCCTTCAACATCCGCCCGCCAGAAAAATTCTCCGGAGACCGGACAGAACTTGAACATTTTCTGTTCCACTTAGAAGGATACTTCAAGCTGAGAAGAGTAAAAGCAGAAGAGGATAAGATAGTAATAGCGGGAATGTCGATGAAGGGTTCGGCGCTCTCATGGTGGAAGCCGAACGAGGCTAAGTGGAAGACATGGGAGGAAGCAAAAGAAGCGCTCTTAGCACATTTTTCTGATCATTACCAAGCTGATAATGCGCACAGACAGATCTATGAGCTTAAGCAGACCGGAGCCGTCCAAGATTATCTCGCCACCATGGATCGGTTGAATGCATATGCGGAGATACCTCAAACCCTTCTCATTCGAATAATCCTTATGGGGATTAAGCCTCGGCTCCGATCGAAGATGACTCATTACGAGGACCTCAGAGACCAGCCAACCAAATGGTTGAAGAAATTAGTCCAAATGGACATCGCTCAGGCTGAACAAAACTCAAAAAATCAGCCCACAAAGCGGACATATTCCGATCGATCCCGCATAGATCAGTCAACTCAACGTTCGTCAGACCAATCAGAGGTGACTACGGATACCATCAATAAGAGGAAGAAAGAAAACCGGTGCCTCAAATGTGGTAAGACTGGACATAGAATTGCTGATTGCCAGAGTATCCATTACCGACAAACCCCACCCCCAACAAACCCGCCCAAGCCATTCATCGGCAACCCACCTAAATCATCTGATGTCTCTGCTCCCGCAGCAAAAAAGGCAAGGACGGACACCGGTACACTACGAATAACTCAACTAGACTCTGACCCTTGTTAGTGATTGAATGCCGTACATTCATTCATTCCGCCCATGCCTTGCTATTCCACACGCAGCGACCTTCGGCCTGCAGATCTTATGGCAAGCAACGGCCTTCTCAGGCATTGCGTGCTTCGGCCTTCACAGGCATTGCGTGCTTCGGCCTTCACATGCATTGCGTGCTCTGGCCTGCAGATCATATGGCAAGCATCGGCCTTCACAGGCATTGCGTGCTTCGGCCTTCACAGGCATTGCGTGCTACTCATATGTCCTTCTTCTTCTTCACTTTCTTATGTACGTTCATTCATGTATATATATCTCGTTCATTTCCTGTTGGATAGAGGAGAAGAATCACATCACAACGCATCTCTTCGCTGCAATACAGCTCTCACTTCTTCATATCTCTACGTGACAATCTCACTTCGCTCATTCGTATTATCCTTCAGTGGACATTTGGATCTCACTGCTGCACTTCCCTCCTTTATCTCTTAAAGGTTCTGAGCCCTCTACGCTTTGACTCTCTACGAACAAGCACAACATGTCTTCCGAAGCAGGACCATCAAGGCAACCACGAACCCGTTCGAGAGTTCACCAAAATCTGCCTGATAGCGAAGAAGAAATCCTCGAAACCGTTGTACTCTCGCAACCACAACCTCTAGCTATTCCACAACCACAACCTCTAGCTATTCCACAACCACAACCTCTAGCTCCTGAAGCTACACCACCCCAAGTCCAACCGGCTTTAGCGCTTGCTGCACAAGCACCGCAAGCGGCAGTACCTATTCCTGTCAATCGGGACTTCAGGTCTAGTATTAAGCTAGAAAAGCTAGCAATTCTTGAAGGCGCAAAGAACTATGATCTTTGGTCACAACAGATGCTGATGATCTTTGACGCTCTAGAAGCTACACAAGTAGTTGTCAACGGCTATATTCCTCCGCTCACAGCAACAGCTGCCGAAATAACACATCATAAGCATATAGAGACAGAATCTCTTCTGCTCCTTATTCAAGTTGTTTCGCAGAAAATCATGCTGCAGATTGGTAGGCATAGGTCTGCAAATAAGATCTGGCATTATCTCCGCAAAACATACTACAAAGATACCCCGCTGTCCTTTGTACATGAGATTCATGCCTTTAATTCGCTTGCTTCCACACTTGATACCTCGCAATCAATTTCTTAGTTCATTGACACTTTTGAGATTTGATGGATGCGGCTGCACCAATTGACCTCGAATGCACGTCCTGGCAGCTTCAAGGCTGTGTATAGGATTTTGCTAGAACTTGAAGAAGCTAAGCACGAATACCTCCTCGCTTCCTTAGTCACTCACTACCCCAATGTGGTAGATAACCTGACTACTAAGGAAAATCTCTCGTATGATGATTTGAAGGAGAGGCTAGTAGGTCTAGCGATCAATAACCAACTCTCTAGCTACAATGGCGGAAACCAGACCAACACGGCGCTACTAGCCAATGGTCGCCCGAATAAGGCTAGAAGGAAGAAATTTGCGCAATCCCAGCAACAAGCCACAAAATCTCAATCCCAGCAAGCTTCACAAGCTTCGCAAGCCTCTGCAGATCCAGGCACTCGGTCTTGTACCTACTGCAAACGACACGGACATCGATTCAAAGGTCATGTCTGGCAAGATTGCCGGAAGCTAAAACATGACCAAGCTAGTAAGAAACAAATAGCACAGCCCCAAGCTGCTATTGCTCAAGTTGCGCAAGCCTCCGTTTCTGAAGCTCAAGTTGCACAAGCCTCCATTTCTCAAGCGCTTGTCTCCCAACAACTCGATCCCTCCGGTTTTGTCTCTGAATCTATTCAGACCAACCCACAGGTTAGTACAATATACACCTGGAAACTAGACACATGTGCAACAGCTCACATGACATCTGATATAGGTCATTTCTACCACATCTACCCGCATCACGGAGTTGTGAAGGTTGGGGGTAACAACCTCCTTCCTGTCGAAGGGAAAGGCACTGTGATAATACATGCCTCTCTACCCAACAACACAATCAACCATCTGTTCTTAAAGGATGTGTTATATGTGCCTACTCTAAGTCATAGTCTGTTTGCCTGGGATGTCGTTAAGTTTAAGGTTGTTATGGTCGCTAGGGATAATGTTATTCATATGTTCAATAAAAGTGATCTTCAGACTCCGATCTTAATTGCAGACATTAGGGACAAGCTTCCCTGGTTGCGAGAAACTGCGAATTCGCAATCTCATATAAGCCCTGTAAGCAATCCTAATGCTCATACCGGCCTTATGAGCTCTTCGCTTACTTCGCAATCTCATATAAGCCCTGTGAGCAATCCTAATGCTCATACCGGCCTTATGAGCTCTTCGCTTACTTCGCAATCTCATATAAGCCCTGTGAGCAATCCTAATGCTCATACCGGCCTTATGAGCTCTTCGCTTACTTCGCAACCTCTTATAAGCCCTATGAGCTCTTCACTTACTTCGCAAAGCCCTATGAGCTCTAATGCTCATACCGGCCTTATGAGCTCTTCGCTTACTTTGCAATCTCATATAAGCCCTGTAAGCAATCCTAATGCTCATACCGGCCTTATGAGCTCTTCGCTTACTTCGCAATCTCATATAAGCTCTGTGAGCAGCTCTAATGCTCATACCGGCCTTATGAGCTCTTCGCTTACTTCGCAACCTCATATAAGCCCTATGAGCTCTAATGCTCATACCGGCCTTATAAGCTCTTCGCTTACTTCGCAACCTCATATAAGCTCTGTGAGCAGCTCTAATGCTCATACCGACCTTGTGAACTCTTCTTCATATATTCATTGGCATAATGCATTTGGGCATGCAGCCAATATATACCCAGCTGCATATGCTGATGGCGAGCTCTTACCTAAGGCACCCGCCAACTTCGCATGCAATGCGTGTATTATGTCAAAATCAACTAATAATACCCCATTCGCTCTTTCTCATGCTCGCTCTACTAGGGCATTTGAACTCATACATAGCGATCTAAGTGGCAAGCAGCCTATCGCATCTTATGGTAACTCTCTCTATTACATCACGTTTATAGACGATTTTACCCGCATGGCATGGATGCACTATCTAATAGCCAAATCCGATGCAAACCAAGTGATTATTGATTTTATCACCTTTATCCAAAGGCAGTTCAATACCACTATTCTGGCTGTTTTAACTGATAACGGTGGAGAATATATCAAGGTTGATACTTACTTCAAACAACAAGGCATACGCCATATAAGGACACCACCTTATTCTCATGAATCGAATGGTGTTGCGGAACGCTTTAACCGCACAATACAGACAATGGTCAGAGGCATGCTCACCAATATCTCAGATAAGAGGTTGTAGGTGGAAGCATGCTCAACCGCTGTTTATTTGAAGAATCGCCTTCCACATTCACATCTCCAAGGGATAACACCCTATGAAGCCCTGTATAAGGCAAAACCATCAATTAGTCATTTACACCCTTTTGGACAGCACTGCTTTGCTCACATCTACGAGGAAAATAGACCAAGTGGCAGCAAGCTTCTCCCACGGGCAGAAAGTGCGATATTTGTTGGTTATACGGACAGTACCTCTATATATAGGATACAGCTTAATAATAAGCACATTAAGACAATCAGAGCGGCTCTTTGCTCCTTCCCTCAAGAAAGCACGAGCTCACAAGCAAGCTTACCAGCGAGCTTACTAGCAAGCAATCAAGCAAGCTTACCAGCGAGCTTACCAGCAAGCAATCAAGCAAGCTTACCAGCGAGCAATCAAGCAAGCTTACCAGCGAGCTTACCTGCAAGCAATCAAGCAAGCTTACCAGCGAGCTTACCAGCAAGCAATCAAGCAAGCTTACCAGCAAGCTTACCAGCAAGCAATCAAGCAAGCTTACCAGCGAGCAATCAAGCAAGCTTACCAGCGAGCTTACCTGCAAGCAATCAAGCAAGCTTACCAGCGAGCTTACCAGCAAGCAATCAACCAAGCTTACCAAGCTTGAGGTATGACCTTAGGCCACGGAAAAAGGCTAAAATTGCTGTTGTTGCTGAAAACTTGCCAATCGACGCTGAAGCTCGAACAAGCGACCCTACCCAGCTACCCAAGGCAATCCCATATGAGCTAGCCTTGCTTGCCGCCAACATTACCAATGAACCCAGAACTTACTTACAAGCTTCTAAAGGGCCCGATGCCCCTAAATGGTATGCGGCAATGCAAGCAGAGCTGCAAGCTTTAGCTGACCAAAACGTCTGGGACGTTGTGCCTAAACCCTCTAACTGCAATATTGTTGGTTCCAAATGGGTATACAAAATAAAGCGCGATGCTGCTGGCAATATCAGCCGGTATAAAGCAAGGTTGGTAGCACAAGGGTATTCTCAGCAACCCGGTACGGATTTTGATGAGGTTTTCGCTCCAGTCGTCAGATATGACTCACTGCGCTTGCTCATTGCCCTATCAATATGCTCAAACTGGCCAAAACCAGACCAGCTTGATATCAAGGGCGTATTCCTATATGGCTATCTTAATGAAGAAGTCTATATGCGTCTTCCTCCTGGTTTCTTCGAAGATCAGCTGGACTCATGTGCTCTATTAAAACGATCTATATATGGACTAAAACAAAGTCCAAGGCAGTGGTATGCTAGGTTGACTGGCTTCCTCATACCGCTGGGCTACAAAGCAACCAACTTTGACCCTTGCGTCTTAGTACATACCGGTCATAATATCATTATCGCAATCTATGTTGATGATATTACTATATTTGGATCCAGTCCACTTAGACAGGAGCTAAAGGAATCGCTAAAGAGAGAATTCGATCTCAGCGATATGGGCCCTCTAAACTGGTTGCTTGGGATTCAAATAGAATGGCAATATCAAGATTCGGTGACCTTGTCCCAACACACATATATAGACCAATTACTGGCGAAATTTGGGATGGACTCTTGCAACCCGGTCGTTCTTCCTCTCAATCCTCACTACAAGCTGGTAAAGGCTGATGAAGGAGACAATGATCTTGCTGATGTCTCCCTATACCAGCAAATTATAGGCTCTCTAATGTACCTTGTGATTGGCACACGACCTGATTTGGCATATACGGTCTCGGCACTCTCTCAATTCTCTTCGAAGCCGACAACAGCTCATATGGGGGCACTCAAGCAAGTCTTGCGATACCTCAAAGGCACTCGCAACCTTAAGCTTTCATATACCCCAAACCCTATTCATTTAGCTGGCTTCTCAGATGCAGATTATGCAGGTGATCGATCTGACCGAAAATCTACCACGGGCTACATCTTCCAGATAGCAACTAACACCATTTGCTGGCGGGCTATTAAACAGCGCTGTGTTGCTACTTCCACAGTCGAAGCCGAATACATTGCTCTCTCAACAACCGCCAAGCACCATGTGTGGTTTCAGTCTGCTCTGAATGAGCTCAAAATTACTGCCCCAGCCGCCCTAAGCGCTGATAACAATGGCTCTATTGATCTGACATCTAATCCTCGAATCAGTGATAAGAGCAAATACATCGAAGTGGCTTATCATCATGTGCGAGACCTTGTTGAGTCTGGGAAACTCACGGTCCTATACGTTCCTAGCCATGATAATTTAGCTGACTTATGCACTAAACCATTTCCCCAGCCACGACTCTCTTTGCTAAGAGATCTCGTCCTAGGCAAGTCATAAAAAAAAAAAAACAATCAAATTCAACACTCTTTTCCCTATACATATTTTTTTTTCCATATCCATGGTTTTTTATAGGTTTTTTAATGAGGTTGACTTGATTACATACATTTAGGAAGATAGGAGGGGCTTGAGTCTAGCAAGTATGAGCTGAGGAGGGGTGTTAGTGATTGAATGCCGTACATTCATTCATTCCGCCCATGCCTTGCTATTCCACACGCAGCGACCTTCGGCCTGCAGATCTTATGGCAAGCAACGGCCTTCTCAGGCATTGCGTGCTTCGGCCTTCACAGGCATTGCGTGCTTCGGCCTTCACATGCATTGCGTGCTCTGGCCTGCAGATCATATGGCAAGCATCGGCCTTCACAGGCATTGTGTGCTTCGGCCTTCACAGGCATTGCGTGCTACTCATATGTCCTTCTTCTTCTTCACTTTCTTATGTACGTTCATTCATGTATATATATCTCGTTCATTTCCTGTTGGATAGAGGAGAAGAATCACATCACAATGCATCTCTTCGCTGTAATATAGCTCTCACTTCTTCATATCTCTACGTGACAATCTCACTTCGCTCATTCGTATTATCCTTCAGTAGACATTTGGATCTCACTGCTGTACTTCCCTCCTTTATCACTTAAAACCCTGAATTTAAATCCGAAGAAAATCAGCAACAAGATGAAGGAGATTCAGATTCGGGAAAAGACTAAGGGGTTCGACCAAAACAATCGGCCGAACCCCTAGACATGAACCTTTACTTACAGTACCGATATTGATTGCTGGGCTAGAAATAGAAGCCATTGTCGATTGCGGGGCTTCTGCACCTGTAGTAGGCTCTAAAGTTGCGAAAAGACTTGGAGTCTGGAAAAGAAAAAACCGCATGTCGGTGTCTCAAGGTGATGGCACCAAGCTAAAAGGTGGTAAATTTGTGGCAAATACCACCTTCTCTATACCCGGTATAAGCCACAAATTCTCGTTGGACGCAGAAGTACTAGATATTGGAAAAAGGGATGTTATCTTGGGATTGTCTTGGTTGAAGGAAAATAATTTAGTGATTAATACCCCCGAGTCAAGGTTAGAATGTTGGGATAAGAGAAGGACTTTGACGATACCCAGTACGACAATACCCAGTGCAACAATACCCAGTACGACAATACCCAGTGCGACGATACCTACTGCGACGATACCCAGTGCGATGATACCCAGCTATACTATACCCTGCAAAAAATACAAAATACCCGCCATCATGACATTACCATACATCACGGGCCTATGCACCATCACCGGCAAATGCATCAATTCACACGATCAACTTCTAGCAGCCCGAGACCTAGTTACACGATACACAGGAGATCTAGTGCTTCTTCCAACAATAATAGGAGATACAGGACGAGGTCTGAGAGGAGTTTGGGGTAGGGAGGGAGGTTGCCGTCGCCTAGGCAGGGGGGTAGACACCATAATAACTGATTCAAGCGAGGAGTCGGGATCCACTGGAGCTTCAAAATCAGATTCCCAATCCTCCATCTCACATCCAGATCTACTAGATGATAGCTCGGTGATACTAGATTCTGGAGATTCTTCAAAGTGGACAGATACCTTCCGCCGCTGAGGTGCTTTGCCTTTATTCTTCCGAGACACTGTCTGAGACATCCTCTGTGCACGGGCCTCTCGTGCAGCTTCCTTCTTCTTCTCAGCATGATCGCGTTGTTCATAAAGCTTCTGAAGTACAGTGCCATCTAGGACAGTACCTTCTTCAGTACTAAGCTCCTTTCTATTGACTGGTGTGGCCAATTTTTGTGCGTTTTGCCACTTTTTCAGAGTGTCTCATTCCAGTTGTAGATCCTTATCTATGTTGATAGCAAACCGCTCCAAAGAATCAATCAACTCAACCAATTCCGCTCGATTAAGATCTTGATCCTTACGTTGGAGCAATAGCTTAGCCTGTCTAGCTTTATGTAGTAGCGCAGTTGAGTTGCAAGGTGTAGGAGGGATAGGTGGTGGAGATATCGATTTTGGTTTTTCGGGATCTTGGTAGGTTGGTAGCTTAATTAAAACTTTCCATGGATTTGATAGAATTAGGCCACTGCCTCGCCAGGCTCCAAGAATATTCTCCTTTGTATAGGTTTGAGCTCGAGTCTTAACCAATAATGGTAGGAAATTTCCTTTGTTGATAGCCACATTCCCAAAGCGGGTTAGGCGATCAACCTCCTTACCATATGCTTTCTGCAAAGGTGAAAAGAGTCCAACATCTAGAGGCTGAAGAAGATGTGTTGTGTGTGATGGAAGGCAATAGGCAACAATACAATGTGAAATACAATATTCAACAAACTCAATATGAATATGTATTTCACAACCATTGAGTAATAAAAATCGATATTGTTGTGGTGAAGTCAAGCATCCTTTGGTGATATTGTTAAAATGCTTTAACCATGCAATACTCAAGAAGCTGTTATTCCATCCTGTTTTACTATACGTAAACTTCCAATCCTTACATGTATCGATTAAAGAGCCCAGATGCTGATACCAACCCATATAATGTGCTACCCCTTATAAATTACTAATGGAAGTAATACCTGGCCATCTCCAGATATTGTCTCAACCACTGTAATTAATTCCCGTGTACCATCAGTTGCCATCTTCCCAGTCATACCTCTTTCTCTTCGCTGACATATTACCTTTGCCCGATCGGAAATTCCTTGTCGAAACCCCTTCTCATCCATATTGTAGGTATTTGCATCGGTAATAGAATATTTCCTCCGCACCTGCTGAACTTTCACAAAATGACGCTGGATAAGCTGAGGATCACTTTGTTTAATGCGCCGTTTATCAAAGTTACTGCTTAGCTTTGAAACTAGCTCAGGGTGGCGATTCAAGAAGCGAGTTAAATAATTTTTTCCGATCTTCTTTTCAAAATATCCTTCAATCACCTCTTCCTCCAGACCAAGCTCTGGATGCTTCAATAGTACAATTGCTTCCTTCACATGATGCACTCGAGGTGGAAATCCAAATTCCTCTAGTCGAACAATCCATCTGACTATTGCTCTCTCTTCTGCTGGTGTCAAAAGCTGTCGATGTGTATTCGCTAATTGCCGAGATTTTGCGCCTTTTAAACGCCTGCGTACAGTGGAATAATGAACGCCGTAAGCTTCTGCAGCCTTTCGCATAGATTTGAACCGTCCTTGTTGTACCCCCTCGCAAGCGCTCTTTATTGCTTTCTCTTAGTCAGCCTCCTCCTTAGCTATCTGAACTCGTCGATGCTTAAGCTTGCCCATTACTAACTCCATCACTTTATTAGCATAAAACTCAATATTTAGCACTCCGATTTGGCTTACCGCCTATTCTATTGCTTTCTCCGGTACGTATTTGACATAATACGTATAGCGTTGGTGCGATCTGGGTTGATATTACCCCGCAGGGGCCCCCACTATCTCAAAGCAGGGATCGCGTGGGGGCTGATGCACAGGCACGTGATGATGCACTAACCCGTGATGGATGGTAGACTTGGAGGCCGAACCACTACACCATAGTGAAATTCTGCTAATAATTGATGCAACTCAGCATTATACCCAATATGCACAGGTATTTTCTGTAGAACAAGCTTCTAGGTTGCCAGAGTATAAACCTTAGGATCACTCTGTTCCGCTCAATGACCTAAAGGCTAAGGTACCGAATGGACCAATCTACAAAATGACCTGGGAGGAAGAGATTGCCTTAGAGCGGTATTTAGAGGAAAACATCCCAGTGGGGAAAGTAAGGAAATTGAGATCAGCTGCTGGGGCACCAATATTTTTTGTGCGGAAAAAGGACGGCTCCCTCCGCTTGTGCGTGGATTATAAAGGCATAAATCGCATCACGATACCTAATAGATACCCATTGCCTCTTATTAATGACTTGCTGGACAGAACTAATTTGGCTAAATGGCTAACCAAGCTTGACCTGAAGAATGGATACAACCTTATCTGCATTGCAGCCGGTGAGGAGTGGAAAACAGCCTTCAAAACAACAAAAGGGCTGTTTGAGTATACCGTTATACCATTTGGCCTAACCAATGCTCCTGCATCTTTTCAAGAAATGATGGATACTATCTTTGAAGAGATTGCAGTCTTAGGAGTAATTTGGTATTTGGATGATATTCTAATATTCGGAGGTCAAACAGAAGCGGAACATCAGCGAATTGTAGAGAAGGTGCTCGAAAAGTGCATGGACCATGGCTTAGCTGTTAACCTACCAAAGTCCGAATTCTATGTTCTCGAGACCATTTTTCTAGGTCACATCATTAATGGTCGAGAGGTCAAAATGGACCCGGCTAAGCTGGATACCATGGCTAGCTGGCCAACCCCAACCAAGAAGAAGGAGGTTCAAGCATTTCTAGGCTTTGCTAACTATTACCGTCGTTTTATTGCGCAATATAGTACAAAAGCAAGGCCCCTGACTGAACTAACCAAGGATATACCATTTTCATGGGGGGCTAGACAGCAGCAGGCCTTTGATGACCTACGAGCAGAGTTTATGTCGGCTCCAATACTTACTCAGTTCGACCGCACACTTGAGACCATTATGGAAACGGACGCCAGCAATCAGGCCATTGCTGGAGTACTATCCCAGTATCACATCCGCAATACAGGCAACAAGTCAGGCGACAAGTCAAGTGGCAATTCAAGTGACAAGCCAGGCGATAAGCCAGGCAACAAGCTACATGTCGAATCAACCATAAAAACTCTACATCCGGTTGATTACCACTCAAAAACGCTGGATTCCGCCCAAAGAAACTGGCCAATTCACGATAAAGAACTCTTTGCTATAGTGGACTGTTTTCGCAAATGGCGAGTTTGGCTGGTTGGTATACCAGTCAACGTCTACACTGACCACCAAGGCCTGCAGTACTTCAACACCAAGCAAAAGCTCAACTCCAGACAAGCCACCTAGTACCAGAAACTGGCCGAATTCAGATTCACGATTATATATCGGCCGGGCCCCAAAATGGGCAAACCAGATGCGCTTAGCCGAAGAGCAGGAGAAGAAAAGTCAGGTGCAGAAGAACGTCTGCTAAAAGAAGGCCAGCTACTGTTAGAAGAAGAGGTAGGCCACCAAGTGGAGGACTCCTCGCTAGAAAACATCGACGTATCAGGATGGCCTAGGCGAGACAGTGGCTTATTGGAGGTACCGCCGAAACACAAATTGGAGGTTTTGAGACAGTGTCATGACAGTAAGGTTACAGGGCACTGGGGGAAAGCACGCATAGAAGAGCTTGTTAGCCGGAATTTTGTATGGGAAAACTGGCAGGAAGATGTAGCATCTTATGTGGCAGGGTGTTTGCCTTGTCAAAAGGCTAAATCAGATAGACATTCAAGGCAAACAAAGCTAGTACCGATACCGACAGGCAACCGACCTTGGGAAGAGATTGCGATGGATTTTGTGGGCGAATTGCCAGATTCTGAGGGCTTTAATGCGATTTTGGTAATAACTGACAGATTCACCAAGATGCAGCGGTATATAGCTGCAAAAACAACATGGACAGCAGAGGATGTAGCCAATGCTTATATCACTGATATTTGGAAGCTCCATGGCTTGCCAAGGCACATCACCTCTGACCGTGGACCTCAATTTGCCTCAGAAATGTTCAGACAACTAAACCAAAAGCTGGACATCCACCTCCGATTATCCACAGCCCACCACCCCCAAACGGATGGCTTGTCGGAACGAGCAATTCAGACTCTAAAGCAATACCTCCGTGTTTTCTGCTATGACCGGCAAAATCGCTGGTTAAGGTGGCTACCCTTGGCTGAGTTTGCATACAACTCAACCGCAACCTCAACACATGGATACTCACCATTCAGATCTCTCTATGGATTTGACCCTAGAGCTATTCATCTAAATACGGAATATCAGCTCAGTTCACTTGCAGCTGAAGAATGGCTGGACCGCATGACCTCGGTGCATAGTCAAATCCATGAGACCCTCAAGCACATCAACGATAGGAGAAGCTTACTATCCATGGAAAAGGCTAGAACTTATGAGCCTGGCAACTAGGTGCTAGTAGACTGACGTAACCTTACCATCAAAGCGGGCAACAACCGATCTCTTATGACCAAATGGATCGGCCCATATAAAGTGGTACGAAAAGTCGGAACCCATGCGTATGACCTCGATATACTGAAGGGTACCAGGCTGCACAAGGTCGTCCATACTACGTTGCTGAAGCTATTCCACAACCGAGCAGACCCACAAGCCATGGACGTGGAAGAAGATGAAGACATCGAGTACGGCGTCGAGGAAATTGTAGATTCGGTACGCAGGAAAGGCAAGGTCTTGTACCGAATCCGATGGCAGGGGTACAGCTCTGAAGACGATACCTGGCAAACTTTAGATACTATGTCATGCAGGAATGAAGTGAGAGCATTTCATGACAAGTTTCCAAAGAAACCCAGAGATACGCGATTTTGCTGAAAAAGCCACCTATACTCTCAGATTGACAAGATGTTGAGTATCATACACGTAATCTTCCTTATGTGTGTGATCTCTTCACGCAATGTCTTGTATATCGAGTCTTTCATACAAGTTGCCTTTTATCCATTGTCTACATCTATACTATTGTCTACCAAACTCACAACAATACATATTGTCCCTCGAAACTATACCACACTAGTGTGGTATAGTTTGGCCATTGCGTGCGCTCCTTAGAGTCACGTTTATAGCCAATTATCTACGCCATAGCCTACGCCGTCACAACTACCTACGCCTGCAAGGTTAAGGCATGAGGTCATACCTTTCCTACCTTCTATTGGCTTTTTCCCACTGGGTTTTGCTAATAAAAAGGGAGGTTTTACTGGTGACCGAACCATATTGACAATATGATAGGGCACACCGGCCACCGAATGGGCCCCACGATCGATGAGTCGATTAGATTGGGATGTTGGAACCTGGCATTAGCAGCGGGAACCAAAGGTTGTGGCCCATTCATACTCATATTGAGAGGAACATGTACCATGAGCCCTGAGGTCAGCAGTCGAGACGACCTGCTTTTCAAGGGGGGGTAATGTTACGGGTCTCACGTGAGGGTGGTCTACGCAGAGGCGGAAAACCGAAGCCGATAGCCACTGAGACTGAGGACGTGGACTGATCACCCATAGCAGGTCTAGCAATGGGCCCTCTAGCTCATACCTATGGGTTGACTAGGGAGACTGGCCAGGACAAGGAAGTGTGTGCACCGTTCTAGCGATGGCCGAGAGGGTTGGGGCTAGGTCATATTGACTTATGGGATAACTGCTTCTTACGGAGGACCGGTTCAAGGCATATGTTCGTTCTTCAATTTCCAATCATTGATTTGCAAGCATGTCTCCGTTTCCCGTATTTCAAATCATTGATTTCCAAGCTGCTTATATCTCCGTCATTGATTTGCAATCATGTCTCCGAGGTTTAGGAAGCTCATGCCGTAAGCATGTGGGGGGGGTCAGGACAATCCCCGAGATGTCTATATAAGGGGCTCTGCCACCTAAATAGAAAGGGCAGAACCCAAGCACTGTCTTGTATACTTCTTCGAAAAGCCTAAGCACTATATCTCCTTGATCTCTACACTTTCGTCACCCTCGCACACCCGTCCCTGTTGTGCTAGCTCCACTAAACGCCACTAGAAGCTCGCTAAGCTCTTTACCTCATAATTGGCCCGGACTAGACTGTCCGCCCCTAACAGCCAGCTTCTCTGTGGACCTCGGTTTGTGCGTAGCCATGTATATGCCGATAAGGCCTGACGGTCCCAATCTGTTCTTCTTATACCATAGCCTGCGCTTGTTCGTGCTTTCTCACAAACGGGGGGGATCTTCCATCAGGACATGCCCTGATGGTGTGTTAAGTCCTTCCAGCATTGCTGTCGGAGGTCAACATTGATTTTTCGACCTAGGGCACAACTTGCCCTTACCCCTTTCGGGGTCCCCTCGGAGGTATTAGCGGCGACGGGGTGGACAGGCACTGTTATTCTCCGCCGGGCTGTCCCCGGCCTTGCCGCTGGGGAGAGAAAAACTGCCCTACTCCACCAGCCGACCGGACGGCCTTTCCTGTATCGCCTCCCTCATCAGTTCTCAGTTTTCAATATGGGACATACTCACGGCGTTACCCGCTTTCCATATCTTGTAGTGGACCAGACCCACTTAGGTATGGAGAAAAGAGGGGGAAGAGCTTGACAAGCCGGTATGGAGAAAAGAGGGGGAAGAGACTTATGAGGCGACCGAGGCCTTTTTCAAGCTCTTATACCATGATCTCAATTAGCTCAATCATCTACGAATTCCCTTGTTCTTGTCCCAGTTTCTAGTAATTTTTGTCACGTGTCCAAACTATACCACGCTACTGGGGTATCATTTCACTTGGTCACATGACGTTCTTTCAGTTAGTCCAGTCAGCTTCGTCACGAGTCTCGTCATCAGTTCAGTCGGGCTGTTTTATTCTTTACAAGTCCCGTTTGTTATCTCATATCATTAACCATTTTCCATAAGTCCAGCTCTCATTCCATAAACGATTTCATACCGTATTAATTCGCAAGTAAGACAGTACTACTCGGCAGGACAGTATTCGCATATAAGACAGGGGTAAAATAGCCTAATTTTGGCCGAGATATCCGAATCGTGTTTAAGACCGCAAATTTTTCTTATAAGACAGTAGTATAGTAATATCAACGTTGACTCGCAACCAGTTTCTTTCACTCATCACCATCACTTGTTACGATGCCAATTCCACAAGCACCTCGTCCTGGACCCAGTGCGCAAAACACTGGCCAAAAACCTCGCGCAACCTCAGTATTGCAACTGCAGAACTCTAGGAGGCGGACAGCGATTCCAGCACTATCAAAGGTAGATTCCAAAGGACCTGATGTGGCACAAGACATTGTACACTTCAATGCCTTACGTGAGGCTGGAAAGGAAGCCCCCACTTTGAATACTCCAGTCCGAAGACATCAATACACCCGGGAATTTAAACTGGCAGCTATCACATATGCTAAAGAACATACCTCCCCCTCTATCGATCTGATTACAGAGGCAGTTATACCTCGGCGATTTTCTAAATACCGTGTTGCACAGATTCTAGGTATTTCAGAAAAAATGCTTAAATCCTGGATGGAAAATGAGCGCAGTATTATGCAGATGCGAGTAGGACAACGGAAAAATACAGCAGGACATGGTGCTTTACATCCTGAACTAGAATATGAGCTTCATGCAAAGTTTCTTGTCCTTAGAAACAAAGGTCGCAAGGTAACACGATCTTGGTTCATGGCAGAAGCAAGAAGGTTGTATGAACAGCATTATCCGGAGTGTGTGGTCTTTGATTATATCATTAAAGCTAAAGTGTAAGTAAGTAATTTATTCTATTATACTTTTGGAAATTAACGAATTTTAGATATCATTTCAAGTTCTCCTTGACCTGGTTTCGGCGATTCCGAAAATGCAACCACATCAGTTACCGAACTCCAACAAATAAGGCTCAACAGAAGCCAATTGATTCTCTACCTTTGATCTAAGCATTTCATCAATTCATTCGTCGAATCTCTACTCCAAAGCTACACTATGATAAGGTTCAACATGATATTGGCGTATATATGCTTGGAAATATTGTCAATATGGATTAGATACCATTGCCATTTGAATTCATGGATGGTCGTACATATGCAACAACTGGTGAAAAGACCATTTGGGTTAAGAGTACTGGTAGTGGTTTAGACAAGCGCCAGGCAACAGTCCAACTTACAATTTTTGGGGATGGTGTTCCTCAAATCAAGCCATTGATTGTTTTTAAAGGTAAAGGTATGAAGATTACGAAATTGGAAAAACAAAGTTGAGATAAAGGGGTGGTAGTTGACTTTCAAGTCAATGCATGGGTAGATGAAGCTGTAACTTTAACATGGCTTAAATGCCAGTGGAAAGCAGCTGGTGCAGATGGGATTTTCAGTACATTACCTCGGATGCTAGTTTTAGATGTGCACAAACCTCAAAAGACTTCAACTATCAAAAAAACGATGAAGGATATGCATACAGTTCCCGTTATAGTTCCTCCTGGATGTACAAGTCTAGTTCAACCACTAGATGTATCAGTTCATGCACCATTCAAGAAACAACTTGATAAGATATCACAATCGCACTATGCCACCAATCTTGACAATTGGATGGAGAATAAATATACTGCTTCCCAATGGCGAATTCTTATGACCAAATGGGTAGCCGAGGCATGGAAGTTAGTATCTGCCAACCGTGATATGATTGTAAGCTCAATTTATAAATCCTCCCACATGTATACTTAGCTAACACTCCTAGACTCGCTCATTTCGCAAATGTGGAATCACTGTCCCAATTGATGGCACAGCGGACTCTGAGATTCATATTGAAGGAATCCCGAACTATACAGTCCCTGAGTGGCAATTACCTCCTGAGTTGGAAGACCAACCCGACCTACCAACAGACACAGATTTTTTTTTTTTTTTTAAATACTTGGTACTCCTATGCAGCCCCGTTAGGGGGGCTATGAGGAGCCACACGGAAGCCCGGTGGATTCAAGGGGGAGGCAAGTTAATCTGCCAACCCCACGCAAACTAAATACACGAACTTGGAGGAGGCCCCATGCTGTAATTAACGGGCTAGCCGATGACCCGGAGGCCTGACTGGGTCTCGACCACAGATTGATGAACTTGAAGGACTCGCAGGTAAAATGAACTTGAACAAGAGGGGATTCGTAAATATTCGAACTCATGCCAAAGGGATTCGTAAATGATTCCAACCGTGCGGGGAGAAATAACCAGAAAGAAATAAGAACTAAAGTGGGACTCGAAGACACAGAGGATGAAAGTTCAGATCTAGAGATTGTGGATGACGAAGAGGAAGCGGCTGGAAGTGACAATGAGCAGGGAGATTATATTACGGAAGAAGAGGCTGTTCAATATGCTACCATTACGCTTGGGGAGGAGATCGTGTAAATAGATATCAATTATTCTACTGTGTCGTTCCGGAATTTTTTTTTTTTTCCCCGGAAATTCTTTTATAAGAAAGTATCTCGTGTTTAAGCTAGTATCGCATATAAGACAGTAAATTTAAGGCCCCTCCGACCGCCCGTTCGTGAATAAGACAGCATTCTTACTTGCGAATTAATACGGTAAGTCCAGTTTATTTTCCTCCCGGGTCACCAATCCTTAGTTCCTTTCAGTTCTTCAAGTTAGGAGGCTCAGTCAGGCCCACGGGTCTTCGGCCAGTCCGTTAATGACAGCATGGGGCCTCCTCTCCGTCCGTGTATTTAGTTTGCGCGGGGTTGGCAGATTAACTTGCCTCTCCCTTCAATCCACCCGGGTTTCCGGGTGGCTCCTCATGGCCCCCCTAACGGGGCCGCATAGGTAGTAACTAGTTTTAAAAAAAAAAAAAAAAAAAAATCATTCTCAGAATCTCGGTCTGATGATCCAGTCCGACCAGTCCGACCAGTCCGGCCCAGTCCGCCCAGTCCGCCCAGTCCATCTACTACCTGCTCTTGTGGGTATGCATGCCGGCCTGACAATTCAGGCCAGTCCGCGGCTGAGTTCAAGCCGGTCCAGGCCGGCCTGGGCCTGCTTGACGGCCGGACTGGCCGGCCCGATCAAAATACTGACAAATATAGCTTGATTGAATCGCTCAAAAAAGCTGAAATTCGATACCGGTGCAAAAGTTATATAGGTTATATAGAGCAATACAGCTTGCAGTGCGTCTAGTTCTATATACAGTAAGCAGCTTGAGTCTATACTAATATGGCTTACAGAGTGGACCTCTGGGGAACCTATGGCTGCTAGTAGTGGTTGTTGTGGGTGGCGTGGGGGGGTGGGGTGGTGGTTATACTTTTTTTTTTTTTAAATACTTATTACTCCTATGCAGCCCCGGGTTTTTTTACTAGAGGGGTGGTCATACGGGGTATTGAGGGTTTAGGTGCTATAGAAGGTTCAGAGTAGACGGAGCGGGTTGGAGATGTTAAATTTGGGTTTTTCGAGTGTTTTTATCCTATATTCATTGTTCTTACTGCAACGATATTGCATATGTTGATGGAGATATTAGAATGTTACTGCATGTGGCAGGGGAGCCCGTGTCGATCGTCACGTGAGTCGATCGTTACGCAGTTAGTGATACTAATTTTTCTCTTCGTTCTAGTCTGGCGTCTTCGTTTGTTTGCAGAAACACCTAGCAGTAGGGTCTTGGCATGAGACTAATGTTCCGGGCCCACAGCGAGAAAATTAAACTCGCGAGAGGCCCGGGCCCACAGCGAGACCACCCATCTCCTGGCTGGCCCGGGCCCAGCGGGAGAATACGGAATGGCCGGGCCACCCGCGAGTATGAGAAAATTGAGGTTCATGGTATATTGATAATTTCGATGATATGGCTGTCGGGCTCACAGTTGTTCCCATACAGGACTTGCACTAATAAAACGTACGCATCCCGATTCACCAATCCCATCCTAGTATGCAGCAAATGTTCAATCCACGCTGCTTACAAAACAACCACTTAAAAAAAAAAAAAAAAAAATACAAAACAACCACCACCAGATACAAAATAATCACTGCAACAAATGAACAAATGCGTAAAATTATCACCATACTAGCACAAACCACATATATTAACTAAAAAAAAACGTAGAATGCGACAAGCAAAAATAAAAAAGAAAGTAATAAATTAATAACGACAAATAATACGATGGAAGAAAAAAAAAAAAGCCCGATCATTGAGCTTTTTCTTATTTCTTTTGTAAACCCGACCATTGAGCTCTATAGTTATTAGATAAACGCTGGGGAGTATCAATGATCTGGTTTTTTAATTTATTTTTGTCGACGCATTATATTTTATGTTATTTTTTAATTTTTTATCGTTTGCCTGTTTTTGCCTGTCGCATGTTATGTTTTTTTTGTTTTGTTTTCAACTAGCTTTAGGTTAATATTATTGGTTTCTTTGCTGGTGTGGTAATAATTTGACTCGTATTTTGGGTTTGTTTATTTCTTGGTGCGGTCATTGTTTTGTATGCAATGTGGACACCTATCAACCAATAGGTTAGTTTTGCGCCGTGTGAAGAGTGGCTCCGCGTGATACTAAATGTAAATATAAAGGCAAATTTCCAACCCGCCCTGTTCCTACCCGAGAATGTATAGATGTACTGCCCGATGTCATCTCGTTCCAGTTTATTTAATGTCTGATCTCATTTCCTACCTTACTCGCACTTTGTATTGCATCGCGTGCTTATTCCACGTTATATCTGCTATATATCAATTTTACTTACTTGGGTACTTAATTATGAGCTCCCGTTTCTCCCGAGGGGCCCGGGCCCACAGCGAGAACAGTTGTTGTCTCGCTGTGGGCCCGGAACACTAACATGATCTTTCATCGCTCTGATAGCTCTGAAGCTCCCACGTCAATCACCATCATATCAACAACGCAGAAATTGCTCTCCTTTTCTCATACCATCCCCCCGCTCGCAAAGAACTGTTACAGAAGGCGTCGCGGTTCCACTTACAAACGATCTCTGCTACGATGTCCGTGACTAACGAAGTTCCCCCGACTCTCGACGAGATGATATTTGCAATCTCTCACATCAACTATAACACTGTCTACCAACCGTTGTCGCCTCCACCCCCTTCTACGGATCGCTTATCTGCTTCTCTAGACAATATTACCAAACCGTCGCCAACAAAAACGCTCACAAATGCTGACACTGATGTTGATGAGGATAACAGCGAAAATGAAGAGGACAATGATGAAGAAAATCGGGCTATGTCCGTGAGTTAGGTTGGTTACAAAATGAAGGATGGAAGGTTGCAGATCACCCAGCTTGCTCACCAGATCTCAACCCTATTGGGCATGTTTGGCGATATCTTAAGCGGATTTTATGCCAGAGATTTCCAGATATTGCAACCTGTCGGGGAAGGCCAGCGACTGTCAAGAAAAGGTTGGCAGATTGCTTGTTAGAGGCTTGGAAAGAGATTCCATCTACTTTATTTGATTCTTTAACAAGATCTATGCCTCGCTGAGTGGCAGCTGTGATTAAGGCAGAGGGATGGTATACGACGAAATATTGAGATCGCTGGACCAGCAGGACTGGAGGTAGGCCTTGTAATATATATAAGTATATATATGTATGGAGATTTAGGTAGACATGTCTTCCCTGTATGACGTGGTTTCACATTGCTGCATAGAAGCTGCATAAAAGAGGGGGTGCGCGGATACTTTCGCAGGGGTACTGTACATATACACATACATATATGCCGTCCACACATACATTAGCACATCTAGTACACTCGCACGTCCGTACATATGCTTCTTATTTGTTAGATGCAGTGATCCGTGACTGGTCATACATCTGTTCATCTGCAGTTGCCAGAAGAACTCCGTCGACTTATAATTGATTAGGAGTTGTTTACAGTGTAGTCTCGATCATTTTGGTGCGTGGTCTCGATCATTTTGGTGCCACGCACCATTCCGAACCGGTCTCCTATACAAAAAATTAATAAATTGCGCCAGACCCTCTGCGAGGGTTAGTGCAATAGTCAAGATACTTCATTCAATACCACACATCTCCAAACAGCATGGCCTCTAACAAACGCAAAACCGCCCCCCCTCTTCATGATGAGGATATACTCCCTGCAGTCCAACGACGCCAATCAACGAGAACCCCTCGTACGATACTATTCCCGTCAAAACTCTTACATTCGACCTCATTCTGGTCACATTTGGGCTGACTTACTCGGAATCCTTTTATGCCTATTCGAGGTTCTACTTTATTGACATCCCCCACGCCGGAGAAAATGGTCCTTGACACCAGCCTCATTAATTATTCCTGCTCTGCCCTCTTTTGCGATTCAGTTCTCTGTACCAAAAGCTATTCCCCCGCGAGACCGAGGCTATCTGCAGGATTGCTGTGGACCAAGCATTCCTGGAGGTAGCTGCTATCATCTCCGGTGCAGTTGAGGATTGGAGTAACGCCATTGCAATCCCTAATGCTACCTCTGAAATAATCCTCAGAACCCTCCACGACACCGGCCGTCACACTCCGGTTGACCTATCCCGTCGTGTTCTGTGCCTAGCTGAAGTTCATGTGCACTCTCCGGTACACAGGAAACAGCAAAGGGTCAGATCAGGTGAATCAAGTGGCATTAAGGAAGTAGTCTACACTGGGCGAATCGACTACGCAGTTGCCCTCCAAGATCCGGAGACCCAGCATCTCACGTCATACCTCATCTTGGTCGAGGCCAAGCGAGAATCTGAGTTCAACAAGGCCCGCGCCCAAGTGCTTGGCTATGCCGCCTGTATTTGGGAAGCCCGAAAGCAAAAAGGGGCTCGGCTCGATTGCACAACATATGGGCAATAACGAGAGTCGGACAGAACCCTGCCCGACTCTCAAAACAGGAACAAACACAGGGTTGTGACACTATCCCCCCTTTTTTTTTTTTTTTTTTTTGAAGTCTATACGTCTATGGAGCCTAAGGCTATGAGACGGCCCCGTTCCCTCATCTTAAAAGACTCGGTACATCCACGGGACAACGGATTGCATGAACGCCCAGCCTTCCGAACCAAAGAGACCAAACCGAAATAACCCCTTCCTCCCCCACCACGCCCCCCTACGGGCCAAACCCCAATGAAGATTTCATCCTCCGCCACGCCCTTTCCCGGCCCTCCCCTGCCCCCGAGCATCCTGCTCATACCAAGTCCAAACTAGCGAAGAAGGTTTCCGCAAGGTCCACAAAGGCCCCCTTCCGCCCGTCCTTGACCTTTTTTAACCACCTCTTTCTGTCATCCACTTCCTCCCAGGTGCTCCATCTTCTGCCCAACGCTTCCCCCCGGGAGCAGGCCAGAGCTACATGCTTACCCGTCTCAGTGTATTCACCACACCTACGACATACAGGGTCGACTGTATCATCCAGCTTTGCCTGCCAGGATCGAAGGTTCCCCTTTCCTGTCCTGTAGTGGGTGTAGTTAACCCTTGCCCTCCTCTCCCACTTCACCACCCTACCCATCCCTGATCCCATAACCTTTCTCTCCTCCTCCCTCTTTCTTCTCCATTCCTGGTTCAGGCCGCCTTCTGTAATAACCGAGTCTGAGGGCTCCCTCTCCTTAGCACCCATTTTTGCCAGCTGGTCGGCCTGTTCATTGCCAGAGATCTCTACATGGGCTTTAACCCATCCCAACCTTACTGCCCTCCTGCCCAACCTCACCTCCCGATCCCTTATGTGTAAGATTATGCTGACCAGGTCCGAGGTCCTCGCCTTCCCCATTCTGACTGCATTCTTGATTGCTGCAATTGCTGCTTGTGAGTCTGACAAGATAAGCAATTTCTACTCGGGATTTGCCATTTCCAAGGCTCTCTCTATGCCTGTGACCTCTCTGTCCCACACCATACATATTTGACCCAGCCCAGTATAGCCCCTCACCTTCCCTCCCTGTGAACACCATCCACTACCTACCCCTCTCTTTTCGCTCATACTACTATTAGTATAAACTATAGCAGCGTCCTCCTTGACTTCTGCTATCTTTTCTTCCCACCTGTCTGGTGCTGAGTTCCTTGTCAAACCTAGGTCCACTATCAGGACTTCCACTAGGATTGGAACCTCACCTCCTAGGCTAATCCTCTCATTCCCTTTCTCTTTCAGCACCCCTGCCTTACTACAAATAGCTGATATTACTGAAGTGAATCTATCCAATAGGGGGAACGGTTCCCCAAAATAGTACTAGAGTCTTCCCTTCTCCACATTCCTCCTTTTTACCCCATCTCCTATCTATAGGTCACCCAATACCTTGGGGTCCCTCATTATTTTAGCTATTAATCTAGCCTGAGTTGCATCTAAAGCTATTCTTGGGGACTTTACACCTACGATCTGGCTAACTAACTCTCTGCGGAAGCCATAGGTTGCATTTACACATTTTTTTAAGACCTGGTATTGGAGTTTCTCAAACTCCTCTTCCTAGTCCTTTTGCCCCCTCCAGGTGAGTTCTGTCTTCCATAATGCTACCACCCTTACTATTCCTATATAGGCTGCCCTCTAGCTGGTAGCACTCATACCCCAATTGGAGTTCCCAAGCCCCCCAGTTGGCCCAGCATCTTCCTTGCCTTGTCTATCTTATCCCTCTAATGTTTTATAAATATTAAGCTCTTGTCCATGATGAATCCCACCTACTTTACCCGCTTAACGTTTATGTTCTTTTTCCTCCTCTTCTGCCTTACTACCATCTTCTCATGCTTGGAGTTTTCCAGTGGTAGGTGACATTCCTCTACTACCCTATAGACTGCCTCATCAGCCCTTTCCAGGATCTTATTCATGTTCACCCTGCTGGCCCTATCTTTTCCCCATATGCATACATTGAGATGTAGGTCATTGACATATGAGGGTATCTCATTGTCGAAGAGTGCCACCTTCTTACACTCCCTCTCCATCTTCCGAATGATTGGGGCTATCCATATTAGGAACACTACTGGTGAAAGTGGAGACCCTTGTGGTGACTTTAGATTCGTCTTACTCCTGCCCCTTATTCTCCCATCCTATTCCAAGTCAAATTCCTTAGCCTGGAAGAACTTTCTGATCCAGGGAATTTATTTTCTCCCTTTCTCTGATTTTTCTAATTCCCGAACTATATCTTCTTCCCTTATATTTTGGAACCCTCCCTTTACATCCCAAAATGCCCACCCCACAGCCCTGTCTTTAGCCAAGCACCTTTGGGCTCTTATTACTGTATGGAGTGTAGCCTCCATAGCCAACTTACCTCTTACCAAGCCAAACTGGTACTTATATAAAAGGCCTGATCTTTGTAGCCACTCTGCTACCACCTTCTCTCCAAGTTTGCCAATGCAGTTAATGAGGTTGATGGGCCTCCACCCTTTAGTCATGGAGTGATCCTTCCCTGGCTTGGAGATCATTACTACCTTGCTAAACTACTAGCTTGTTGGGATTCTCTCCTGTCTCAAGTTTCTAGCTACCTCCCTAATTATCTCCTCCTCTAGTCTGGTCTTCAGTATGATCTTGATAAAATAGTAGCTGATCCCATCAGGACTGGCTGTCAATTTATTGCTCGTACTCTGTAGCACCTTTTGTCCTCCCCTTCCTATTCTGTATCCCCTCTCTCTCCTTCCACATTCTCGACTAGCCTCTCCTCAATCTCTTCCTCGCCCAGCTTCCTTTCATTTGCCCTTCAGCTAAAGTGATCCCTAATTAGGCCTACAACCTTCTCTTTATCCTTCTACAGCCTTATGCCTTCCATATCCTCTAGGTCCTTTATATACTGTCTGAGGTACCATGGGTCCTTCACCTATTTTACTACTTCCCATGGGTCCTTTGCACCGTTTTCCTCGCAGAAATTTTGCTAGTACTGCCTTTTCTTCTCCCTGATCATCCCTCTAATCTTTTCCTTTTGTACCTTCTACCTCTTCACCCTAGCTTCTTAGCTGAGTGTTCCTTCTAACTTCTGTCTTCTGCTCTTTTTCGTAGCCTTAAGCTAGGTTGATAACTCCTCATCCCACTATTGCTTAGACCTATCCATAATCTGTAGAGTCTTTGAGAGCTAAGCTCATAGTGTTTTCAGCTTTTTGTATACTGTATTACCTGCCAGCCCTAAATACCACTTGTTCTTCTTGACCTTACTCTTATCTTTTAGGTCTTAGACCATCTCCTCTAGTTTGTTCTAGTCTACTGCTTCTCTTGCTTCTATTGGTCCTTCTAAACTCTCCACATCTACTATTTCAGCTTGGATTGCCCAATGGTCCTAAGTAAGTTTTGCGCTTTTCACCTTCCCCCATCCCCTTATACCCTTACCTAGAAAGAGGTCTATTCTGCTTCTTTCTAGTTGTCCCCTTCTTACCCTTTCCCAAGTCCATCCTCCCCCACCATCTGCTACCTCTAGTCTATAGCCCTCTATCCACTCCCAGTATCCTTCCTCTACTGTCTTCTCTATTGTATACATCCCATAAGCCATTGTGGGCATTCCAGTCCCCCACTACTGCACTCTCTACTCCTATCCAGCCTCTAATCTTTCTTAGCCATTCCCTCCATCTTGCTCCCTGCCATTTGCTATTTACGTATATCCTTCCTAGCCTCCTGCCCCCTAAGTTTATAAAGACACTATTATCCTCTTCAGCTACTATCTTTGCCTTTCTATCCCACCTCTTACTCCAGAATGCCAGTACCCTTCTTTCACTCTTAACTACTAATCCCAAGGTAAAATTAGGGTGGCTTTGTGTCTCTGTTCCCTTCTTGTCTATCCATACTTCTCTAACCAATGCTAAGTCTACCTTCTCCTCTATGCACTATTCCAGAAATGTGTGGGTATTAACGTAACATCTACATATATTCTGGTAGCCTACTTGGAGGCCCTTAATAGTGATTAGGGCCCTTAGAGGACCCTTGTGCTATCTCTCCCCCTTCCGCTATCCCCCCCCCGAGCCCTTCAGATTCAAGCTTGCCTTACTTCCTCCTATTAGTAGTAACTGTCTTAAAGCTATCTCTGTCTATCTCTTCTTCTAGCTTCTTACCCTGTTTACCCCTTCTATCGGCCGTCCTGCCCATTTTGCTCTCTATTGCTCTGAGGATAAAGGAGTAGCCCCATCTAATATGGCCCCATCCCCCATAATTATGGCATTAAATTGACTTCCCCTAATATTGCTGTTAGCTAGCCTGCCGGTATTACTGGTTTGCTTACTAGTATTGATAGTTTACCTGCTAGTATTGCGGTAGTTTCCAGCCCTTGAGTCCTATTGGTATTACTACCTTTTTATTGCTATCCGATGTTATTTTGCTCTGCTCAAATAGAGCTACCTTTCTTCTCTTCCCATCCCATATAATCCCCATCTTTACCAATTTTGCCATCTCGACTGCATTATCTGCTTCAAATGTAAACTCTGTGATCTTAGCCCCCCCTCAGGCTTTGGGCATCCTCTTTCCCCCTTTTATCTCCTTATTCTCCTTTCTTAGCTTCTCCACTAGAGTTTTCTTTTCCATCCCAGCTATTATTGGGGCTAATAAAACAATCAACCTGACTGATTTTCCTTCTTCTACCTAGACATTTAGAATAGCCCCTGTGCATCCGAATACTTGCACAAGCATTCTACCTACCTTTCCTGCTACTTTTAGTAGATCCACATTCTGAGCCACTCTCTCTACTGCCCATGTTGACTCATTGCTATATTCTCCAGTTCCTGCCTTTGCTATTACTATCTATGCTGTACAATCTTCGGTGACCCTTATTACCCTCAGTAACATATTCACCTTTGCTACTGCAGCCTTGAGGTCTACCTTCTCTTTAATATCAATTGCCTACACATACCCCATTACTACCTGTACCGTCTTCAATATCTCCCTATTGACTACTTGTCTCGACTTTCTAATACTTATCTCCAGGGGTTGTCTTGCTTCCTTTTCAATTCTGTCCTTTATCTCTTTAGCCTCCTTTATCTTTTGACCAAGCTCTATCAACTCCTCCCCCCCATGCTTGTCCTATCCCTCTTACACAATTCCTCTAGTGCCTCCTCACATGCCTTCTATGCCTTTTGCTAACTTTCTCTCACCAACTTTACTTAGGATACAATCTTTTCTACCTCTTTCTAGGCTGCTACCTCCCTCAACTTCTCTGTCTCCACCTCCTTCTTCTTAACCTCAATTCTCTTTAGCTCCTTTTCCTTTCTTTTCTCCTTATCAGCTCTACCCTTTCTAGCACTAATAGTCTTCTTGACCCTGGCTTGCTCCTCCATTATACCTACCCCCATTGCCACCACCAAAAGTGCTAGCTGCTCCTTTATCTCATTCATCTCCTTTTCCAAGCCCTGGAGTGCTCCTGCTCTTACTACAAAAGCTATTCTCTAGTGTCTTTCTGCCTCCGAAACCATCCTGATCTTCCCCATATGCCCTTCTGCTATAACTTCCTCCAACAGCCTCTTCCAGCCTCCTTTATCTTCTCCTGTTCCTAAGTTATACCAGCCCCCCTCAATATAGTCCCCATTAGTTACTACGATGCTCCTAGCTAGGTTGGCATCCCTTCTTGACCTCTAGGACCTATCTTTATAGCTTAGGTCTTCGATTGACTTCAAAACCAGTACATTCTCTTGGATAGCTCCTACCAAATCCAACTTGCTTCTGAGCTTATATACTCCCTTCCACTCCCTCCTCTACCTTTCACCTTGGTACTTCCTCTCTTCTATATCCTCATCTTCTGCCTTTGGTCCTTGCCCCTCTACCAGCTTCTCTATCAAGTTTCTTACTTCCTCGTCCATCATATCTTTCATCGTATGCTGGCTAGCCTCTAGGCCCTCATAGTCCCTAGCCCAGTCCATTATTGCCTGAGCCTCATCAGCAAGAAAAAAGTAGCATCAGGATGCTAAGTAGTGTCTCCAGGAGATAAGGTTGTCTTTTGTGTCTTTTGTATCTTTTATGTCTCCTGGATGTCTCCTGAGTGTCTCCTATGTGTCTCCTAGTATCTCCTAGTATCTCCAGGAGACACTGGGAGACATTCTGCTAATCGTGGAGATACATCTTGTCTCCAGTGGCATTACTGTCTCTAGAGATACTGGAGATAAACTATTTTCTTTCCTGATACTTAAGTTAGGATACTTCAAAGACATAGCCCTTTATGACTTCAAGGTCCCGTGGTACTGCCAGTTCAATTTAGCCAGTACCTAACTCCTTTCCTAGTGCTCTCAATGACTTTGCTCACGAGTCTCCTACCCTCCATTTCTTGCCCTTCCTCCTCATAGTTTCATTCTCTGATTCCCCTTCCCTCTCCTTGTCAACCACCTCCAGCTTTACCTCCATCTTCACCAACTTGACCTCCACTACCTTCTTCTTGCTTTTTGGTATGGTCAATATCTAATTATGTGCCACGCCAAATATTGCCCCCCCAGTCGCCTGAGCTAGTCTGACTGTGATGCATTCCAGAATCCCATCATCCTTGTTAGTTGTTTGGTAGTCAACATCATACCCATCTAGCTACTCATTTACTAACCTATCCTAGATGCCGATCACTCTGAGGAGGATCTCTACTGCCCTCTCTACTGATGGTCTGTCCATCACTCTAATAATCACCTCCTCCCCCCTAAGGTCTCTTTCGACTTGCAAAATGTACCTACACCAATTCCCCTCCCCCTGCCATTCTCTTCTAGCCTATTCTGTATTAGACATTACTTGGTCTAGAGCTCTAACCCCTCTCTCCTCGAATTTATGAACTCCAGTCCAGCTTGCCATCTCCTCTAGAACGTATTACCTCCATTTCTTTACCTCCTCTCCACTATCAAGTTTAAGGAGCAATTTACAGCTCCCCTTACCTCAGTCCTCAACAGGGCCAAAGACGACACCCCTTATAGGTGATGCCATAATTAACAAAAGTTAACCTAGTGGTTCGCTAGATATAATTGATAAAATACCGTGATATGATAGTTGCCCTGGCAACAATCGACCTGATCACGTTGAACACCTTCTTTTTAGCCTCCGACTTGGGGACCAGACCAACCTAAGTTGGGGTGGTTGCCACGTATTAGTCAGAGGGGGGACCCCCACGTTTGATAGTAAAGTTCAATGAACTGGACCCTCAGGGGGGACCTGTAATTAGTTAGTGAGAATAGAAAAAATAGGATAAATCAGCTCGTGTGAGCGAGCTGAATACCCTGAGCTTGTGTGCAACGTCGAGGTCACCCTAGTTGTCGAGTTTGTCGAAATGCTTGGTCCTTAGGCATTGATGTGGTACGTTTTTTTGGGCTAGGAGGACTTGTATCCCTCTTTTAAGCTGGAGCTCCAGCGACCAGAACGCTAAATGGGGAGAGCCCCAATGTGAGGCCACAAATGAAGATGTGGACAGAGCTAGGGGAAAGGACGAAGCCTATAGCATGTGTATGCATATATATTGTGATGATGATACTAACTCTCCTTGCCTCGGAAAGCTTAAGGCTTCCCGGGAGGCGCTAAACCCTAAACTCTAACTAGGCTTCTCCATGCGACGCCCATGCGAGGTGCCCATCTGAACTACTATATTAATTCGCAACTAAGAATGCTGTCTTATTCATGAACGGGCGGTCAGAGGGGCCTTAAATTTACTGTCTTATAAGTGATACTAGCTTAAACACAAGATACTTTCTTATAAGAGAATTTCTAGGGAAAAAAAAAAATTCTGGAACGACACAGTAGCATAATTGATATCTTTTTACACGATCTCCTCTCTAAGTGTAATTATAGTATATTGTATAGCCTCTTCTTCAGTAATGTAATCTCCCTGCTCATTGTCACTTCCATCTGCTTCCTCTGCATCATCTACAATCTCAATGTCAGAACTTTCATCCTCCATGTCTGTTGGCAGGTCGAGTTGGTCTTCAGACTTAGGAGGTAGTTGCCAGTGGTTTGTGCACTGGGTCCAGGACAAGGTGCCTGCAGAATTGACATTGTAATAAGTGATCGTGAGGAATGAAAGAATGACATTCTTATACTACTGTCTTACAAGAAAAATTTGCTGTCTTAAACATCGGATATCTCGGCCAAAATTAGGCTGTTTTACCCCTGTCTTATACGCGAATACTGTCTTACTGAGTAGTACTTTCTTAGTTGCGAATTAATACGGTATGCTACTATCTATGCTACTATTCATGTAACTATCTATGCAACGACAAGCTATATATGTTCTGGGCCTCCTGCGGGCAATTAATATAATTACTGAATTCGGTAAATAAATCTGATGTGAGAATCTTATGTGAGATGCCCCATAGTGCTTATGTGAAATTCCCGATAGCGCTTATGTTTATGAAACTCACAATAGACCTTATGTAAGATAATAGGTCTGACATAAGATATTAATACAGTTTGGCGATGTGTAGGACCATATTCATAGTTTAAAAGCCGAGCTGAGATTCAGTATTATGAGATTTATTCATTCCGCAATATCAATACATTGCAATATCAATACCTCACAATACCTACCATTAGTTTTCTACCAGTTTATCTACTCTGCCATTTATTTTCAATATGTCCGCAAGTCAATCTTTAGGCTCCTGAGTGCCAGCTGTACCCGCTAGAGTTCCAGACCTCCAACCCGTAGAACCTTTTACCGATGGAACACAAGAAGCATTTCATCAGTATCTCCGTAATACTCCACATCATTTACAATTTGATGATATTTGCTATGATCAATATAAGCAATGGCTTTTACAAGCTTAAGATTTAGACTGTGACAATAGTCCAAAACTAAGCAGAAATGAACAGAAAGCTCACTCTCGAGTCCTACAAAAGTTTTACTTAGATGCGGATGAAAAACTTTGTTATAGAAGCGATGGAAGAGGGCTTCGAGTTCTTCATGACTGGCAACTGTTTGGAGTAATCTCTAATACGCATTCTGCAATTTCACATGGAGGTCAAAAAAAGACATTTAATATTATTATGAAACTATATTATGAAATAATTTGGCTAGAAGTACGTTGGCTACTAAAGTACTGTAAGGTATAAAAAGACCAAGTCTCTTCTCTTATAGATGATAAACTTAAAAAATACTAAAAATTATAGGTATGTAGGCTCAATCGTCCAAATTGAACAAGACCACTACTTCAGCCAATTGTTATTAATAGATTATTTGAATGAGTTCAAGTTGATCTAATTGATATGTGACATGAGCCAGATGGGTAATATAAATGGATCTACCATATGAAAGATCACTATAGTAAGTGGTGTTATTTTGCACCTTTAGAAGATAAAATAGTAAGTTTAAAATCAATTAATATAAGTAGTATAATACTAATATGTTTAGGCTGAATCTGTTGCATCTACCATAACAGTATGGATCCAGCTCTATGGTCCATCAGAAATCCTACAGTCAGATAATAGTGGGGAATTTAAGGGTGCAGTTGAGCACTTATTACAAGCTTGAAGTATTAAAATTAAACATAGAAAGCCTCATACACCTCAAGTTCAAGGGCTTATTGAGCAGGCAAATAGAGTTGTACAATCTCGACTAGCAAAATGGAAGACTGAGTGGGCCAACACAGCATAGGATACAGCACTTCCACATATTGCATTAGGTATTAATCGAACAAAATATTCTGCAACACTCAAGACACCTTATAAGATTGTCTTTCGCCAACCCTATCCACATCAAGCTCATCTTCCATTGGATGAATGGGATACTGTAGAACTGGAGCAAGAGAAGGATTCAGAGGAAGAAGATCTAGATGATGGCTAGAATAAAGAAGAGGATACTGAGTTTATTGCTATTTTTAATCCTATAGTTATAGACCAAATTGCAGCTAGTTCTACACTCTGAGAACAGGTAAATATTGCTCTACAGCAGCGTGGTCAAGTGGTTCGAAATCAAATGGCAGAACATTATAATAAACGCCATGCAGTTTATATTTTTACTATAGGTGAAATGGTCAGTGTAGGAATTCCAAGAGAAGACCAGGCTAAAACCAATAATAAAAGGTTATATGTAAAAGTCATTGCAAAACCACAGCCTGAACACCACCAAATGTTAACTAAGTATGGCATACTTGTTAATCTTTATTCAACTAAGGACCTCCAGCCAGCAACAGATCTCATGGGCTTGGAAGATGAAATTATCAATACTCTAGCTACTCGAGAGATCATAATTACCTTAGCCAATGCTGCTCGGAAGGCATCTACTACAATTCGAGTTTCAGTCTCTTGTACTTGCAAAAAGTCCTGTGCCAACTGCCACTGCCGATGCTACAAAAATGGCCTGAAATGTTCCATCTATTGCCATACCAAAGCAGGAGCGGATCATGACTGTGGTAATCTTTCAGCTATAGCTGAGCAAACTCAAATTGGGCTATTGGATAATAACCCAGCGGAGGACCTGGAGGATGACTTAGTGGAGGACCCAGCGGAGAACCCTGAGGAGGACCCGGAGGAGGACCTGGAGGAAATCCCAATTGACCTAGAGCTAGATGCAGCTGTTACACCTTCCACTGCTTTTTCTGGCCGATACTGCCTACACCAGGGTCAGTGATATTTTTTTTATTATATTAATACTTATTACTTGTATGTGTGTTGATAGTCTAGTTTGTATATATTTTTGATATAGTTCTAGTTAGGTATATTGTTGATAAATTCAAGTGCGCGTTATGTACCAAATCCAGTTATTAAATACTTATGTATATTGCCCGCGGGCGGCTGTGCTGCCCGCGGGCGGCCGATGCCCGCGAGCGGCCCAGAACATATACGACAGAGGAGTATGTGTTCTATCTAGTGTGCTACCAGTCCTGACACCCAAGATCACGACAACAATAATGAAGCCATCAGACCGATCTTTACATAGGGCGCAGAGCTATTCAACCTCCCATCAATGGCAAGCAAATTCGAACGCTTCAGAAGACTAGGGTACCAGGCTCTCAGGAAGATCACGGGGGGATACCATGGCGGCAGCCACAAGAAGCTAGGGTATATTGCTAACATAGAACCTCTCACGGAAAAGCTCGACGACATTTCAAGGCCATGGGCTGGCAGAGCAATACGGACAGGGGACCCCGAGATCAGGGCCTTCTTGGAAGCACCCCCTGCTCCAGGTTATGCCACCTGGTACGATGGATTAACCCACACCTACAGAGAGACAGCCCAATCATGGAAGCATTCCATCTATCGGCAGCCGACAATGCAGTGGAACTTTCGTACGGCAACAGAGAAGACACTCGAGTCTTTGCGGTCAGTCACAAGCCTATCATGGAGCCATCCGACGAGAGATCAAAATCCTTGGGATACTGGGCGGGATCGATAGCGGGCATTCTGGACGAGGGGTGGTGGGTCTGCTTCACAGATCGTACCGGACGCGGAGAGGGGGCAGCCAGCGCAGTACACTCCATGGACTGGAGAAGCGGAGGCAGCAGAGGAGGAATCCGGGAAAACCGGGAAAACACTTACGGGGACTACTTGGGGGACCTGGCCACAGTTGCTGACAGCGAGCTCCACGCAGCCACCCTGGCGATCGAGACCGAGGACGCCGAGATGCTAGCCATCTTATTTCTTAATAGTCTACCATCGCCCACATCATACTCACCATTGAATAGTCCACCGTGGGTTCCATCCGCATTGGAGGATTCCGGGACAAACTGTGTGCAACAGGAAGAAATTGAAAATGGTAAGAATAGGCAGCATATGGAGAATGGGGGATAGTGAGTGAGCACAAGAGGAGAGGAGTTAATGAGTGATTTGCGGATGGTAATTGACTGCAGTGAGAAAGGGAGGGGACTGCAGTAACAAAGGGAAGGAGGTGGCAACTTAGTATGCCTCCCGCTACTACATATTATGGGAAAGCGGATCACGACAGTAATGCCGATTGTATCTATAGCACTGTAAATTTATATATTGTCACCCCTGAAGTTCAATGCTGTTTTCTTTAGGCAATTGTTCTCAAGTGGCCTTGGATTCTGCTGCAACCGCACTAGACATCCCTTATATCCCACAAACCTACGCAAGTGAAGTTAATAGTTTACACATTACTCCGTCAAGTCTTGTAAGCCCTCATCATCTTGATCATTACGATTTCTGCATCTACACAGTGCATGGTCACATTGATCACAATCACTGTGTCATTGTGGGTGCGGAGGTACCGGTACCCAGAGCATTTTGAGCCTCATACTTAGCACACAATGGCGAAACTATTGTGAGTCATGTTATTGCACTGATGAACCCTCAAGGTCAAAGTTCTTTCCTGTGAAGTAGGTCCGCTCTATTCGGAATTTACAGCATTCGACAGAGAAGGAGGAGCTGAGCAAGAATATCTAATTTTTGCCAGAAATACCTGAGAACTACAAAATCCCCCACGAGGTCAAGTTTTCATTGCTGCTGAACTTGAAACCACGGCCCTTCGATATTGGTCACACTTGAAGTTCTAATTTGAAGGGTACTAGACTAGAGCCGAAATCCGGGAAAGGGGAAAGCAGGCGAATCACAGTACCAGCTGGGAACACCGGGTCTATCGAATACCCCACCGAAATACAAGACACCGGAGCCTGAACAGAGACATCTTATAACTCCTTTGGCTACACCAAAAATCATAAGACAGGCTCCAAACCCTATCTCGGAGGTAGCGGAGGTCTTGCAAGGATTAGAGATATAGGAGAAAAAGGAAGAAGTGAAGGTTGTCGGAAGTGGTAGGGCGGCTGGCATGGCGGCGGAATTTTTTAGTAGATTGAAGGAGCTTGAGGCGAGACCACGGAAGGTGGTTTATCTTAAGGCAGCACCCGAAGAGGATTCAGATGACGAGTTGTTTGGGAGGGACTCGGAAAGTGAGGAGGATGAATCTACAAGCAGTCCATGGGTAGCTAACGGAAATGCACTCGGATATTTGGATTCTGATGATGAGAGGGAGATAGATGGGTGGGGAGAGGAAGAGATGCAGAAAAGGAGAGATAGGCTGTCAAAAGATGAATGGAGGGATGTCGGAGAATTTCTCCTAACAATTCTAGCGTATTTCTTGAATGAAGGAGGTCCCTCTGGACAAGACGGGATATTAAGAGAAATTCTAGGAGAGGATGATGATGAAGATGCTGCTGAGAATGGGGAGGATGGTAAGACTGCAGTCTTTATGCGGTTACATACCCTGCAGGAGCAGTTAGAGGGGGTATCGAGTGAGGCAGAGGAGGTAGAAATGGAGAGAGATGACTTGAGGAATGAGGTAATAGAGCTGAGAAAGGAGGCCTGATGTTGCAGATCTTTTTTTCGTCCATTTCTTTTTCGTCCACTTCTTTTTCGTCCACTTCTTTTTCGTCCACTTCTTTTTATCCGCTTCTTTTGTGTAGGCTTCTCTTTTGCCACCTACATAAAGGATTAGCTCAGACGTATTACAATGACAAACAAAGTCATTGGGGACTTTTTCGGCAGAAATCATAGGGAATGTTACGAGGCGCACGATATATAAGGTGCAGGGTGGAATTGCAATATTCATAATACCTACTGCAGGTCACTAGCTTGTCTCTTTTATGCGCCTTCCTCATAAAAACACCCAGTACCGGTAAGTCCACATTACACCACCTGTCCCAACACATTTCCAACACATGCCAATTAATCTATGTTCAAAATACATATGTATACAGTAGCTATGATTCCGTTCATTTTGAACCGCGTTACCCAGCCAAAAAGGTCAGGAAATCAGCACGTGACTTTGAAGTCTCATGGGGAGGGGAGGGCCGGTTAGGGGCGTGGTGGGGGAGGGCGGGGTTTCGGTTATGATATTTCCTTGGTTCGGGAGGCTGGGCGTTCATGCAATCCGTTGTCCCGTGGATGTACCAAGTCTTTTAAGACGATGGAACGGGGCCGTCTCAGAGCCTTAGGCTCCATAGACGTACAGATTTCAAAAAAAATAAAAAAAAACCAGCCAAAAAGTGTCCGGCGGGGATTCCGTGAGGTCTAATGCAGCTCTAGGTGGCGATGCACTAGTGCCGTCGAAAAGGCGAAGGAACGGGGAGAAAATGAACACCTTACGGGGCTGGGCTTGCTAATAATGAAGTTGGTATAGTGCTTTTTTATCTAATCATTGTTGTGGTCGGTCTGGATCAGTCTGGCCTTGACTTTGAGTAGTTTTCCCAACGGGCCGGGCCCTGGACTGAATAATCAGGCGGACTGGACCGACTGGACGGACTGGACCGACTGGACCGACTGGACCGACTGGACGGACTGGACCGACTGGACGGACTGGACCGACTGGACGGACTGGACCGACTGGACAGACTGGACGGCCCGTATGAGTAGTCAGGCAGCCCAGTCCACAAGATTGCCCGCCGGGGCCGGTCCAGGCTGTTTCAGGCCAGCACGGACCTCGGCCCTCAGTCCAGGCTCACGGCGGCCTGAATGGTGGCCTTTTTTTTTTTTTTAAAAAAATACTTGTTACTCTTATGCGGCCTCGTTAGGGGGGCCATGAAGAGCCACCCAGAAACCCGGGTGGATTCAAGGTTAAGGCAAGTTAATCTGCCATAACCACGCAAAATACGTACAAATATGAAGGAATATGAGGCCCCATGCTGTCATTAACGGACGAGCCGATGACCCGCAGGCCTGACTGAGCCTCTCCTCCTAGACTAATGAACTGAATAACCTCCGAGGAAATTGTGACTAGATGGAAGGAACTGGAATAACAAAAGGGACTCGTAAAAATAACTGTTCGTCCGACCTACTAGGTTAGCTCGTGATATAAGAACTTGAGAAAGGCCTCCGTAGCCTCGTATGTCTCTTCTCCTTCCTTTCTCCATTCCGGCTTGTCAAGCTCTTCCCAGCAGCGTTTCTCTCCTAAGAGGTCTCTCCGGGAGCGGTCAAAGCGTGGGCAATTGAAGATAGGCCTGGGCACGAGACGTCTCGAGACAAGACGTGGGCAACGTCTCGAGACGTCTCGTCATTTACCAGGCTGGTCTCGAGACTTTTGGATATCGAGCACAAGCCAACACAATCATAATTATATTCGAACTTGCTAGCTAGCTACCTAGTTATTATCAATCATCATCATCTTCGCCTTCGACGTCAATTTCCTCTTCTATACCCTTTTCTGCCAAACCTCGCTCTAAAATCATCTGGAGTATGAGTAGGCGACACGGAAATTTATTGTGATGATTGTTGATGCAGTACAGGAAGTGCAGATAATGAGCGGAGAAAGAGTATAATGAACGGAAAAAGAGAAGAAGGAATCTCTACCTTTAAGTACCGAATAATAATAACACATATTTACAAGCGAAGGCTATCATAGGCTGCTAAACTGATTGCCGCAACCCATGAAAAGATCTTCGCAGCCACTGAAAAATTTTCGCAGCCAATGAAACATTTTCACAAAAAGTCTCGAGATGTCTCGTCTCGTGCCCAGGCCTAATTGAAGACGATGTGTGCTCCTGTCTCCGATGGATGGCCGCAAGCGCACTCCGCTGACTGCTTTGCCGATGTGATGCAGCCAGCTCTTCTGGGGACCTCTGTTTGTTCGTAGCCACGTATAGGCTGACAGGGCATGCCGGTCCCATTCCACTCTCCTGATGCCGTGCCCCGCTCTCGTTCTTGCTTCCTTTCGTATGGCCTTAGAAGACACTCGGAGGCCCCCTTCCGTCACTGTGCGAGCCTTGCCTGTGAATTCGCCTAGGTAGGAGTGGAAATTGCAAATCCGGTCCGCTTTCTCATTCCCCTCGATGCCTTAGGTCCCTTTGTGCGTTGCAGGCTAGTAGTACCTTGATGTCCTTCTCAATTCTGGACCTGGGGGGATGGCCTATGCTCAAATTGCGGACAGCTTGGACTGCTGCCTGCGAGTCCGACAAGATAGCCAGCATGTCCGAGTCTTCTCTTCGTAGTGCTAGGTTCATGGCATAGAGTTCACCATCTGCAACTGTGGCTCTGTTTCCCAAGAAACCGCCGTAGTCCTCTGTAAACCCCCCTCTCCGATCTTCGCTATGTACTCCACTTGCTACCTCCCTGCCCCGCCCCGTGCCATCTGTGTAACAAACTCTCCAGCCTTCCTCCAGGATCGTGCCTATCTTTGCTGCCCACACGCCTAGAAGTTTGGAACTCTCGGATTTCGGGTCGAGTACTTCATAGAAGATGGGAAAGGGTATTGTTGAATGGTGGCCTGGCCCGTTGCAAACACTGAAGTCTTTGAGTACATACAGGATTTTCGAAAGGATGGAAAAAAAAAAAGAGCTTGTGGTGATTGATGCGTTGCTCCTGGCCTTTTTTTTTTTTTTTTTTATACTTGTTACTCTTATTCGGTCCCAGTACAGTATACTCTCGATATAAGAATATCGTCCGGCGGGGGGGGGTATATTCTTATATCGAGTATATTCTTATATCAAATATCAGGGTAACTACTAAAGGTGTACATCAAATAAAAAAAAGTATTAACGTGAGGTAGAGGAAGAACTAGGTACAGGACGACCAGGAACGGTCCGGATGAAGTGAAGAAGGCAGTAATGACTGTTTGCTTGCTTTTCCTTTTGTCTGCCAGTTGTGCAGCCTCAATGCGCCGGCATTCGCGATAATAGAACTGTTCCGCAGCCTCACTGAGGGGGCCTGATTGTAGTCCATATAAGGTAAGAGTCTCCAGCGCTGCTAGGGCTTGGTGATGCGGAATGGAGGCAGTTTCAGGCCGTTCATCATCATCTGAATCCTCATCTGGAACTGTTTGATATGTTGCAAGAATTCTTTCCTCCAAATCTTCCTCATTGTCAACTACCTCTTCATCTTCCGGAGCAACAAATGCTTGAACCATAGCCAGTGTTGGAAGAGTTTGAGGCATCAGAACTTGAATACAATCAAAGATCTCAGCCTCGGGATCTTCGGGATCAACTTTGGGTAAGTTGCTGTAGAGCCGGTCCATGGATCTTGACTTGACTTCGGGAAAAACAGTGTCTGAGTCCACCAGTTAGATAATATGCCGGATCATAGACTGCCGGTAGTACGCCTTCCACGTCCGAATAATTCCTTGATCCATTGGCTGATATCGGGATGTACATAAGGGGGGTAACCAAACAATTTGAACATGAGATAGACCATCATTGCCACCAAGATCCTCCACAGCATTTTCATGAGGCCGGAAATTATCTAACAATAAAACCACAATACGTCCTCGTGCTTTCATGTGGAAATTAAACCATTCTAACCACTCTCTCATAATAACCATATTATTCCAGGCTGTAGAATTTGCACGCCATATACAACCTAAAGATGTTTTTTTGTTGATATTCTTGAAGGCTCGAGGGTTCATAGCACGTCCAATAATCCAAATCGGTACCTTATCACTTCCATCTGCATTCCCACACATTATAGCAGTAATTCTTTCCTTGCTTTGTTTAATTCCAGACTCTGCCATTGTTGATAAAGTGTAATTCGGCGAACGTCTCCAAAATAAACCTGTTTCATCCATATTGTATATATCCCAACGCTTATAATCCATCAATATCGATTGAATATTTTCCATCTGTTTTTCTACATCCTCATCGATAACTATAAAACCATCCTCTCCATGAAAAACAAACTTCTTAATTCCATACCAATTTTTCCAATTGCTCAACCATCCTTCGGCATTGGGGTGTCTGGATAGACTGCAAGCTTCTGCCAAAATTGTGCTGCCTTTTCTTGCAAAACCAGACCTGTAATCGATATCTTCCGATGTTGCATAGTTTGTTACCACTTATAGAGAGCCTTATCTAACTCTGGATACTGTCCGGTTCGGAGAAGCTTTCGATCTCGATGGCTCTGTTGTACTTGTTGTGGATCTAGGGTGCTAGCATCAGATGGACCTCGAGGTCTTTTGGTTGGATTCAAGATCTTGCTAATTTGTAATTGAGTCAAGATCTTATTGGGATATTTATCTTCAAACCAACGTTTGATGCCTCGCTATGTGAGATCAGGATATGCACTTGCATAGTCATATATCTCCTTGCATTCTTCTTCAGTCCACCCTTGACGTTTCAATGAACCACTAGCAGGCATATCGAATTAGATCAGGAGTTCGGAGGTAGTATTGAAAGTGTATGTAGCAGTATTGTATGTCGCGGTGTTGTGTTTGGTATGATGCGTGCTTATGGTGTTGTGTTGTTGCTTGTGCGGGGTATTTCTTATTGATAAGCCTTCCTATTCTAGCTAGGCTGTTTACATATTACCCAATCAGGTACTCTTGGTATAAGAATACCTTAGTAAACAACCTCGAAAAAATAAGAATATTCTTCTATCAAATATATTCTAATTTCATATGGGGGCGGGGGGGTATATTCTTATATCGAGAGTATACTGTAAGGGGACCATGAAGAACCCGGGTGGATTCAGGACAAGGCAAGTTAATCTGCCAGGTCCGGCGCGCAGAAAGCAATGAAGATAGATACATGTGCGTAGGGAATTCGTAGACCCCCCAGGCCCAGAAACGGTGCCATTGAGATGTCTGAAAGTGTGTGAAAGAAATGGGAAAAGCAAGATAAGTTCAAGAGATAGTGCCTCAATGCTGTCATTAACCGCCTATGGCGGATGACCCCGAGAGGCCTGACTGAGGCCCGTACCAGAAAACAGGACTCGTGAAATGCTAGATACATGTGTAAATGGAATTCGTAAGTGTCATCAATGCTACCGGCCAGCAAAGGCCAGCCCATTCTAGCGTGAATGGATGTACGGTCGCAACCCCTCCATGTCCCAAACCTCTTCTTCCTCCTCTTTTATCCTCCGCCACGTCCCCTTCCGACCATCCATTTGTATATGAAGCTGAAGAAAGCTTCCACCGCATCCCAATTGTCCCCCTCCTCCTCTTCTACCCATATTGGGAGATCGAGGTCTTCCCAATCTTTGATGCTGCCTAGGGCCTGTCGTTGGGCAGAAAGGAGGGGGCATGCGAATGTAATATGAGCCCCGTCCTGGTTACCGTGTCCGCACGAGCAATCACTGGAGTCTGCTTTGCCGATCTTGTGAAGCCAGAATCGCTGAGGACCTTTTTCTGTGCGGCACCATGTGTATGCGGAGAGGGCATGGCGGTTCCATGAAGTTCTTCTAATCCCAAAGCTGGGCGCTGGGCGTGCTTGGCTTCTTATGGCTTTGGAAGCTTGTCTGATGCTGCTCCTGGCCGTTCCTGGGGTATCTGGGTTGGTTGACAATTGTAGGAGTGTGTGGAGGTCCTATGGTACTCCAGCTGGAGAAAATGGGGGCGTAGAGAGCAGGTCAAGATACTCGGGGCCAAGTAGCTGTAGGGCGGTGTGCCTCTGAGCCCCCTTTGATATTCGGGTACCTACAACAAGAATTTCATGGTAATAGAGTTGCACGGGAGGGCCCTTATTAGATTCCATCGGTATGGATTGACATTCCTGGCCCAAGGTATTCAATTAACGGGGTCTGACTATACTCTGTAACTCGGATAATAAATTATAGAAGAAAACTAAAATGCTCTAGCTTCTTGTAGCAAAATCAGCCTAGGCCTGGCGTCAAATGTATCTTAGAGTACCGGTACCACTGTTAAGGGCGAAATTGTTGGTATAGTACTGGTGGCTTCACTATTCATCCTTAATGCGTCCATCACGAGGGCCTGGCTGTCACACCTGATATCTTCCGAGTTCTATCATTTAGGTATGGTCATTAGAGATTTTCGAGCGAAGAGTCTCAGGACTCAAATACCTCAGTCCTTGACCAACAATACTCCATCGGAGAGCACACCCATGAACTTCGGGGATGATAGGTCAGGGTCAATATAGGAAACATGAAATATCAAAACCCAAAGCAAGGAGTTAAGCCGTGAAATTCCCTCTCTCTTCATGCTAAAAGCTTACGATAAGCTATTTTCCCAAAGCATAATTAATGTTTGCCAGATCCCGTATTCCCTAGGTCATAAATTGACCGGCAGATCCCTTGTGTGAGCTTAACTGCCGTGTTCAGGTTCCACTCGATCCGATATCCCTTCTTCGTGAATGTATCGATCTAATGTGCTTTTCTACCGCATTGCCAGGGAGCGAACATTCTGGGCACCTGGGTATTTTTCTGTGAACTCGGATATATCAACTTGAGTCTCAAAAACCTTGGCTATTACCTGGACAGTATTGTAGTTGTCTATCAACCACTGAACCTGCATAGCATAATCTTTCTGAGCTCTAGGAATACTTTCCACGATATATCATATCCGCTCTGCCATGTGTAAGCTTTAGATAACCAGGTCAGTACTATGAGATGAGGTGACCACATAGGAACTCCTGGCGTTTGTAGCATGCTTTTTCTTTTTGGCTGGTTAATCCTTTCCTTGAAAGATGCTGTAGAGTGTAACGGACCTGTAGTCAATACCTCTACAAGGTTGCAGACAAACTCGACGGTCAGATAAGTATTGCCGTAGCATAGCAATTTCAAAATAAATCAAATCCAAAATAAATATTGGGCCGGCTATAAATTGTAAAAAAGAAGCACAATTCCTGAATTGCCTATAGTGGAAGGTGAATACACTGTGATTTTTGATTGGTACAGCCATAGAGAAGAACAGTATAAGCAACGTGCAACGGGAATACACATGACGGTTTAACCTGAAATATTAGACATACCTGTTCTAGGTACTTCATTTCTTGATCAGCCTAGGATAATTCACAAAAAAATCATCTGCAATCATACAACGGGTAGACAATCTCAACCACATACAGAGCTTCGCATTGATTAAGGGGCAAGGGAGGTCTCCAAAGTAGGAGACCAATAATAATTACAGAAAGGATGTTGAAACCAAAAAAGAGAGTAAATCCAACAACCCATAAATAAGAGCAAGCTGGGAGATATACATTAAATAGAACGATGCAAACCATCGAACCATATGTATTGAGATATCCCACCCACTCCAAAATATATAGATACAGAAGCACACATTAAACATTATTACCTCCCTGGAATGCAAATCGACAACCAGCCCAGTTCGTCCAAAGGAACTCAACGGCTCCTGATTTCCCCATTTCGAACCAATCACCCCGCCCCGTGCCTCAGTATCAACCCTGCTCTGGCACGGGAACGGTCTTGGTCCGTTCGCTGTTATTTTGGTCACTCGCAAGCAACTGGTTTTGGCTTACATCAAACACTTCATCGTGGAAAACCGAGGTCGTGTCTGTCTTCGTGGGGGAACCCTTCGTCGTCGGTGAATTCTGATTATGGTGATTGCTATTAATATCGTTGTTGTTGTTGTTGTTGCTGTTGTTACCGCTATTCTTAGGGCTATCGGTATTAAAGCTGTCGTTCAAGACATTAATGGCTCTGATGGAGGCGCGAGGAAGGGCTTTGGCGTCAAGCTGCAAAATCTTGGGCGTTAGATAATTATTACTACGGTTATATAGCTCAGAATTGGAAGACGAACCCGAGGAATGAGTGAGCCAGACGCCTCGAGGTTGCGCAAAGGAGCGGCGGTGACCAACTGACTGGCGAGGAGAAGGACAAAGACAGAGTGGGAGAGGCTTTGAAACTGCATAGTGAATATGGATAGTATATGCTGAATAACAAATGAATGACTGGTGGTGTAAATGACTGGTGGTGTACAAGCAAACGAAGGACTTGCGCAGAGAAGTAATTGCAGTAAAAAAAAAACGGAGGACTTTTTCCTGCCTTTTAACGCATCTACATGTTTCCTAGCCGATATCACTCCCCTGATTAAGTTTATAATGGCCAAGAACGGCAGACAGAAGTTAGTTGTTGATCGGCAGGAGGCTGGTATTTGCACGCTTCTGCTCCGGAGGTGCTCTTTCCCGATAAACAAAGGGGCCGTATTTGGAGTTGTACAAGTTTTCCTGGGATTAACCCCTATTTCTATCCTATGATGAGCGGGCTTTCGTTTAAATACCAATGTAAACTGAATGCCAATGTCCAAATGTTCTAGAAAATAACGTCCCTAGACAAAGGATATTATTATTTCTCAGTAAGACGACTAGGTATAATGTCCAGCCACTCAAATCCAAGGTGACTTCAACCTGTGGAAAGTGAGGCATTACCTAGTGTGGATCCGCTGCGAGCAAGTGTCGTGACTCCAGCTTGAAGGTCAGTTACGTAAACAATCAGGAGTAAATTTGGGCAGTTGACCCAGACCCAGCCACTGTCGGGATATTTGCAGATCTGTCGGTGCACTTCGAATTCCGACAGATATGTTCCCTGCTATAACCCCTATGCGGTATGTATCCCCGTGCCGTGTGTTTATTGTACGACCCAGCTGGAGGTAGCATAGCTCTAATCACGAGAGTTAACGCCAATAGTAAGACCCAAAATGCCACTGCAGGTTCCGAAACGCTAATTTACTTGCTGGTTTCGTGGACATAAACTAGCTATATGGACACGATAATCTTTCCTGCTCTGGAAAAACACGTGCCAGATCGATGCCAGTTACAGTACTACCTACGGTACGTGTATATTCAAGTCCAGATCTAACACCTCCAAAATGTTGAGATGCAATCTTCTCGATCTCCATGCCTCTAGCCCAATTCTTGTTAGGCAGAATCAGCCGCGCGAAGGCAATCCATGGTCGATTGTTTCCGTACCCAGACACCCGACCAAGGAAATTAGCATAAACGGGAATCAAGAATATGACGAATAACCCCGACCTTGCATTGATTGCCCGAAAAGGTGCGGGAAGTCTGCCATTTGCCAATTTGGTAATTGCAGGAGCAAAATAAGCATAAATTAGCACGGCGCGGATCATGCCCTTATTTATCCAAGACATTGAATTCGTATTCATCGACGTGCTAAACTGAACTGGTACTAAATCATCTTGAAAAATTAACATCCCCGTCAAAATTGTAACTCACTACTACCTAGGTAGGACATAGTGCTCGTCCGACGCGAAATTAATGGTTGCTATGTATGTAGGTACAGGGAAAACTGGTGAATAAGACTCCTTGTCTGTATCAGAATCATAACTAGAATAAGTCAACATCAGAGTCAAGGACGCTAATCTGCCCACAACTAGTAACGCCCCTACCACAAAAAGGAAAGAGCAAAGACACAGACAAGGAGTCTTATTCACCAGTTTTCCCGCTGCATCAAATGGCGAACACCGATCCTTGTCAGTTTAGAGATAATACACCTGACAGGGACAGTTACTCAGTGAACGTGTTACCTCCACCTATTTTTGTGCTCGGATATCACCCTTCTGCATAAGCCCAATCTATATCTTTAAACTGACAAGGATCGTTGTTCGCCGGATGCGGTACCTATCCAATTCTTGTCCTGATAACGACTGCTGTACATTAGAGTTATTCCTTCGTGTCGTGAGACATGCATTACATGCTCATGCAATCTCTTAGCGTCATGAGACATGTAGCAGAGTCGCCCTTCCAAATATTGCTTTCTTACCCTAAAGCCACACTAAACTTTGGGGGGGGGTGGGCCTCCAATACATGTCTCTTGACATCAAGGGATAACGTTAAACAGGGAGGTCAACCTAGCTCCGCTGCATGTCTTAGTCAACGAAGTGATGTCTACCGGTGGTTAGGTAACACCAGCCCGTTAAATTGTTTAAGTACAAAATCTGCAGCTGCCTGTTTTAGTTCCGGGCCAATTTTATACGATGCTCCTAATATATATAATATAGAGAGCCCAAAATAATGCAAACATAATTCGAGGGAGCTCGTTCCGTCAAGTGCAAAGTGGTCTTCCTATCCAAGTCATGCGCCTTGGAATGATTATCTCTACTCCCTAAAGCAGAAATCCAATCCATCGAACGTTTACTTTTGTGATAACCCCCCCACATGGGTGGTATATAAGTAATCCACCCAAGTTTGTCTTAGATGAGAAATTAATCAGTCCAGAGTTATACATACATAGCTATCGGAGTACTCCGCATTGGTAGATAATATAGGTGGCCATACATATTCAACAGTCTCACACACAGCCTGCCCAGTGTTGTAGCGTACCTACATAGCCGATATATTTATTTTGGTCTAGAGTCCCTTCGGTAAACCTGGTAACGAGAAGTTCGTTACAACATCAGCGGCGTTGCCAGCATTGACCATGATAAGCTTCAGAACACGAGACTCCCCTGCTTGGTGCCACAGGTTAACGATATCGTTGCTAGCCAATGGAAACGCGGTTGGCACGGATAGGTTTTCACGTTCTCATCTACAGCATTTTACGGGTCAATGGATGCGAGCGACTAGAGTATATTGGGATTAAGTGTGCTAAATAGTGATCGTAGGCACATAACTAGTCTGACCACCAGACTAACATCGTACCTGCATGCAACCAACCTTCATAGGCTAGGCTATCCCTATTTCCCATTGACCCGTAAAATGCTGTGAAGTCACAAATGTATAGTTGTTTACACCACATTTGGGATAGCTACGAGTGATAAATTTTTGCTGAGATACGACTTTGTCCAATTCGAATTAACCCCACGGGAAGTAATTTATGCCATGAACCCCCACTCCCTAGCAAGCAACAGAACCCACCGAGCGTAAACCAACAAAAATATCCCATCCCAAATCAAATTTCCTCCTCCCCTTCCAAGTCCGAGATGCCCCCATTATATCCAGCCCCAGATTACCCCGATTTTCGATAACTACTCGTAACAAGCATGATTAGAAATTTGAGAACGACAAGAACAAGAAATTCGTCGACGTAATGGACATTAAAGATACAAGCGGGACATTAAATGTATAAAAAAGAACCATGAACATAAACTCTTCGTCCGCATATTGCCCCATTTATAGCAATTTCAGTTTCCCTCATGCTATTAATATCCCATTCCTTTGTACCTAGCCCATTAACGCTCCGGGTAGTAAAGACAAAACAAATGAAAGGAAATTTGAAGTCAGTCCTCAGGCAAATATTAGATATCAGTGGCTAACGCTGCAATAGAATCCCAAGCCTGCTGGTTAAACCAAGTTGCCTGGGTCACGGTCCGACCCATTACGACTATCACGGGAACCACCTTGCCATCTATCCGTGGACGTACGGCTCTTAACCATTTCTGGCTTGGCCGGCAATGGTGGTACAACTTTGCTGCCGGCCCTTGTGAGTGCCCAGCTATTTGCCCTACTTCCCCCCCAGCTTGGTGCCCTGCTAATCCTGCTAACTGGTCTACTCGGGGTCCACCTGCTCACGGGCCTCGAGGGAATGGACCATTGCGGGAACATTGCCTTTGCGGTGGGATTCACATGACTGTCGACAATCAGGCTATCCACTAGCGTCCGGAGAATGCCCATTTCGTTGACTAAGGTGATGAGTCGGCCCACATCAGCGTAATTTGCGGTACCCACATCAGCGTAATTTGAAGTAGAATGCTGGGGTGCCTTCGAATCAACATCAAACTGAATCTGCGCATTCTTGACTATGGATATGGATGACCGTCGCCCAGTTGGGGTGGCGGCCCGGGATTGGGATCGGGAAGGTGTCGCCGTGGTGGAGCCGGACTTGAAGAGCGAGATGTAATCCCCGAGAACAACTGATGAGTGGGAAATATGCCGAGGCATATAGAGACGGGCACTCAAGGTATGTGATATGACAAGAAGGTCATTGCAAAGCGACCCAAGCTGCAACATTCATGTATAATTAGCATTAATCCATTGTTAAATATATAGAAGTGGGGATGAGAGCACGACATACCAACTGTTCCCTGCCATGTGCTTGCGTAGCATATCCTCTCATCTGTACATCCAACAACACAGGCCCTGCTTCCTTGGCATTCTCGGTTCCTACACTCAACAAGACGATATTTCCAAGGCGTTCCAAGATCTGCTGAAACTTGTCTTCCGGGAATTTCCCTACCAGAGATATCTCATATCGTGTGGCGGGAATCAAGCCGTTTGCAAACCTCACTCTTCTCTTGGTCTTAGATATCACCTCCGCAAATTGTTCTTCTGTGACAATCGCCGCAGGCCCGATCGCAGGATCTTCTTCCTCCGTCAGCGCGATGGCGTGCAAGAGGTGGTGAAGCCAATCTATGCCTGTCGAGATTGCTCGACCGAGTTCCTTGCGGGCATGGAATGGGAAAATTCCAACATGGACAATCATGGCAACTGTGAGACCGATAGGAAGTGTAATCAAGCGACGGGCAAGTATTTCCGTGGTGTCGTGGTTTGGGGAAGTCTGTGCTACGCCGATGACAATGTTGAAGGCAAAGGCAAAGACGATACCCGCCTTTGCAAGGTTTGGACAGTTGATCATATAGCCCACTCCGAGACCTGTAAGCACACCCCACCGTTAGTCAAATCTCTCCTGGTAGGTGAATTTAACACGTTGTGCTAGTGTATGCGACGGTAAATAAATATCCCTCCTCTCAGGAACTGAGAGTTATCAAATATTTCTTTAAAGAAAAAAAATGGTACAGAAACGCAACGCAGGAATTACAAGCACAAGGAAAGAGGGAGTAATATATCGACATACCTATAAATAATGCAATAACAACGTTTGCTTGCTCATTTCCAAAACTAATATGCATTGTCATGAACGCAGATAGACCCCCACACACTGCACCGCATAATTTCATTCCCGCATTTCGAAATGTCATTCCCCTAGTGGTCTCCATAGCGATCATGGCGGATATGAGCGCGCACTGCACCCGCAGATCATCAAACCATATGTAGTTGTCCGCAATGTACGCTGGAACCGATAAGATACCCATAACAATGGCGAACTTTACGCCGTACTTGACATGACGAGAATGCTTTATTCCAGAGAGCTTCTGAGATATGCATGCAGCTAACCTGGTGTGCCACTTCTGGTTTTGTTGTACATATACGAATTCCATAGACATTAACTCGCCCCGTTCTGTGTCGAACTCTGAGTATTCCGGTAAATCGTTGTCCAAACCAGAAGGTGCAGGCTCACAGGAGATATCAAAATCTGCTGGTTTATTCCTTGCCCGTCGCCGTAATTTGACTGGCCAGAATAGGTGTAGCTTCCCGGTGGAAGTGATATCATTGCTCGCTCGAGCAGCTGCATGGACTGTGTCAAGCATCTGGAGGATGACTGTATTTATCATGTCAATAAACGAAAGTTCCTCCACACTACGAACCCCACCAGCCCAGCGCCCCCGTTCTTGACTTAGAGCCGTGGCAGCTGAGTCCCTCAGTGTCTCAAACCCGGCAATTTCCATCGCCGGAATACCTCTTGTGCCAGTTTTGCTGTCATATGCGTCCTTCACCCTTGCCGAAATCAAATCAATCACTCTCACAGCCTCAAGGAATGCAAAACTGATGGCTCCAGTTGACGTGTCCTCTTTACTCTCTTCTCCTTTGCCCGCCCATTTTGGATTATCTATGTAAGGCTCTGCATCTTCGGCGTCAGGAGGAGGTGGATGAGCTCTGACAGCACAGTTGTACACCTTGACGATATCAACAAAGGTCTCCAACTTCGTAGACAACGGCACTAGGTCCCTGGCATCCACCCGGGAAAGAGAAATCTCATAGCCAGACTCCTTGAAAGACGTTGCCAGCTTCTTCACGGCGGCGGCGAGGGCTGATAGATTAATCTCCTCAGTGCTGGGGCGCTTGCGGGTAGATCTTTCAGCGTCCAAAACTGCTTGCCGAAACTCAGCAAGCGCGGCTTGGGTGTTCTCCCTCAAAATTGTTGAGTGATCCTCTGGCCAGAGCACGATCGAAACAAACATGGAACAGACTGCTCCAACACCCATGACGATGAAAAATCGGCGGAACACGTAGCGAAAATCGCTAATACCACGAATCAATGCGAACATATTGACCATCATGGCAAAAACAATTGATAGGTATAGCCGGGGGTGCTTCGAGCGGATATATCCGCATATCAACGAGCAGATGACGAAGAAAGTCCATAGAGTTGCCTGTCGCCCGGTTTCAATATCACCAGTTTGCCGGGAACTCTGAAACTGGTTCGCAAGGAACAGAGCTAAGTTTGCCCATGCTACTCCGAGCAGTGCACCTATTAGGGCCGCGCATGTTGAAACAATCTGGCCCCCGACGGACTTATTTGGAAATAGGTATATGGCCTTAAAAAGTATACTCGGTGAGTGAGCTTGATATTCATAAATAGAAAATTGAGAAGGTACTTTGTACATACCGTCGTCCCCACAAGATAGGGGTTCGCACCCCAGATGTCCACTAGAGGATGGTGTATCGTCATACCAACCGCGAAAGCTAATGCGACTGCACATTTGATGATCCTTTTGCAATTACGCGGATTTTCCTTTATGTATGCGCAAAGGGAGGACAGCATTTGGACAATGGTACAGAGATATACGACTTTCCGATCTATCACAGGAGGGTGTCAGTATTCGTAGGACGTTAGGATATCCGCGTATATGGTATGATTACCGCAGTGAGCCAAATATCCGTTCTTATATGTGGTATTAGCTTTCTGGTATCGTTGAGGGCATGTTCTCAAGCTTCCGTCATTCTAGGAGCGGTGAGGTGTATATATGCACACAGGAGAAGCTGTCGCCCTTCCCAACTCGTTAATTGCCGGCAGGTGCCTGCGTGGTTGGGCTTGGGAGGTGGTTGGGCTTGGAGGTGAAAATCATTGGAAAAAGCAAAAAATTATAAACAGAAGGAACAACAATCCTATTCGTTCGACTGCTTCCGGATTACGTTTTTCCGATTGATTTCTCCCATGTTGATAATCCCACCCAGCTAAACGAGTCGGGTCGGTGATACTTCCATATATAGCCGCCGTTATACTAGCAAGTGTGTTGTTGATCGTTGTTTTTCTTTTTTCTCTACTTTGCCTTACGCTTCCCAACGGTTGAAGTAATCCTATTTTGGGAACGTACGACGTTAAAGCCAATCAAGGATGTACCTGTGGGCGAATTGGCAGTCTGGCCATCTAAGGACTCCGAATCCCTCCGAATCATCCAGATACGAATCACCTGGGAGCTTGTGGCTTGCGGTAAAACACCCTACATGCCACGCTCCTCCATCCCCTATTTCCCTAATTCTCGTATATAATTGTTCACTTCATAGAAGGAGATTTATTTTTGGGAAGCGACTCGTAGAGATTGCCATAGTGTAGTATGGGTATGGAGCCCAGATCCCCTGAGACTAATGGATTGTTCCCACTCAAAATGCAAACACGACTGAACATCGGATTTTCCATTGCGTGATTCTGCAAGCAAATTGAAATTGAACCTTATCATTCAAACGACTACACTGAGTAATGATTTGGTAACAAATATGATCGTTATAAGAGAATGGAAGCGTTATGCTGTCTAGATTGCTGTCAGTACATATGCTGTCTCTCTCGTTGCACATTTGGGATCCTAGTACGCAGATGGCTGGCGAACGCAGCTAATATTGGTGTGGTTGCTACGCGCATGTAAGTGCATATTTGTATGGTGAAAAAGTCCAGCGAACTTTTCGTATATTACTACAAAAGCCTCAAGTGACACGGTATAGGGCAAGATTGACCCTCATGCTCCAGCTATTCCTAAGATTGCGCTTGGAAAGTAAACAAGAAAAGGAGAACTCAGCGCGTCAGAAGTTCCCCTGCCCTGCCAAGTACGACTTCGCCAAACTTTCCCTGAACTTCCGAGTACCTACAGGTGCCCTAGAACGGATGCCACATGTTATCAAGGTGAATACGAGGACGAGTGATAGACGTCAGTCAACAGCCATAAGAGATCTCAGCCCCGGTATTTTCTCCGGTACTACCTATATACCCTGCACTGCACGTAGCCGTTTCTGTGTTGCTTTTTTGTCATGTCGGACAGTACAGTAGATACCTACCCTTTTCATAAAAGGGGTTAGATAGGAGCCGATCAATGATAGACAGTCCCTATTGATAGCTTGCTAACCTAGTTGAACCACCGCTGGCATGTTGTTATAGCTACCACAGGGCCAAGGAGAAAGCAAATACGTCGTACGGAGGAAGCCGGCACAGCTAGAGTGATTTCCCACACCCTTGCCAGCGGGCTAACTAAATGCAGCCGTGCATGTGTATACTGATAACCAAATTATGCATTGATGTTGTACCAATGCACTGTCACCATTTGACTCAAGCTTTTTGACGCGAATTATGGCATCCCTAGTTTAACCAAATTGCTGGATCAAGCAGTCTTGTGCACGGCGCGCGTGCTTAATTGGGAAAGACTACTATCTTAATCCTAGCTAAGGAATGTGTCAGGCTCGCCACGTGCAAAGTACCGTACAGGCTACCTACCTGCCCCTCTAATAGAGTAATGATACCACGAACAACATTCACATTCAAAAGGTCCAGATTACAGAGCTCCCAGTCTATCAATAATGGTTAGGTGCTATGAAAGAGGATATGTGCAACAACGTATTCTCAAGTGCCGATAGGTAGAGCACAAACAGAAGAAGCAAAGTAGTGCAATAAACTCAAGTGCCAGACGGTAAAACAACATGAAATAAACAAGGGATAGCAAATCAAGTACGAACGTTAACAACGAAATAAGAGATAGAAACACCAGACTCCCATGCAGTCATTAACCGGCAATGCCGGATGAGCTCGAGAGCCCTGACTTTCGCCTTTCTAGGGTGGAATACAGTTGGGGGTAACGTACTTTCGTATCCGTACCAAGCCAATGATCTAAGGTTACCTAATTAAATGAAGCTACTGAGGTACAGAAATCGCCAGTAGTTCTACTGCCTTATTGTTTGATAGGGCACAAACAGCGCTATTTGCTACAACATATCAATATCCTGTAATATCGTTATCAGCCAGTACTAAATCCAATGAATTCCTAACCCGTTGTATTTCCAGACCATGACCTTTCGATGATGTAGGTACTAGTCTAGAATGCAATACCAATCATATATTTTGGGTGGCGCTGTACACTCCCTTTGGATCTCTGACCAGCCCCAAGCAATGGGCAACGTACCCCAGTAGGTACTGTACCTACTCAAGTCGTATGATATTGCATCATGCGGTACTTAACTAACCTAATCAACATCTTAACTAATCAACTGCTGGCACCTAGGTATGTGCCTCTTATGGTCCCTCAGTAATGAGTACCGTATTTCCAAAAAAAAAAAGAAAAGGAAAAAAAGGTATGGGGCCCAGGCCAGCTCCACAAAGTCTACAGTCCTGGTTATCGGCAACACGAATCCTGGTGAAGCGCATCTGCAGAATAGAAACAGTCCAGCTAAAGCTCCAAATCCAGGGTTTTGTTCTATTTGTGAAAGCAATTGGTGTTCCTAAATAGACTCGGGGTTTCAATAACAATGATCGTGACCAGGGTCATTGACCGTTTTGACCCATGTTCCATTTCCCTGTCTCTTCGGAAGAGCATTTTCAATGATTGGGTTTCAGCGCTGAGTAGGTATTGGCTGTTTCCAAGGTATATCCAGAACAGTTGCTTCTGTTCTTACACCCAATGCAGTGGCTCTGCGTGTGCGATTTTCAGCTGGCACAGAGTTTAGACTTCAAGGATCCATATGTTAGTTTTCCCTTTCTTTTTCGACCTCGTTATTTGCCAAGATAGACGGAAATACCTTCAAGACCTTGCACTAGATATTTCTACTACAGTACAGGGATGAACTGGCATCTCTTCAGATGACTCCTGACGGGGAGAATGCTGCGGGAAATACACTCTGAGATGTGGCCTTATGTGCATGTACATAGGTACTCCGTACAAGTGCGTGGTTGAAAGTCTCCGCACCCCTCTCTTTTATGCGGAAACCGGCATCCAGTGAAAGGCAACTGACATTCCCAATAAGTTGAGCACTAACCAGATCGAGCACAACTACAGCATGTACGATTGTAGTCTGGTTTCCAGCTGTTGTGCCAACCAGATATGTAGTACGGATACACTACCAGACTATATCTATGTACAAAATGGAAATATTCATAAATATTTAGTGTAATTCCCTCAGCTATATTGGCTGCAGCGACCTGTTGAGGGGCAAAAAATCTGGTAGCAGAGTCTAGCAGTAACTTATTCCATGCTTCTTCCAAATATTCGATCTGGGGTCGCAAGTAAAACCAATAAAAAAGGAAAATCTGCAACACCAAGGATTCCCATGTGGTCTCCCAGCATAGTACTGACCTGGCGATCTGAAGCTTAGATACGACAGAGCAGACGGGATGCCTCGTTTTCTTCAGCCTATGGTCGCAGATAACTACACAGTCGGACCTGAATTCTAGAACCCTGCTGCTTGCATGTTGTCATGCAACGACTATAACACTAGCTCTACGTAGCTTCAAGGACTGGGAGGACCTGGACCCCATCAACAAGGAGGATGGAGACCAATGGGACGCGGTCGAGGCCTTCTTCACCTTTCTGTACCGACAACTCGCTGAGAGGGGCCTAGGCAACCGCTCTAAGTTTCATTCTTATTTTTGGGTTTGCCAATTGGCTCTTGAGGATTCAGTTTTGCTCGATTATCGCGCTGATTTTGGACTTCATTTTTTCGGACAGCAGTCAGGCCCTCCGGGGTAATTGGCAATGCCAGTTAATGACAGCATGGAAGCTCCGATTTCGATTATTGCGCTGGATTCCGATTTCGCTTATATCTTTGCTTGGCCAATCGACACTTCTGTTTCATTATGTTTGCATTTACTGATTGGCACTTGAGTTTGTTCTTGATTGGCTAGTGTGCCCTTGAGTTTATGGTCACTCCTTCATCTCTGGTTCTGCTAGCTGGCAGTGGAGTTTATTCTTGCAGTATAGTAGGCGCCGGACCTGGCAGATTTGATTTGCCTTGTCCTGGATCCACTCAGGTTTCCGGGTGGGATTATCATGGTCTCTTTACTGGGACAGCATATAAGTACTGAGTACTCTGTATAAAAAAAAATTAAAAATGTAGCGTAGCCTTTTATATCACTAATTTTTTTTTTATTAAATACTTAGTACTCCTATGCAGCCCTTTTATATCACTAAAGAATACAGATATTGTAGGTTTTATAAAATATTGATCAGCTCCATATCTGGATATATGTACAGTCAAACCTAGCTATACCGGAACTCGTTATAGCGGAAACCTTGCTATAACGGACGGCATCCACTGATTTTTCAGTTTCCCACCCAAATTCCCTCATTATACCGGATTATAGACGAACCGGACCGGAGTGGAGATTTATGGATCTTAAAAAATAACCACATACAAATATACCTAGATAAGCCGGATTCTACCTTGAAGGCCAAATATCCCGAAGTTGCTTCTGGGCATTATTAGTGTGTTTTGAGCCTTCTCGGGCCTGAAGAACTGTCTCAATCATGTCGGATACTTGAATTTGGCACTGCATATAAGGCAAAGAGAGTGCTGAGACTGAGAAATTTGAAAAATGCAGCAAGATCGCCAAGCTGCGAAATAGCTTCTAAAACTATCTGTACCTTTGGAGTTACAAGTTCGTCAACTGGTAGAAATAAATATCAAGATAAATGAACAACACTCTTGTTGCTCTCTATAGTCTCCAAGTATGGTTTTCTCCTTCGGAGATGTTGTGGTTGGGAGGAAAAGGATACCCCGCCCCAGCACTGCAAATTTGCTATACCGGATCCGAAGTTAAACCGGACGGCAGGGGTGAGATTTTTGGCCGTCCAGTATAGCTAGGTTTGACTGTAATACAATTGATGTCATAGTACTCTATATGTACTATATGTATGCACTAACCAGATCGAGCATAATAATGGAGATAGGTACTAGTATGTATGTTAGTCTTGTTAGTATACTCACTTAACTAAGATCTAGAACAAAACTTCTATTTTTTTTAGTAATATAATAAGTAAGTATATTATATTTATTACTTATACTATTACTTGATCTATCTTATTATAAATTATTATATAATATAGTTTAGGCTATTATAATATACTCTCTTATATATATATATATATATATATATATAGATCTTTCAGTATATAATATATAAATTCATATATTTATACTTTTATATGTTTATATACTTTATTCCTCTAGTAAGTTATTAGCTGAAATAATCTTTAACTGGTCATATATCTATTTATTCTCTAAAAATTAGTAGTTATAATCTTATTATTATTTTTATAAATTAATCTAACTGAAATAAATATTACCTATATATTATGAACTAACCCTCATTCTTATTCTATCCCACCTAGGAGAGTTCATGGGCAAAAGGCGCACGGTCACGGAAGGACGTCTCCGTGCATCCTCCAAAGCTACACGGAAGGAGGCGAGAACGAAGGCAGGATACGGTGCTAGAAGAGTGGAGTGGGACCGGCTCGCCTTATCAGCTTACACCTGGCTACGTACAAATAGAGGCCCCCAAAAGAGCTGGCTCCACCACATCGGCAAATCAGTGTCGGCACAGTGCTCATGTGGTCACCTCTCGGAAACCGGAGATCATATCACGTTCGCATGCCCCCGTTTCGACCGCCTCCGGAGGGCCCTACTCGGAGAGAGAGCGAGTTGGGAAGAGCTAGATAAGCCAGGTTGGAAAGGGGAGGGGGAGGACACGTTCGAGGCCACGGAGGCCTTCTTCAGGCTACTATACCAGGAGCTCACTTAAGAGTCCACACCCCAAGTTGTCTGCGAGGAGAGGAGCACATCCATTTTGTCACGAGTTCCCTTTGTTTTAGTCTACGAGTCATTAATCCCCTTTTCATCAGTCCAGTCAGTCCATTTCTCGGAAGTCATCGAGTTCATGTTAGTTCATTCCTTTTCCGCGATTTGTTACGGTTCATCAGTTCAGGTGTACTGTAGAGGCTCAGTCAGGCCCGCGGGTCATCGGCTTGTCCGTTAATGACAGCACGGGGCCTCTTTCCCTCTATCCCTTTATATTTGTATTTATCTTGCGTAGTTCTGGCAGATTAACTTGCCTTAACCTTGAACCCACCCGGGCTTCTGGGTGGCTCCTCATGGCCCCCCTAACGGGGCCACATAGGAGTAACAAGTATTTTTTTTTTAAAAAAAAAAAAAGGCCATGAGTTCCATGGCCCTAAAGAGGTCTGTTCTACTGTTTGGCCTATAGTATTCAAGTACAGCCGGCTGGACTCATCCGCACTCAGTGAAGCGACAGCTATGAATCTTTGGTCTTTGTTCCCCTAGTTCGGCCATTAAATAGTGATTTTGCAGTCAGGCTTCTCGAACCTACATAGCTGCGTGATCAACACTAGCCTACTGAAACAGAATCAACATCTCGGAAGTGAAGCTTCTACCAATCAATGCACAGACAGTGTGACAATACTACCGTCAGTAAACATCCTCACTCCTTGGTACATCGAACACCTGCTTGCGCCCTAACACAAGAGGTTACTGGTTAACACTGTTATATCATGACATCGCGAATCCCCCTCCGACGTACTAGCATATCGGCTGATACTGCAAGCCCTACCGGCCGCAAATTTAGCCTGAACACCGAGCCTCGCATGACGGAGCGCCAGGTCAGGCATCAGGAATCTACGGACTCTATCGGGAACAGGACAGTCACCCCTAGAGTCCCCGGAAGAGTCCGACGACAGAGGCTTACTCGAACCGTGGGGGCAACACCGAATTCCCCAAATTCTTTCTTCAATGCCCATCAGAACGTTAACGACAAGACCATTGGCAGGCAGGTTCTTAGATCTATGAACCCATCTCCCGAAGGTAGCTCAACCCAACTCGTACCCTCGTCAGCACTGGTGCCGATACGTCCCCTCAGACACACACACTCCAATATCCACAACCTACATCCCAGCTCAATCCCAGCTAAAGCTGTCGTTTCAGGAGTTCAAGGGTATCAGAACCATAGCACTGAGTGTAGGATTCCAGTACCTTCAACCCCAAGATTGGTGAAACGCCATGTGGGTTTGGGACCTGGCCCAATGGCAGCTAAACACGCGCAAGGAACCAGCCGCCGAGGAGCCAACATTGCTTGCCCAGTTGTGCCCAGCAATACTCAGAGCCCTCGGGTAAGCACTCAATTATCGGCGCCGAATTACGTGGGTAAAGATGTGATTACAGAACCAATAGCAAGCAATCGCAAGACAGCGGTTGCTGTGAACACCGAAAGGCCCCGGCCAGCTGGCAAGGAGAACAATACTGCTATCAGGACAGATAGTGCCTCGAATACTGGTAGTCTCGAGGAATACCTCGCGGTTGAGAAGTATTTTCAATGTACTGCGGTGCAAACAGGGCCGCTTAAGGGAACTCACCGTAACAAAGCTGTGAAAACACTCCTAAAGGTAATCGCCGGACACATGCCTACTGCTACCGAGGTTGCATTATCTCATGATACACCTGGGAGAAACTTTAAGAACTTGGAAACCATGATGAGTGTGGCAAACACTCTTGCTGTACTCACGGAGAAGCTCGAGCATTTAGAAATAGGTACTGAAGTTAAGAATGACCTCGATGAGGGCCTGACAAACCTGTCGCACGCATTGATTAAACTCTTCGAGGTACCGTATCGAGTGCGCTATAAAGGCAGAATTCAGAAGTCAGCTTAAAGTCATAGGGAGGGAGGATCCTCTTTTAAGAGATAAAGGAGGGAGGTATAGGCAGCAGTGAGATCCAAAAGTCCACTGAAGGATAATACGAATGAGCGAAGTGAGATTGTCACGTAGAGAAGAGTATATAGAAGTGAAGAGATGTGTTGTTATGTAATTGTTATATATCTATCCAACAGGAAACGAACGAGATATATATACATGAATGAACGCGCACCTAAAGGAGAAGAAGAAGAAGCACATGTCCGTATAGCTAGCATGAAGCACATCATATGTGTGAAGAATGTCATGAAGCACGCCATATGATGTGCAGACCGCTGCGAGCCGTATGGCTAAGCAGGAAGCATACAATATGATGTGCAGGCCGATGTGCAAGCCGTTGAGATGGCTGCATGTGAGATAGCAAGGCATGGGCGGAATGAACGGAATGCATTCATTCTAACACCTCTGACTTTAAGCTGACTTCTGAATTGCAATGATAGTTGAGGATGCTTACTAGAATGGACGTTTAAAAGAGGGAAGGCTACCTCATAAGAATAACCAGGGATTCTAGGGAGATATGTGGAGGTCATGCTACTTGAACTTCCTAAGCTTACATTAACATTATAATTTTCATTATTTATTGGGTTTATTTTGTATGTTCCGGGCCAGCCGCGAGAACAGTATGTTGTCTCGCAGGGGGCCCGGGCCCCGCGGGAGAACACGGGAGCACATAATTACCCAAATAAGTAAAATTTGAGATGTAGTAGATACAAATTTTTTTTATTAATACTTGTTACTTCTATGCGGCCCCGTTAGGGGGGCCATGAGGAGCCACCCAGAAACCCGGGTGGAATAGTAGATACAAGGTGGCATAAAGCACGCAAGGGAATACAAAGTGGGAGTAAAGTAAGAAATGAGATTGGACATTAGGTAAGTAAGCAGAAGGGCCAGCAACATGTATTGTGTCCAGTCCTCCTTAGAGGATTCTGATGAAGACGAACTAGAAAGCGATTTGTTGGTACATATAACATTTGCAGGATGACATTGGGTAGTATGTGCATTCCTGGCTTGAACACAAACAGGAACAACGGCGGGTTTGACATTTTCCTTTACATAAATATGTAGTTTCAGGCTTAGTCAATGTACTTAAGGAAGCAGCTTCTCTTAATGATAGGCGGTTTGCATTACTAGTATATGTGAATGTTGTGCAATTGATCCAAATCAAGATGTGTAAACTTTGGCGGAAGCTGCTGTAGTTCACGAGTGGGATAATAGTGGTTCAGTATGCCATGGAGAGTTAGCAACTGATATCGATAGGATGGGGTTTAAGGATGATCTTGCAGAAGAGCTTAGGTGCATTGGTTGCATGTCAGTTAATTCTAGGAATGTAAAGTGATACTAGAGTGATACTAGATCACCAACATCAAATTGTGCAATATCATGTAAAGTGATATTGGAGTGATACTAGATCACCAACATCAAATTGTGCAATATCTTGGGATTTGCTGTATTTTATACTCATCATGTAGCGAGCATGCCTTGCATGGCGAGCCTACGTTATGTGGCGCAAGCATCTTGTGTGGTAAGTATAGGTACAGCCTAGCCTGATTGCACTACCCTTGCAGAGGGTACGGAACCAGACTAGGGTACGGCCAGTGGTAAGAAAGTCGGACTCGTCTGAGGCCTCTTGTGCACTTGCATATTGACCCGGTGGACAGTCATGTATTTAGTTGAGGGTAATGAGCTCACTCGATAGCCACATTATCTAAATTATCAAGATATCATAAAGAACCATTTTTCTCATACTCGCGGCTGGCCCGGCCATTCCGTATTCTCCCGCGGGGCCCGGGCCAGCCAGGAGATGGGTGGTCTCCTGGGGGGCCCGGTCCTCTCACGAGGGGCCCGGGCCTCTCGCGAGTTTAATTCTCTCGCGGGGGGCCCGAACAGTTACAGTAGCAAGGTCATCAACATAGGCTCCCCACTAGTACTTGTGACATTAAATCTATTAAACATGGATTATCCTGCAGCACAGAGCCGGGGTTAGGTGGATGATTATGCCAGACGTAGGAACATTCGGACCGTAACAGCCTCTGAGACATCGTGACCTCCTGGGCCTCTCACGCGATCAGAACAAGGGACTTTAACGACTCTAACATTAGGACAATCACCACCGCATCATTTTAGAACCCTCAGAACCATCCTCCTCTGAAGAAGGTATAGGGCAGCCAAGACCAGCTGAAATCCTGTATGAGGGATATAGAAGACGTTACGAACGGCATGGGTGCTCAGGATATACAGCCTCAGCCATCTATTCCGAAGTCAGAGTCCAACCTCCATATTACACGGCTCCTATGTCGGGGAAGAAACTGCATTTGCAGGCGCAGAGCGACTAACCATTATCCTGGCTCTTCAATCTCACACCAATACCCCCATCCTGGCACTCTTGTGCGATTCGTCGGCAGCCATCTCCTCAACGATTAATATCTCCAGAGTGGACGCACCTCGCTGTGGAATTGAACTCCAGCTCGCATACCTTTCTTGGAGTGAAAAAAAAGAACAAGATATCTCCAGATCCTGGGTCCACTCCCACAACCTTTTTTTTTTTAAAATACTCATTGCTCATATGCGGCCAGTATAGGAACCATGATGAGCCTCCCGGAAACCCGGGTGGATTTAGAACAACGCAAGTTAATCTGCCAGATCCGGCGCGCAGAATTTCAAACTGAAAAGTTCGAGTGCCTAACTGTATATAAAAGAAATGCTAAGTGTAGTTAGAGAACTCCTTGCTGTCATTAACCCGCTGTTGCCAGATCATTCCGAAGGGCCTGACTGGAGTTATGAGGAGAGTGGAAGAGAGATGTCTTGCAAGTGTAAAAGCTCAGATGAGGATGTGATAAGCTCCTGGGGGCGAGTTAGATGTTTGTGTCTCATATAGTGTACTTATTTTTTTTTTGTTTAAATACTCTTTACTCTTATTCGGTCCCAGTAAGGGGACCATGAAGAGCCACCCGGAAACCCGGGTGGATTCAGGACAGGGCAAGTTAATCTGCCAGGTTTGACGCGCAGAAAAGAATGGAGATAAGTACATGTGTGAAGGAAAAGCGAGCACAGGGCCTCCATGCTGTCATTAACCGCCAATGGCAGATGACTCCGAAGGGCCTGACTGAGGTCCGTAGCAGAAAAGGGACGAGATGTGTGAATGGAACAAGACAAAAACTGTAGATAAGATAGCAAAACCAACTGCAAGAAAACAATTGTATAAGGAAACTCGTGAAGTGCTACCGACCAGCTAAGGCCAGCCCATCCTAGCATGAATGGATATTGCCCGACAATCCAGCTCCTGCACATCCACATCTATCCGCCACCTCCTCTCCCAACCATCCAACTGTATACGAAGCTGAAGAAAGCTTCCACTGCGTCCCAATCGTCCCCCTCCTCCTCTTCTACCCATATTGGGGAATCCAGATCTTCCCAGTCTTTAATGCTGCCTAAGGCCTGTCGTTGGGCTGAGAGGAGAGGGCAATCAAAAACTATGTGCGCCCCGTTTTGTATGTGATGTCTACATGGTCGAGTCTGCTTTGCCAATCCTATGGAGCCAGGAGCGCTGAGGACCTTTGTCCACACGGCACCATGTGTAGGCAGAGAGGGCATGGCGATTCCATGATGTTCTCCTGACCCCGAAGCCAGCTGCTGATCGTGTTTGGCTCCTTGTGGCCTTTGAAGCTTGCCTAATGCCGCCTTCTATGACGAGTGATTCAAGTGCGGAAGTTTGGCCTAAAGTGGAGGAGAAGGAGGCAGGACGGTCTGCCTCCTCATTGCCGGGGATGCCAATATGTGCACGGACCCAGGAGATAGTAGTGTCGTAGCAGCTCTCCTCTCTCTCTTTAAGGAGGTCCGCTAATTCTATTTCGATACCACTTCTAGGAGCCTGGAGACCTTGTAATATGTTAGTGTACTTATTCCTTGAGTGGTGTCTGGCGCTATATCCGGGTTGACGGCTCCTACCAAGCACGATATGTAATTATTGAACTGTAAAATAGATAGATAAAAGAAACAGGGAGTTTAATTTGCTGGTACTACGCTGCTAATGGTACAACAATAGTCATCAACCATGAACGATGATGTTGATTTTACCTGGCCAGCGGCAGGCTAGTGTGCCGGGTTGCCAAGATCCCCTGACATTGTCCCCATTCAACCTGATTTATTTTCAGAGCCATAAACTCACAGCCTGTTAACCGTTTAAACAACCGCGACCCGCGCCAAATACCATCACCTCACCTCACCTTGGGTCTCTGAGACGAGGCAACTCAAGTTTTTAACACTGCAACTCATATTCTGACTTTTACTGTACGTTTGAAATCTACCCACCGCCTGACTTCAACATTCTTAAGTTGCATATATCAGAAAGCACAACGCTAAGGTACCAGCCTGGCAGAACAGATTACGTACGGAGGCCGGCTCTTCTATCTGCAGTTCAATTCATCACGGAACTACCTAGGTAGAGCTTGCATTTAAGTCAGGGCAATCAGGAGCAACAATTTTCCTTCGGTGTACTCTAACCTAGGCCAACTTGAAGGGTTTTGCGTAGGTACTGGTGTTAAAGGTTGTGCAGAAAATTTGCATTTCTGACAATTGATATCTACAGAATGCACAACTCTCAATCATTCATAAATCAGTGTCAGGCTGCTCCAAAGCTAAATGTGGCGTCACGCCGACAGATTCGAGGTACACTCACCTTACTATCGGAATCCATATTCATTGCCAGCAGGGCTGCAACACACTCTGGGAACAGCTTGCGAAGACGTGCTTTCCATCCCGCAAACGCACCCACATCAATCAGCGGACAACGCACGGAAGCCGAACATTACCAGGGTGTCATTGAAACATTGCATGGCCTCCATCAGTCTGTCCAACGCACCATGGCAGAGATTGAATCTTCACTGAGGTTACGGGAGCAATGTGGAAAAGGCAGGAAGCGCTGGTGGGTCCCAAAACGTCTATGGGACAGGGACTTGGAATTTGACGTTGAGCTTGAAAAGGCGCAGATCCTTTTCCTCAGTAGAAGGCTTGAGGAGGTACAGGTTTTGTGGGGAGCAGTACATAATGACAGCTGAATGCAAAGTGTCCGATTACTGTCTCAGCACGTTACTGCGAAATACCGATGATTTTTTTTTTTTTTTAAAAATACTCAGTACTCCTATGCAGCCCCGTTAGGGGGGCTATGAGGAGGAAATACTGATGATCTTCATATATACACCGGCAAACTTCGATAATAGAAAGGATATTGCCACCAACTGGAAAAGGGTTTGACTCAGGGTGTAAGAAGCGCGGCAAAGGAATGTCATTATGTGAGGTGCTGGAATGTATTTTGGGTCATTTAAACGTTCGTGCAGGTTACCGGCCGCATGTCTTTTTCTATGTACTGGCAATATGATATGGTGCGAGAATAGAACCCCTTTCGCAAGCAGGATGATAACAACAGGCACGACTTCTAGAGTAAAATTTCTCACCCACGAGCTACTGTGCATGAAATAATTCGCTAATAATTTTGCTAGTGGTTCTAAATACATTTTGATCAGGTAAGAGTCTTATTCGTGGCTTTGTAACAGTGCTTTGCAAGTACCCAACAGATTGGTATCGTACGTGATCTTCTTTTTTTAACTTTTGATTTTCTTATTCAATTTAACAAACCTATCACTTGTATTTGGTCATTGGTCTCTGATGTGTTTATCATGGTGTTACCCTGAACATTAATGCATTACATCATTTGTTTACTTCTTTTCACAGTAAATTTCTATTCATCATGAAGTCATCTTTTCTGTATGTCTCTAGATTTCTGCAATAGGATATCTTAGTCATTTTAACTATCTGAGTCCTACCTAGCTTGGCGTTACCCTAACATGAATCGTCACCCCCTGGCAGATGCAGAACGACCAGCCAAATCTCCCTCGCCATCACACACACAAGGGCTCATCGATGCTCTCAATTCCCTGCGACTCGGTTGCAGCTATCTCCACAGCAATCAATACCTCTCACGGCAACCCTGCAAGGAGCGGTATAGAAATTCAGTTCGCAGATCTCCTGGCTGAACGAGATTCTCACCAATACGACATACATCCACCTCCTGGGCACGCTCTCAAATTGGCATTAGACGACATGAAAAAGCCGATCATCTAGCAGCCTTCGCTTCAGCACTAGGCCAAATCTCCCTGAAGCTCTCAACTGTCATTGAAGGGGCATCAGATAGGCTTCTAAAACCGCAGAAGCGAGGCACGAACGGCTCCAGGATTCGGTGTCAGGAGATCTGAATGGAACCGCCATGCCGTCTCTGCATATACTTGGCTACGCACAGACTGAGGCCCCTAGAAATACGGCTTCACCACATCAACAAATCTGACACCAGTACTTGCCACTTGATCACCACATACAAGACGAGACGGACGACATATTGTCTTTTCCTCTCCAGAGTTCAACATACACAGAGAGCCTCTAGGCAGTATCAAAGACTGGGAGGATCTAGACCGAACCATCTGGATCCATGTGGAGGAAGGGAGAAGCTGTGAAGGCCTTTTCTGGTTAAAAGAATTGCCGCGAGGGGCGTCACTTGAGTTCTTCCTAATGTTAGAAATCTCGGGTTCAGGTACGTTTTCCTTTTGCCTCCGATGCTTCGCCATAAGGCATTTGGTTTCTTGCCATTTCACTAGCAGTGGAGTTCATGGCTTCATTCCATTCCTATTTCATCTGTTTTCCAGCACTTGAGTTTATCGCTTCGTTTTATTTCTGAGTTATCTTTATCTTTATCTTTGCCATAAGGCACTTGAGCTCCTTGTCGTTGTACATAGCTGCCGGACCTTGCAGATTAACTTGCCTTGTTCCGGGTGGCTCATCATGGTCCCCTTACTCGCATCGCATATGAGTACTGAGTTTTTTCTTTTTTTTTTTTCAAAAAAAAAATGCAGACTTAGTAAGTCACATAGTGTGTCGACCTCATAAGCATTCTTAGATAATATTCTCTGCATCTTAGTTGTCACCATAATTCCCTACCTTGCGACTTGGGCATTTCGCACATGTCTCTTGCGTGGTGATTGTGTTCCGGGCCCCCCAGGAGACCACCCATCTCCTGGCTGGACCGAGCCCCGCGGGAGAATACGGAATGGCCGGGTGAGCCACGAGTATGAGAAAAATGATTGTTTACAGTATTTTGATAATTTAGATAATGTGGCTATCGGGTGAGCTCATTACCCTAAACTAGACACATGACTATCCACCGGGTACTTAAAGTAGGGTTGCGGACTCTGGCGACCTGCCACCTGATACATATGCCGGCCATTTAAGGTAGGCTCACTGGTGGAAAAAGAGTCCAATAGAGATTTCTTTCAACCTCTACTGGACTCTGAAGACTCGGAGTCTGACACAGAGGCTCCATAACATCTCCACAACTGCGAAGACCTTCTCCAACGTGTTCATCCAAATACCATTAAAGCTCATCAAAATATGGTGAAGCGCAACATACAATTGAGGTTTTTGTAATCGGAGATATTGTTAGTGTATATATCCCTCGACAAGATACATGTGGTACAGATGACCGATGACTCTATTGTCTCGTTGTGCGAAAACCTCATCCAAACCGCCTGTGGTGTGATGATGTTCATTCTCTCTCAAACACAATCGTCTTCAGGAAAAGAAAAACGCATGTCCAAGCAATAACCGAGAGGCTGCATTTTAGAGCCATTTGCCACAACGAAGGCTATGTACATCAGAACCACTCACAAACGTCAAATTCAAGGCTTTAACTGTGCTCATAGGCACCTAACTCAACAAAGCGCAAGTATCCCAAACAGTAAGTAAGTCTTGCCCACCGGGGGTCTTAGTAAGAGAATGCAGGATGCCCACCGGCTCTGCAAGTATAGAATCAGATGGAGAAGGGAGAGAAAACACTTCGCGCTTCTCGCGATCTTGAGTAAGAACATGATATAAGGGTAACTCGATCTCATGATTCCCTTCAACAACAGTGGATTGCTCATCAACCTTTTCCTGAGAAATAACTGTGGAAACAACTGGGGCGGAAGAAGGAAAATTGAGAAAAAGAGGGTATGTATCTGTGTAGTTCGCTGGAGTGGTATTGTTATTATTCTGGCGGTTTTGGTTATTCTGATACCTGGGGTTCGCTCCAGCCTGTTGCTGTTGAGGCTGTTGTTGTGTTTATTGTTGTTGCCGCCTGGGCTCTGTGCAGTTAGTAGATATATGTCCTGGCTTCAGGCAGTTATTTTTTTTTATTTTATTTTTTGAAATCTATACGCCTGTGAAGCCTAAGGCTATGAGGCGGCTCTTCAGGCAGTTATAGCAGGTAAGTATCTGGGGGCGAACTTGTCCCCATTGTTGGAATGCCGGATTGGCTTGCTGATAGGCTTGCTGGAAGCCTTGTTGGTTTGCCGGTAACGGCCGACGGTTGTACTGCATATTCTGTTGCTGTTGTTGGCCAGGCTGACGCTGTTGAAGCTGCTGTGCTGCCACCTTCATCTTCCGGCACTCAGCGATCTCATGGCCCTCGAAGCTACAAAACTGGCATTGCTTCTTCTTCCTATCCTTACCGTCCTTATCCTTCGAGCCTTCCTTGGATCCATCCTTCTTTCTGCACTCATCTGCTGTATGCCCTGGTTTTAGGCATATAGAGCAGGTCTTGTCCAAACGATCTACCAACTCTGTGTTAATACTAGCCGCCACATCTTCCCAGAAGACCTCCTCTTTTGCTGTCATCTTAATTTGCTTCTTGAGCCAGTCTGGGAAGGTGTTCCTAATGGACTTGCACTTCGAGCCCCAGGCAGTCTTGCCGGCCCTCGTGCAAAGCCTAGTGACATGGCCTCTGAAGGGGACTACGCCCAAGGCTTTCTTATCTAATGGATTCCATCGGTAGGACACGAGTTCCAGCTCTGCTTGTTGAGCATCTATTGTAGGATCGAATTGTTGGACTAGGAGATCATATAGAGAGACCTCTACAAGCACGTCCGGGATGTGAAGGGCATCTGAGGCCTTCTTCCAGCAGTTTGGCTTGAGGCTGCCGGCTTTGGTGTCATAATCGTCCCACCATTGTGACGCTGGCCCAGTGAACTTGTTCGAGATCCCAGAGCAAAGTTTCTCGCCTAGCCTGTAATTGGGCTTACCTTCAGGGGCATTGGCAGCCACATAACTGTATCCCTCCTCTTCATTGCCACTAACAGAGCCACCATAGTAAACGGGTATATCCAACTTGTTAAGAGCATTGCGAATTTGGGTATCAAACAAGGATAGATTCGCCGGAGATCCATCGAAGTCCTTTACCTCTTTCAGGACAATGTCCTTAGGCTTGGGAAGCCTCATACCCATTGCAGGCAGGATGTTATTGTCTTCGTTATTGTGGTCCTCCTTGCGGTGCTCGTTGAGTTCCTCTACTCCGATTGGAGGTCTTGGGCGTTGTGAACGTAGGACTGTATTAGTAGAAGGGGGAAGAGCTCTAATGAACTCTCCGTCTTCAAAGATGATGCCGAAGTCGAGTGCTTCGTTCTCCTCCTGATAGTGCTCAGGAAAGGCCTCACGCAGGTCCTTAAGAGCCGCACGAAAGGTAGGAGGATCGATGACCCACTCAGCTGGGAAGCCGAGGCCTGGGACAGGAGAAAGGAGAGTGCAGGGGCTTGGTAAGAGCTCTCTACAAACATAGAAGTCTTGCTTAGTGAAACGCAGGCGGAATTCACGGTTGCCCGTCTGTCCAAAGGGGAGTAATGAGAGTGCAAGATCGTTGAAGGTATCCAGATTGCCGGCTGGATTGGGTATCTCAAAGAATTGGGTATCTCGAAGAGAAAGAGACACAAAGATAGAGTGAAGAGAGAGACTGAGACTGGTCAATATCAAAGCGGGGTATATAAGAGAAAGAGACGGAAACGACGCTCACGTTCCTGAGAACTAGTCGAGATAGAGAGAAAGACTGAGAACGAAGAATACGACGCTCACGTTCCTGGGAACTGGTCGAATAGAAACACACAGACTGATCAACTTCGAAACACGGGATGGGTGCCACTGTGGTGTGATGATGTTCATTCTCTCTCAAACACAAGGCATAAGGCCTTCACGAGCGCCAAGGCTCTGATCACACTGACTAATCTAAGCTATATAAGGATGGGGCTAATAAGCCGACACCGCCATGCTTTATTAACCACATTGCATTTTTGGATAGAAAATATCCAATCAGTGAGCTACTATGCATTTCAGACTCCTTAGATGCACCTAATATTCGAATTCGGAAGGGATTTAATATTTATACTTCTGAGTGTGCATAGCCTTGCAGCAATATATCAGACTCTGGGAAGCTGCTCGCCGTACTGCACTTAGTTCATGAAATATGTCATCCGCATTCTGTATTAATTTTCCACCTAGACTTACATTTATGATAGAATTCCTATAGTGATATTTCATTGTTGAGTACAATTCATATTCGCAATATTCGCAAGCGCTGATGTATTTTATTTTATATTGACTACAATTCAAGATATCACTAGCATTGATGTATTTTATTTATTATCAAGTACAATTCATGTTCGTCAGTGCTGATGTGTTTAAGATTTTATGTTGACTACACATGTTGGCGGCCCTTCTGCGAAATGTCTAATCTCATTTTGTACTTACTCCCATTTTGTATTTCCTTGCGTTCTTTATTCAGCGTTGTATCTACTATACACGGATTTTACTTCCTTGGGTAATTATGTGCTCCCATGTCCTCCCGCGGGGCCAGGGCCAGCCGCGAGAAAACAAACCGTTCTCACGGCAGGCCCGGAACAATTGATTCTCTGTTGACATTGGAGCGTAAAATAGAAAAGCTCAGAACTTTGAGAAGTCGAACTATATCATCTGTAATTCTTGTCGTAACACTTGATACAGGTTATCAACCGTAAAAGGTACAGTAAACAAGATGAAAAAAAGATACAGAATGTGAAATCAACGGCATTATGCCACTCATTGTAGTGAAACCCCCTAGGTAGGCCTCTAATTGTAATTTAATTCTTCACGGCATACCAATCACACAAGTTAAGTCAGGTAACATAACCACACTCCACGTGCTCATTCTTTGATGTCCATAAACAACCGCAGGAGTATCTGCGACAACCCTTAATGACCTCCACGAACAAATCAAATATGTAAGAATGCAGGACTAAACCAAAGGAAAGCCTCCACAAGATAATCTCGATACCGACAAGATCCCAGTTCCCTACCCGAAATTAATGAATGCCAAATAGGTTTCTACTAAATGCCATGCGGCCATTTTCGGTAGCAATCCAGTTTTAAATGTTAGGAGAACTAGAAATTGAAGCAACTCCCAACGTTCGGGAGAGCTTGCTGTAGACCGCAAGGTAGTATTCTGCTTTAACTTCGATGTTGATCATTGTAGCCATCACCCTCTTGGTAGATTCCACACCCTCCATGTTCTGCACCATTTCGAGAAACGTAGTCACTCGGCCATCATATACAATAGTTATAATCATCGGGTTGTTTATATCGGGCTGCTGGCGGGTTCCACGAGTAGTGGGAAATACTGTGACTCTGGAGCTGCGTCGAGCTCCAATATTGCTGTAGAATTTCGGCTGCTCCGTTGCCAACCTGAAAGTGCTGGGTTTACGGTCAGAACGCACTCCCGCAAGCGTTTTGGCATTGGGGGCTAGGCTGCGCTCCGTGATTGGCTTGTCCTTTGGAAAAAAGACGCCGGCAGGCTTCCCGTGAATAGAAATACGGGCGGATCCAGAACCTGCACTTATCTCAGGACCAGTACTAATACCAGATTTCCAGAAGCTCTCGCTGGTACCTGTAGAGCCCGCAACTACAATACAGTCAAGGATGTCATCATCATCAACCTTGCCCTTGCCCTTGCCCTTGCCCTTATAGGTTTCATTTGTCCCACCCCCGTCAAAGTGCATTTTGCGCCGGTTATGAACAGATCCATGCAGAGCTGTCTGCTGTTGATATATCTCTCCTCCATCCTTTGGCGTGATTTTGGCAGGGGGCCTCCCCCATTTCTTGGCAGTGGACTGGTTGCTGCTGCAGACAAAAGGCTCCGGATCCGTAAAGGAAACTCTTCTCTGCTTCTGTGCAGTTCTTTCGACGAGGAGCTGGTCGACTGTGACTCTTGAATGCTGCAGGTTTGACACAGTTGCGACACTTTCACCCGAAGGAATTCTGGTGGTTCCGTGACGTAGGCTGGGCTGCGCCGGAGCCGAGACTTCAATATGCCCGTGTGGTTCGTCAAATCCAAGGAATCTCCTCTCTTCCAGTGGCAGGCCTGAGACCCTATCGGTTACCCATTTAATGAATTTTTGGTCATTGCTCACTCGATGCTGGACCAGGTTGTCGGTGGTCCGAGCAGTATACTTGACGAAGCCCATGACGGTATCCAGGTCAAGGGAAAAGCCAAGCCCCCCCCCATCTGACGGATCAATTCGCAGCCAAAGCCTCATCCCAGTAATATGGTGCTGCAGTGGTAGGCAGCCCAATTCGTTGACCAGGTGGTCCAACTGAGCCTTCCTTTCTTGGATGAACTTTGGGCTCGGAATATTCCCATTTACTAGAGAAGGGAGCTGGAATGAGGGCTTCTGAAGCCACCTAACAAGCTCTGGGATGACTGCACTGTTCATTATTGTGTTGGGATGTATTGGGAGTACTTGAATGGGTCTTTAAAAACATTTCTGAGTCAGCCTCACCAGTCTTCCACGGTATAAGTGTGAGGTGCATGGGGCTTGGAACCGGCACTTGGTACCTCTGACTAGAGGTTGGGATCGTTACGGACAGTGAGATGCCTTTGCAAGGTGAAGATCGAGATATACGGAAATTATATACTTGACAGTGGTTGTTGTTCAGTGGGTACTATAGTCTGCTCTGGTGAGTGAGGATGTTAGCAGCAGGGCTCAAAACCTATTAATGGATTTCAAAGAGGAGGATGTCAGATGGTGTCTACCGTGATTCGAATGAGAAGCTCGAGCAGGACAGGATCGTAGGTGCTTGAGATATGAGTGTGGATAGAAAAGTCTCGTGGTGTTTCCTCTTGCAGCTGAAAGTGTTGTGAGACCGGGAGGACGCCTTTGAGATGAGGTCAAAACACAGAATCAAATGCTAGGAAGGCCATCAAGTTCTGCCTTGCCAAGAACCTGACCACCCTCAAAAACAGTCACTGTCATGGGCATAGTCGAAATTAGGTACAGTAGTGTTATATATTTGCACTATTAAACGAGATAGTTTAGTACTGTAATCTCATTTGAATCAGATTTCAGCCCCACTGTACCAGTGACGACTGTAGATTATCTACCTTAGCACTGGCATCGACTACGATATTCCCTCTATGTATAGCTTGCAATTACTGCGAGAAAAATATTTCGGGCTTTGTTTTTGAACTTTTGTAATATTTGTCACCTTGCCTTAGCTTTAGTAACTGTTGTATCGGAGGCTTGGCCCGTACCTAGGTACGCGTCACAACGAGAATGACCCTTCTATTATGCACTCTATATTCTACGACTGCGAACTAGTAGAAATACGGATCAGATTCTGGATCTCCACAGTCGTTGAAACACATACTGGATGAGGTTTCATCCAGAGCTGGCTATGTGCACTGTCTAAGGCCAATTGTGAGGAACTCGTCCGTCATGATCATCACTGTGCATGTATGTGCAGAAAATCTGTGTGGCGAATGATCTGGAGGCCCAGATTAGATCTTTCTCAATCAGTCCTCGATGAAGAATTTGTGTTTGAAACAGGACCTCTCATGGTCCTCAAGACACATATGCCACTGCTTCAGAAGCGCCGGGAGCCCAGGGCCAAAGTATTGTCTCTAGATAATCCTTGGCCAAGGCAGAGAACGAGGGGGCATATGTAGACTGTTTAATTTTATACGCCTGGGCACGAGCCGGCTCTAGCCTACCCCTCGGGCTCGACTCGAGCCGGCTCGTGCCCAGGCGTATGTAGACAGCAGAAAATGACAGGCAATTAGCATTGGAGGATTTCGTGAGACCCGCCACACCGGTACGAAATGTTTGTAATGTACATAGGATCTTTCCGCATGTATAAACTTAGGGCAGAGCTCAAGGGAATTAATTGGGTACTATTGGAATACCCACCCCCACATCCGAGTTACCCTCAACTTGCTCTTTCATCAAATCTAGTTGTGTACTCCGGTTGTATTTGCTTTAAGGTTCTAGGTTTCTTATCTCCATCAAATATTCGGTGCATAGCTATGCTGTAAGATCGTCATCTGAGTCCAGGGACCACTGAACTGGTTTCATTCTCTTACGGGATCCGATACTATATTGTCAACCCAAAACTACTGTATATGATGGGGAAGCGGGACACGACAGGGAAGCGGGACAATTTCGGCTACATAGATGCAAGTAGAAAAAACGATACAAAATTCAATTCCGGCGCGGCCTCAATACTCGCTGCTGCTGGGGTGGGTTTGAGGGTACCCTGCGGAGCCTAGGAGCGGGTGTGGGTGTAGGGGGCACAGAGCTTGTGGTTCTATGGCCTGGTATAGTCCCCGGAGTCAGAACATAGATCTATAGATAGTACTGCCTTCAGAGCCACTTTCAATGCTCTCATATTCGGTATCATCAGCCTGAAAACTCGTACCTGATGTGCACGATGATGATGATGAGCTGATAGAAATGCAGGTAGTAGTGGTTGAATGGTTGGACCTTGGTGGGCGGTTGAATGTGACCGTTTTGGAGGGGCCTGTGCGTCGTTTCCTTAGCGTCTTCGGTGTAGACTACTGGGCCTGTTGTGCGTGACATAGCTTCAACAAATCCTCCCCAGTGATAGCCTTAGCTTGTGTGAGCTTTGTATGCTTTCTTGCCTCCTTTGCTTCCTCTACCTTAATTGCTAATGCCGCCTCAATCTGCTTTGCTCAGTCTTCTCCAAGATACCTCTATGTCAAACCACCAATAGCTGCATTAGCTAGTTTGTCAACTAATACTTGAAGTTCAGGGTCATCTATAGCTTTCAGATGCTGTTGTATTTGCTAGTGAAGGTGACGGACTCATCGGTTATTAGCAGGAGTGGCTGGAACTCCTCCAGTTGTAATAGATATTAATGGAGCTTTTAGATCAGCTGCTGCAGTACAAATATATTAACCTAAAACTCAATATGGATTGAATAGATGAATCCCTATAGTTTCAAATACAGATAGAATATTTTTAAGTATATATGCTAATATTCGAGCCTCATAGAAGTGTCTAATTAGTATTAGTAGGAGCTCAATATTGATAGATACTTATACGCTTTAGGGTCTTAGTATTGGACTAGATAGTCTACTTACAGGAGGAAATTTCTCTTACTAATTGCTTCTCTAGTTAAGCGTAAATGATCTTCTACTCAATGTCTATAATATTTTTGCAAAGGTCTAAATAGTCCAACATCTAGAGGTTGGAGAATATGTGTAGTATATGGTAGTAGGTAAAAGAGCTCAATTTGGTTTTTACTAGAAAACTGAAGAAAGTCCATACTAAAATGTGAGTTGTGTCCATCAACAACTAGTAAATACTTTTCATTTAGATTCCTCATACTAAAGTCCATTAGTTAATAATAGAAATTAAAAGGATAGGTAGATTATAAGTACTGTTTCTGAGTAAGAGGATCAAATAATAAATGTAAATATTCTAAACTAAGAACTTGATTTGTCTAACCTTTAAGTGAAATAGAGAACTGTCATGGCGTTAATTTACTTGCGAGGTATTTGACACTCGAACAGGCTTGTTCGAGTGTCAGCGTGGTATTTGACACCTGAACAGGCTTGTTCGAGTGTTAGCGTAGTATTTGACACCTGAACAGGCTTGTTCGAGTGTCAGCGTGGTATTTGACACCTGAACAGACTTGTTCGGAGTGTTTTAATACTAGAAGGGATTAGAGAGGTGGATCGCGGAGTATCACCTGCGATTGCAGGTGACGTCAAGTTAGTCGGGCGCCACTCCTTTGGCCATGGCAATCGTGTATATAGGAAGCCGTAATTGTCGTTTCTTGTTCTTGTTCCTTATGCAACGTCTTGTATTATAACCTTGGTAATACAGACTCTGCCTTTTGTCTTGATACTTCAATCTACAGTTATAGTCTCGTCTTCGTGCGCTCCTTGAAGTCACGTCTTTAGTTATAGCCACAGCCAACGACTTACGCTGTTACACTATGTTGCGTCGATACACTCCACTGAGCGCAACCCCTAGCTATGAACAATGACTTAGCCCGTTGTTGAATTGCCGGCTGCTATTGTCGACCTAGTTCCTCGTTTGCGAACTGCATTGAATTCAGCAAACCAGGATTATACCGGAATACTCAATGAAACTATTACCCTATTAGATCAGCTATTAGGGCTACCAGACCGACGACAAGATGTCGTAAGATTACGAACCCAAGTAACGAACTTAACGAATCAACTCACGGCATGGCAACAAGAAGACACAACTTTACGTACAGCCACTCAAGAGTTATGAAATGAATTAACTACTCAAGAGACAGTGATTAATGAGCTTCGAACGCAGTTGGAAGATATGAGGGCTATCAATGTGACTTTGGCTCGGTTACAACCAGGAGAAGGAGGGGGTCGTTCAGAGAAGATACCTAACCCAGAAAAATTCTCTGGAAAAGACCGAAATAAGCTGCGTCCTTTCCTCACCCAACTACGACTAAAGGCTGCTACTTATAGTGATGAACAAGTAAAACTTCGACTAGCAGTAAATTCCTTAGCTGAAGATGCCCTAGATCAGGTTACCCCTTACATTGAAAACGATACGGTGAACTTAACCAACCTAGCAGCACTTATTACCATTCTCGAAAATGCGTTTAGCAATCCAAATCGAGTAGCCAACGCAGAGTACAAACTACAAACGATGATTCAGGGGGCCAGAGAGTTCACTGCTTATTTTGCCGAATTCCAATGATATGCAGCTGAAACGAGTTGGGGTAATACGGCTAAGTTGGCAGCTCTAAAGCGTGGACTTTCCTACCAACTACAACAAGATCTCCTCGCCATACATCCTGAGCCTACGGAGTTTAACGAGTATGTGGAAGTCTGCCAAAGGCTAGATACTCGTCACCGCGTACTACAAACCCAAATGCGTAATCGTGTTGGACCAACGCCCCGAATGATATCATGCCCTACCGCTCCCGCTCCAGTTAACCCCCAAATAGTTCAAACTCCCTCTACCTCGACAGCCACGGGTACTCACCCTGGCCCATGGATTTGTCTGCAGGGAGGAAGAAGATATCTTCGGAGGAATAAGCAAAGAGAATGGCTGAAGGAAGGTGCTATTATTGTGGAGGAATGGGACATAGAGTCAGAACTTGCCCACACGTACAAAAACGTACTCTACAAGCTGCCGAAATGGTTATGGAAACCATGAATAAGGGACTAGAAGTTAGGGAACAGGCAAAAGAGTAGCCTCACCTCAGAGGGATAGTACTGAGCTGAGGCAGAATAAATTTCTGGACTCTTTAAGCATTTCCAGTTCGTCTTTGCAGTCTTCGGAGGAAGAGTTTTTAGATGGGAATCACCTTGTAGTTAGTTGCGAATTAAATGACAATGGTTCCTGAATCCTTACTCATGCCCTGATAGACTGCAGAGCAACGGGTTATGCATTTATAGACCAGGAATTTGCAAGCTATCATCAACTCCCCCTTTATAAACTCAATAATCCCCGAACACTAGAAGTTATTAATGGGCGACCAATCAAGTCAGGGACAATCACACACATTAGCAAGCTAAAGCTAATAATTGATCAGCACCAAGAGGAACTCCCACTGTTTATTACCAAACTAGGCCACTACCCCATAGTATTAGGACTTCCATGGCTACGACATCATGATGTGAATATCCGTTTCGCTAAGAACACTATTACTTTCGACTCTGATTTTTGCCTCCACCGTTATTGTGAAAAACCCTTGACCATAAAGGGTATCTCAATTCTAGTTCCAGAAAACCCTCGAATTGCCCTCATTGCAGGATTAACCTTTAGTCGCCAAGTTAAAAAAGCAAAGCAGGTGGAAACAGCCTTTCGGACAACTATCTACGAGCTTAATATGGCTTTAAAAGATCCTAAACAACAACCTAAGACGGAGGAGGATAAGATCAAGGAATTAGTGCCTTCTGAATACCACGAATTTCTCCCATTATTTAAGAAGGCTATTGCAGAAATCCTTCCCCCCCATCGACCTTACAACCATAAAATTCCTCTTAAAGAAGGATTTACTCCCCCTTTTGGACCTCTATACTCCCTATCAAAACTAGAGTTAGAGGCTCTTAAAGTATGGCTGGAAGAAAACCTGTCCAAAGGATTTATTCGTGCCTCTTCATCTCCCACAGGTGCACCCATCTTATTTGTTAAGAAGAAGGATGGGTCCTTGCGTCTTTGTGTGGATTATCGTGGTCTTAATGATGGTACTATCAAGAACCGATACCCACTACCCCTTATACGAGAGACTTTGACTAGACTTTTTAAGGCACGATACTATATGGCTCTTGACATTAGAAGCGCCTACAACCTCATCCGGATGGCGGAAGGAGAGGAATGGAAAACAGCGTTCCGAACTCATTATGGCTTATACGAGACCTTAGTTATGCCTTTCGGCCTCACAAATGCTTCTGCCAGCTTCCAACATTTTATTAATGATGTTCTCCATCCCTTCTTGACAATTTCTGTACGGCTTATCTTGATGACATTTTAATATATAGCGATACCCTCGAAGAACACCGAACACATGTTACCAAGGTATTGTAAGCTTTCCAAAAAGCCGGCCTCTACCTAAAACTCGAAAAGTGTGAATTTCATAAGACCACAGTCCACTACCTGGGCATGATTATCTCAGCAGAAGGGATACAAATGGATCGAACTAAAGTTAAGGCAGTAATGGACTGGGAATCCCCAATTAACCTTCATGATGCTCGTGCTTTTCTAGGATTCGCCAATTTTTATCGCCGGTTTATCAAAGACTTCTCCAAGATTGTAGCCCCTATCGTGAAACTAACAAAAAAAAATACAACCTGGCATTGGAGCGAAGAATGCCAGAAGGCATTCCAAAACCTTAAAACAGCGTTTACTTCCACTCCCGTTCTTCAACATTTTGATCCCGACTGTGAAATTATAGTAGAAACAGATGCATCAGACTACGTTTCTGCTGGAATTCTTTCACAATATGACGATAATAACATACTTCACCCTGTTGCTTATTTCTCTAAGAAGCACTCACTAACTGAATGCAACTATGAGATTTATAACAAGGAATTAATGGCTATTATCCGATGCTTCGAGGAATGGCGAGCTGAATTGGAATCCACCCCCCATCCAATTAAAGTACTTTCAGATCACAAAAATCTAGAATACTTTATGTCAACAAAGCTCCTCAACCGCCGGCAAGCTCGATGGTCAGAATTTCTCTCCCGCTTCAACTTCAAGATAGTTTACCATCCAGGTAAAGCAGGGGGAAAACCAGATGCATTAACAAGAAGGTCAGGAACCTTCCAAAGGAAGGAGATGAACGTATAAGGTTTCAAAATCAAGTCGTTCTCAAACCTCAAATTTAACAATCAATGCGACAGTAGAAGAGCTAGGACTAGAAGACTTGTTTAATAGATTTTGAAGTTGATCACTGCCAAGGAAGATATTAGTTAAGCTGAAACAAGGAAAGAAGCGATCTAAGGACATCTCGCTAGCCGAATGTGAAGAGGATAATGGAAAGCTAAAATATCGTAGGCGGATATATGTACCAAATTATATGCCTCTAAAGTTACGTCTAATTCAGGACCATCACGATATTCCAGCAGCGGGGCATCCAGGGCGATCCAAGACACTTGAGCTCATCTCGCGACAATATTATTGGCCAAAAATGCATAAGAATGTTGATTAGTATGTATGCAACTGTCACCCCTGTCAACGTGCTCGAACGACACGACATGCCCCATACGGTATTCTTCGACCACTTGCAATTCCCCAAGGCGCTTGGCAGGATATCTCCATAGATTTCATTATTGGGTTACCCTGGTCAAATGGATACAATGCAATTTTAGTAGTAGTATGTCGACTAACTAAAATGCAGCACTTTATTCCCTGTCGTGATACCACTACTGCAGAGCAATTAGCAGATCTATATGCTCGGCATATCTTCCACCTCCATGGTCTTCCTAGAACAATTGTATCAGACCATGGGCCTCAATTCATCTCTCACTTTTGGAAAGCTCTCTGTCAAGTGCTTAAGATTCAATCTCTCCTGTCCACACCGTTTCACCCTCAAACTGACGGCCAGACCGAACAAGTCAATGCCACTCTAGAATAATATTTACGGGTTTATGTTAATTATTTGCAGGATAACTGGGAGAACTGGTTGCATCTCGCTAAGTTTGCAGCTAATAATCAAGCTTCTGAAACAACTGGGTCATCTCCCTTCTTTGCGAATTATGGTCATGACCCACTGTGGCAATTTGATTTCGAGGAGAAGCTCATACGACCTGATGAGCGGAGTGCTATAGAGGTGGCCAGGAAGATCAAGGAAATAATGGAACACTTACAAAACGAGATGGCTAGGGCGCAGGCACGGCAACAGGAGCAAGCAGACAAAGAACGAGATAATGCTCCAGTATTCAAGGAGGGAGATCGAGTTTGGTTTAATAGCCAGCACATTACAACATAACGGCTAAGTAGAAAGCTCGACCATAAACGGATTGGCCCCTACAAGATCATAAAGGTCATATCTCCCTATGCATATGAACTCGACTTCCCCGCTAGTGTGCACTATCATCCAGTCCAGCATGTTTCACTTCTCGACCCAGCAAATAATAATCCCCTACTTGGGCAATACAACCCACCACCTCCACCAGTAATAGTTGATAATGAGGAAGAGTGGCATGTGGAAGAAATCTTGGATTCTCGTCTTCGGAGGAAGAAATTAGAGTACTTAGTGAAATGGGTAGGGTTCGAAAGACCAGACTGGGAACTGGCAACAAACATCAACAAACTCAAGGCTATTGATGACTTCCACAGGCGAAATCCGAGCAAACCAGGACCATTGCCAGAAGACGAAGACTAAGCCTCAAGGGACTTCGGCGGTAAGGAGGGGATATTGTCACGGCGTTAATTTACTTGCGAGGTATTTGACACTCGAACAGGCTTGTTCGAGTGTCAGCGTGGTATTTGACACCCGAACAGGCTTGTTCGAGTGTCAGCGTGGTATTTGACACCCGAACAGACTTGTTTGGAGTGTCTTAATACTAGAAGGGATTAGAGAGGTGGATCGCGGAGTATCACCTGCGATCGCAGGTGACGTCAAGTTAGTCGGGCGCCACTCATTTGGCCACGGCAATCGTGTATATAGGAAGCCATAATTGTTATTTTTGTTCTTGTTCCTTATGCAACGTCTTGTATTATAACCTTGGTAATACAGACTCTGCCTTTTGTCTTGATACTTCAATCTACAGTTATAGTCTCGTCTTTGTGCGCTCCTTAAAGTCACGTCTTTAGTTATTGCCACAGCCAATGACTTACGCCGTTACAAGAACACTATATCTTTATCTTTTTTATTAGGATAATTATGCTATTGCGTGAGTTGTGATTTACCCTTATAGATAATCATAGGAGGTAGAAAGGTTCCATTAGCTGCAACTATCTCTATTGCAGTAATTAATTCTTGTTTGCAATCTTTCATTAATAGTGGACTCTTTCTACCTTGTATACAAATCACCTTAACACAAGCAGACTTTCCCATTTGCAGGTCTTTTTCATCTATATTGTATAGATTGTATGGTTTGATAGTATTTTGCTTTATTAGAATATCAAGAATATCGGATGACTACTTAAGCAGCTTCAGATTTGAGCTCATGATTTACTGCTTTTTATCTTGTATACTGAACTTAGATGCAAAGTGTGGATGGCGATTTAAAAACCAACTAATCCAATGCTTCCCCAAGCATGCTGTTTGTTTTATTTGGCCTTCCCACTCTACTAATATCTTCAAAGCAGTTTCTTGCACACTATCCACTTGCATCAGAAAACCACAATGATCCATATTTTCAATTTGCTTGACTACAAACTGCTCCTCAGCCACTCCCAGCATCTGATCCAACTCATGTGCCTTTCACTTTGACTTGCAACCTTTTAAATGGGCATGCACTGTACTTTTAGGCAATTTTTGGCTCTCAGCTGCCTGACGTATGCTTGAGTACTTACCTATCTTATATTCCTGAATTGCCTTAGTAATATCAGCCTCGATTGCCACTTCTTTAAGTTGACATGGTTTAACTCATCCTATATTGCTACTTCAGTTGTTGGCAAGTTGTCTAGAGTATTACTTGTTACGGAGTGGGGCTTAAAAGGTGGGAATGCAGAAAAAGCAATGTGAGACATTGTATCCCACATCCCTATTGTGTCTCGCTTCCCTATCATATGTACTGTATATAGTAGTATTTGCGGCGGCATTCTAGGAATTGCGATCATCCGACTCTTTTTTTTATATTCATTTTAAATAAATTATTACTCATCTGCGATCCTAGGAGGGGGACCATGATGAGCGACCCGTAAACCTACTTGGATTCAGGACAAGGCAAGTTAATCTGCCAGGTCTAGCGGGTATGTACAAAAATAAAGATGGCAGATTTCAAGCTGTTTTCGCTTGCCCAGCAGCAGGTGATTTTCTCAGATTTTCAGCTGTTTCGCAAGTGTGTTACCTTGGCCACCGGCTAGCGACTTTGTCATATATAGAGCTGTTTTGCCTTGCCCGCCGGCTAGCGATTTTCTCATATATTCAGACCTCTACTCAGTTGTTTTACCTTGGCCGCTGGCTAGCGATTTTCTCAAATCTTCATCTGATTGGCCTTAGCCGCCGGCTAGCGATTCTATCATATCTTTAGCAGTTTTGCCTTGTCGGCCAGCTAGCGAGTTTCTCATATATTCGGCTGTTTTCGCACGCCCGACAAGATCACACAGCGAGCTGTGGATTTCGTGATGGCTGACACAGATCCCGGTGACCAATGCTGAGGGAGTCAGTCTTCAGTCTAGACCCAAGAGCCGACTAGTGGGAGGACCGACTGGTGGTAGAAACGCCTGGTGGGAGGACTGACGCTTTGTAGGGAGGACCGAATGTTTGATAGAGGAACCGACTGGTGGGAGAACCTGCATTAGGCTGGGCTGCTTTAACTGCGCAGGCAGATTTTGGTTTGTTGCAACGCGCTGCTTAGTAGGAAGGAGAACCCGCAGCTCGCAGATTTCGCGGGTAGGACTGTTTTTGAGCGGGGAGCACCGGACAGGGGTGCCCTTCGCCTGCGGCCTCGGTCGCTCTTGGTAGGGTTGTTCTTTATTAACCCAAGCTCCTATAGGCGGGCTGGATGTCATCCCGTGACATGTACTTATCCTCAATCTTAACTACCTTTGCTAGCTTTTTGTATTTGGCAGCTAGGGTTTTCGCTGGCTTGGGAGCTTGTACTCCGTAAGTACAGTAGTTATTAGACAGACACTCGTTGGAGAGTATCAATGAACCGGCTATTTTTTATATTTTACCTGACCCAGTAGGTTTTTTTTTTCTCTTTAAATAGCTTTGTTAATATTGGCTTCTTTGCTGGTGCGGCGATATTTTGGCTCGTATTCTTGGTTTGATTATTTCTTGGTCTGGTCATAGTTTCGTATGAAATGTGGTCGGTGATGATATACGTTGCCCACTTGTGAACACTGGCTCAGCCTGAATTAAATGTAAATATGGAGGCAAAGTTCCAACCCGCCACTGTTCCTGTTGGAGCCGAGAATGTACTACCCGATGTCGCCTACAAATCTCGTTCCAGTTCGTCCTCATCAGAATCCGAAGGAAGAGACAATACATGTTACCGGCCCTTCTGCTTAATGTCCAGTCTCATTTCCTACTTTACTCCCACTTTATATTTCAATTGCGCATTTTTTTTTTTTTTTTTTTTTTTTTTTAAATACTTGTTTACTCCTATGCGGCCCTGTTAGGAGGCCATGAGGAGCCACCCAGAATCCCAGGTGGACTCAAGGTTAAGTCAAGTTAATCTGCCAGAACCACACAAAATTATATACAAAATAAAGGGACGAGGCCTTGTGCTGTCATTAACGGATTAACTGAGGACCCGGAGGCCTGACTAAGCCCTGACCACTAACTGAACCAATCACCGGTGATACTGAAAATGGACTCGGGAAATAATAGAATAAAGAACTGATAAGATAGTAGACTCGTGATAACTGATAGGCTGGTGGGAATAAATAAATGAACTACTCATTGAAAGGAGACTCGTAAAAAATGAACTGGTACAACTTTGAACTCGTGGAAGGAGAGCTAGCGGAATGGTGACTGACTAGGTCAGCTCGTGATATCATAGCTTGAAAAATGCCTCAGTGGCCTCATAGCTCTCCTCCTCCTCTTTCCTCCACTCTGGCTTGTCAAGCTCTTCCCAACTGCGTTTCTCTCCTAATAGGCCCCTCCGGAGGCGGTCAAAGCGTGGGCAGGTGAAGATGATATATATGTTCTCCTGTCTCCAAAGGATGGCCGCATGCATTTAAGTGATAAAGGAGGGAGATATAGGCAGCAGTGAGATCCAAAAGTCCACTGAAGGATAATATGAATGAGCAAAGTGAGATTGTCATATAGAGAAGAGTATATAGAAGTGAAGAGATATATTGTAGTAAAGAGATGTGTTGTTCTATAATTGTTCTATCTCTATCCAATAGGAAACGAACGAGATATATATATATGAATGAACGTACATAAGAAAGTGAAGAAGAAGAAGGATATATAAGTAGCACGCAATACCTGTGAAGGCTGAAGCACGCAATGCCTATGAAGGCTGAAGCATGCCATATGATCTGCAGGCCAGAGCACGCAATGCCTGTGAAGGCCAAAGCACGCAATGCCTGTGAAGGCCAATGCTTGCTATAAGATCTGCAGGCCGAAGGTCACCATTGCTTGCCATAAGATCTGTAGGCCAAAGGTCGCTGCGTGTGGAATAGCAAGGCATGAGCGGAATGAATGGAATGTATGGCATTCAATCACTAACACCCCTCCTCAGCCCATACTTGCTAGACTCAAGCCCCTCCTATCTTCCTAAATGTACGCAATCAAGTTAACCTCATTAAAAAACCTATAAAAAACCATGGATATGGAAAAAAAAATATGTATAGGGAAAAGAGTGTTGAATTTGATTGTTTTTATAACTTGCCTAGGATAAGATCTCTTAGCAAAGAGAGTCGTGGCTGGGGAAATGGTTTAGTGTATAAGTCAGCTAAATTATCATGGCTAGTAACGTATAGGACCGTGAGTTTCCTGGACTCAACAAGGTCTCGCACATGATGATAAGCTACTTCGATATGTTTGCTCTTATTATTGATTCAAGGATTAGATGTCAGATCAATAGAGCCATCGTCATCAGCGCTTAGGGCAGCTAGAGCAGTAATTCTGAGCTCATTCAGAGCGAACTGTAGCTACATATGGTGCTTGATAGTTGTTGAGAGAGCAATGTATTCGGCTTCAACTGTGAAGTAGCGATACAGGACTATTTAATAGCCTGCCAGCAAATAGTGTTAGTTGCTATCTGGAAGATATAGCCCATTGTAGATTTTTGGTCAGATTGATCACCAGCATAATCTAAATCAGAAAAGCCAGCTAGATAAATAGGGTTTGGAGTATATGAAAGCTTAAGTTACTAGTGCCTTTGAGGTATTGCAAGACTTGCTTGAATGCCCTCATATGAGCTGTTGTCGGCTTTGAAGAGAATTTAGATAGTGCCAAGACTATATATGCTAGATCAGGTCATATGCCAATTATAAGGTATATTAGAGAGCCTAAATTTGCTGGTATAGGGAGATATCAGCAAGGTTATTGTCTCTTTTATCAGCCTTTACCAGCTTGTGGTAAGGATTGAGAGGAAGAATGACTGGGTTGTAAGAGTCCATCCTAAATTTCGCTAGTAATTAGTCTATATATATGTGTTAGGACAAGGTCACCGAATCTTGATGTTGCCATTCTATTTGAATTCCAAGCAGCCAGTTTAGAGGGCCCATATCGCTGAGATCGAATTCTCTCTTTAGCAATTCTTTTAGCTTCTGTCTAAGTAGACTGGATCCAAATATAGTAATATCATCAACTGTAATAAATGGTACTAGATAGTATTCATTCGGTACCATTTATACAATCTATATCCGTAGGCACGGACGTTTGTTTATTTCAGTTCTGCTGAGGTAAGACCTCAGAAGGGTAGGGAGATTACTATGTGGGACGTTCCCGAAGGGAACAGGAATTAACTGGTATAATCTATCTTATATGATTTGTACTATCTAAGCTATATGATCTTGATCTAATTGGAATATAGGCTTGCTTGCTCTGAAGGCTTGTGTAATGGAGAACGTTGTTTCATTGGTTATATAATTGATTATATACTTTTGTATTTCCTATATTACTACTATGTTATGTAACTAAGCCTCTCGGTTGAAGGACTAGCCTTCTACTACCTCCTATTGCTTTATAAGCGTCCATAGCACGCGGAATCTGCCATGGGAAGTTCCATGGCACTTGCCATATGAAGACACCCTCATTATGGCTGCGTGACCTCTATTTAAGGCGTGTGACTTATTACTATGGCCACATGACCATTGTTTAAGGCGTGTGACTCATTACTATGGCCACATGACCCCTTTTGTATAGCGCACCACCTTCTGGTATGCCACCCTTTATTGTATTTATTTCCTTAGTCATCAGATCTCAGAGGAGTATAAATAGGCCGCTGGATTCCCTCTGGAATCCACAGAAGAGAAGAAGCAACCAAGCAAGCACTCAAAGCAAGGAAGCCTATATTCCGATCAGATCAAGATCATATAGCTTAGATAGCACAAATCATATAAGATAGATTACACCAGTTAATTACTGTTTCCTTCGGGAACGTCCCACATAGTAATCTCCCTACTCTTCTGAGGTCTTACCTCAGCAGAACCGAAATACACAAACGTCCGTGCCTACGGATATAGATTGTATAAACGGTACCGAATGAATACTGTCTAGTACCATTCATTACATTTTTTTTAACTTACTTACCTAATCTTTACTCTTAAATCCAAGGCCTGATCAACCTTCGGATACCTTTATTACACTCACGCAAGTGTATACAATTCGACACCCAAGTGCACATATAAAATCAATATCGTTATTCAACTAGCTAGCCAACAAAATATCCAACAAACGAGACATCAGACTCTCAACTGCAGTACATCAACAAAAGACTTAGAAGCAAGCTAAGCAGAGCTCTAACGGGCAGTGGTATCCCATATTAAACAATCCCACCCTCGTTCACAACACTTTTCCCAATAAGATCGACAACTCATCTTGCACTCCTGGCAACCGCCATTACATCTGTACCTATAAATCCAGTACACCATTGAAAAACCGGCCCCCCAGGTCCCAGGAATAATTGGTCTAAACAACCAAGCGTCACAATCCCAAGGCTCAAATCTCGCTGCCTCCACTACAGCCATTTCCTCCAGAAAAGAATTACCTCCATCAGAACCTTCCTTAGGCCCAGACATCTCTACCAATACCTCTGCCCCCCAATGTCTACCTCAACACACCAATCAGAAAAAGTGACACTCTTGCCGGAAGAACTAGAACTAGATTCTAGACCAGTAGACAAAGAAAAACCAGGACCATAAGAAATATTAGGATCCTGACATCCAGCCTCACCAGCCTCGTGAGCCACCGAGCCAACAGAACCGTCAGTCGAACGGAGATCATAAGGATTATCAGCCACCACACCATCAGCACAGAAAGGTGCCAAAGAAGAAAAGTAACTCGACGATCGTATCACATAACCAGCTGCATTTGGTTGCAGACAGACGACGAAATCAGACATAATGGCGTCTGAACTTAGTAAGAAGACTAAGAGGTCGAGACGGTTAACTATGTTACCCGAAGATATTAAGAAATTAGTAGAAGAAACTCCAGAAAAACTAGATTTATAGTTCCTAATACAGAAGGGGAAATAAATCTGCCCATCGATATAGAAATAGGAGAACCAGGTGGAGCAGGAACCAAACTATATTTTAGTATGGCTCTACCTTTCACACCAGAAGAATTTTGGGACAGACATCTTCCAACAATTGAGGAGATTTTGAAATATACTCGCTCAATGGGACATGCCCAACAGTATCATCCTGATGATACTCGACTCTTAATGGAAGCCATAGCAAAACACTATTTATGGCTAACACCTTACCCATTCAAAGAAGAAGACTTAGAAATGAATGCATTTTTAAGTAAAGAATTAAGGAAACCTGTTGTTCCGCTTTTAAGGAAACCGAATTAGATAATAAATAACTGGGAAGAAATAATGGCATTCATGATGAGTGGCACTCATCTAGAAGAATCAGCACATACCGCGGAGGATTTTTTCAATCCTAGCAAAGAACTTTCAGGAGCGTTCCTGAGAACACCAAAAGATCAATCGAAAGGCAAAGGTCGAGCAGCTGAGACACTAGAAAGGAGGACTGGGTCAGCCAAAGAACCAGACGACAAAGACCAACCACCAGAAGATATAGAATTACCAAAAGACGATGATGATCTAGATACAGGACTAGACCAACAGCAACAGAAAATACAAGGAGGAGGACGAGACCCCGATGATAGCGGAGATGATAGCTCGGACTCTGATAAGGCATCGTCAGTTGCAAGTCAAACTCTTAAAAGAAAACCCAAACGAGGGAAATCGGTTGAACACCAGCAATGGGAATCTACAACAGGAATGGTTACAACGGGTAACCATAAAGCAACGAATGCTTTAAAAGGAATAAAGATTGATATGCCAGAAAAATTAAGAGGAGAAGACAAAAAATGGCAAGACTCACAATATTTTGACTATTGTGCTACAGCAATGCAACGTTGGTTTGTTCTCAAAAGAATAGATTTGGAAGGCGCTTCAGCTTTGGAAATTGTTGGATTCAGAATAGAAGGAAGCGCACTTACTACTTATAATCAATTCTTAAGAGAAAAAGGAAACAATGCGACATTCTTTGGTTTCATACTAGCGCTAAGGGATTTTCTGATACCCTCTACTAGTAAGGACATTCTGTGGAAATGATGGGAGACAGCCACACCATACAAGGATGGACGTCACATGGGAATCAAACAGTTTGCTAACTGGCTTACTGAAATGCAAATCAAATTGATTGACAAGGATAGCAAACAATCAATATCGCAGGAAGTAAAAAGAAGAAAGTTTCTTAATCACCTGCTGCCATATATGTCAGCTACATTAATTCCTTTAATCAAAGAAGAATGGTCATATGATCAGCTCGTGCATCAAGCGGAGTCATATGAAGCTTCCAAAAAGGATATTGCCCCACCACCCACAATAAATACATCCCGACGACAACACCCTCGGAATGAAAATCGAAGTTACGGTCCACGCAGAGACCAGAATCAACGACAAAAAACAGGATTTAATCCTAGCAGCAATTCCAACACCAAACCCAACACAGAAAATCGGAAGGACTCAGATTGGGACACCATTACAAAAAAATTGGATCAGAAGACAAAGATGCAATTAATTAGAGACAAGAAATGTCTATGGTGTTGGAACCCTGGACACTCCTACAAGGACTGTAGGAAACGAAAAAATAAGGTACCTATGCGTACAGCCGCACAAGATTTAGCTATGCCGATAGCCACCAAGGATAAAAACAATAAGGATAAAATCAAGGAACGACCCTTGTCAAGACAGGTACCAGATTTTAGCAAGGTATTCGTTAAAGCTAACGAACACCCCGCACTAGCTTTAATTGATCTCCAAACGAAGGGAGGAGACTTAATCAATTCTCAATTCGTACACCTGTACAAAATACCGACTAGAAGTATTGAGAAGAAATCATTAAGTACTGCAATTAAAGGCTCAAAGGGAATGATAGACAAAGCTTGTACTATCAAACTTGATTGGATAGGTTATGTAGAAGAACGAACGTTCTATGTAGCTCATTTGACCGGATGGGACATGATACTAGGAGAACCTGCTCTCAGCAAAGTGCGAGCAATAATTCCTGCCATCAGGAACCAGTTACTATCCAGCCGGAAAACATTCCACGATTCCAGCTAAGTGTATGGAAGGGATCTAAAACCATGGCGAATGGTATAAGATCAGTGTATACATAGGTCAGCTGTGAATCAGTCACAGATTATAGTGAACCGGATAATTAGGAAAATATTAGTGACGCAGACGAAACCGATTCAGAAAGAGAACTCGTGACAGCTGTTTCTACGGTACAGAAACAATTCAACCCTGTAACGGAGTTTCCCTTATTATTTCCCAAGACAATTCCACGGGAATTACCTCCACTAAGAAAAATTAATCACTCTATCAAACCAAAAGCAGGAGCTACTTAGATACCAAAATGGTGACCCTCAGGACATCGATTTAGACAACAAATCCATGACAAATTAGTCGAAGAAGAAGCATCAGGTCGCATATATAGAGTAGAAAATGACACAAATGCTGTAGTCATGTTCACTATCCCTAAACGAGATAAACCGGAAGAAGCCAGACATGTCAATGACTGTCGAGACTGTAATTTAGCCGTCGAACCGGACCACACCCCATTGCCAGATATCAATGAAGCTATTGAACTAGTAGCAGAGAATCCTATTTGGACTAAGGTCGACTTAGCCGACAGATTTTTTAATATCAGGAACAATGAAGAATCTGAGCAACACTCTACCTTTTTATGTCACATGGGATATTTCAGAAGTAGAGTTATGCAACAAGGGGATCGTAACACACCTGCTACCATGGTTCACGTTATGCATGAAATTTTTAAGGACATGGTCTATAAAAATTTAATCATCTATATTGATGATATTATTATATTCTCTAAAACATATGAAGAACATATAGAATTGTTGAAGAAAGTACTTCAACGTCTACAGGACGAGAAATTTATCTCAAAGAAAGCAAATGCCAGTTCTTTACTCCAAGATTGGAAATCTTAGGACACGTTTTGACATTAGATGGATTACATGTAGACCCGAAGAAGAGAACTACTATATTAACATTTCCAACTCCTATAAGAAAAAAGGATCTTAGAGGATTCCTTGGAATCGTTAATTATCTCAGCAGATTTATTCCTGACTTGGCATCGTATGCAAGCACCCTGTCAGAACTGCAAGGAGAAACAAAGAAATGGGAATAGACAGATACTCATAACGCAGCGTTTGAAAAACTCAAGAAACTCCTGAATTCCCCACATGTTTTAAAACCCTGGAATAATAAATCTACTGAACCCAAATATTTAGTCTGTGATGCTAGTGATGTAGGACTAGGATCTTGGATAGGTCAAGGACCGTTGACGCATATCAGACCATTATGCTTCCACTCTAGAAAATTTAATCCAGCACAACTCAATTATCCTACCTTTCAAAAGGAATTATTAGCGATTATTGACTCATTAAAATTTTTTGAAGCACAATTAAGAGGTCACAAGTTCACTATCCTTACTGACTATAAACCATTAGTAACCTTCCATACTCAAATGCCTACAAGTCAAAAATTGAGGCGATGGCAAGATTACCTAATGGAATTTGATACAGACATACAGCATACCGCAGGAAAGGAAAATTTGATAGCAGACACTCTATCAAGAAAGCATAAATACTTGGACACTCCCACCACCGAGGACGATTATATCTCCAATAGCATCGATCCTCCTAACCATACCTACAACCGCAACATCTCTACCAATGCTTTAAGAACTTTCCACTCACCAGAAACCTCTACTCAGAACAATATGGTTTCTCGCGGAGCTATCAATTTCAAGCATGTCGACTGCGACTTCAACAAATGTCATGGAAGAGCTGAAGAACTTGGACACCATATCTTCTGTCCATACTTCGAGGGCATCCAGGATGAAGAAAGCGAATATGACATGATGAAGAAAGAAGAGTCCTCAGACGACGAGACTCTATCTACTATACCAGAAGAAGTTTTCAGCGGGTATGATCGTGTACCCAATATAAACAAGAACAAACCCTTAACAGTTCTTGGACTAAGATATAGGCCTCCATCTTCTGAAAGCACACAACAAAATACCCTCTCTCCTGAAGAAGCGAAAGAAATTGCTATTGACCTGGCTCATAGCAATTGGCAACAATACAAAAGGATGCACTGGTCCTTTTGCCGCGATTTTTACTGTCCAGCTCATGGCAGCTCCCACGCCATGAACAACCGCATGTTCACTGTCGAAACATGTGCAATCTGCAACTACTACGGACATGGCAGTTTGAACTATAACCTGACAGCCTCAGTTCTTAAGAAGGAGAAGGAATTCCTTACGACTCGTATTGTGCATATCTTATCCGCAAATGAGCCTCAAAAGGAACTAGCACCAGTACAACAAACGCCAGCTTATCCACCTCTACCAGCTCTCAGCCGTGAAGAAGCTATCCAGGAAATCGGAGAATGGGCAAAAAGATGGATTGCCAACAAGCCGATACAACCCACTCTCCAACCCAGCCTTCAGTTCAGTAACCCTACCGAACAGATGACCAACCGACAAATGGAACAGGAGATCATGAATACTCCTGTTGCCCCACAACAACCATGGAATGCACCTCAACAACTAGCTGCAACTGCTAGCAGCAGTAATGCAATTCCAATCAACACCGCCGCCGTCACCACTCGTTCTAAAAAGCGAGTAGCCATTGACGAAGATCTACCCTCTTTCATTCAAGACACCAAGACCTCCAGACAGCGTTGTGATTTCTGTAAGTTCTCAGGACATAATGCTTCTACATGCAAGGAGAAGAAACCCACCATCAATGACTTCAACACAAGGATCGAACCGACCCTCAACAAGCTCATTGAAGAGAAGCACATCAGCAACGGATGGGAAGACGACAAGGACTACTTCATCACATACTGGCTTGACCAAGGTACAGGTATGAAAGCCGTATATCAATCATGCATGAGAGTATGTCCTATCTGGAAGAACTATTATGATACCTTTGTGAATCGTAAGGATTATAGAAGAAAAGACGGATTTTTGTATGTCAAGAACCGATAAGGACAATGGAGATTAGTCTTGCCCTCTACCTTTAACATCGAAGGTAAGAACTATCTCGAATTGGTTATTAAAGATGCACATGAAGCAACCGCTCATGGTGGCATTGAAAAAATGATGAAATATCTTACTGACCGATATGATTGCCAGTCCTTTGCAGAACCAACTAAGGACTATATTAGAAGTTATGATACTTGTCAACGGACAAAGTATTCCAACAAGGCGCCACTTGGACTCGTAACCCCATTACATATACCAAGCAGGCCATGGACTGACATATCGATGGATTTTCTTAAGTTAGCACTTGTGTTTACTAAGTGTTCAATTTTGTACCCGAATATTTCTGTTAAAGAAGATCATGTAGTTTGTATTTCACGACTTTGGACGATTGTCGATAGACAATCAGGATTCAAGTTTCTTATTCCTGTCTCAGATAATTTCACAGCAGAACAATGTACTGCTACCTTTGATACTCATGTAGTCCCGACTATGGGATACCCTTTCTGTATTGTTTTTGACTGCGACACTCTTTTTATGTCAACGCACTTTCAAGATTGGGCTAGGAATAAAGGAATCAAGTTGGAACCGTCCACCGCATATCATCCACGTGCAGACGGACAATCGGAAATTGTGAACAAAGAAATTCAACAAGTAGCAAGAGCCTGTAAAATCGAAGGATTTGATTGGCTACAGAAACTACCTGAGATACAGTTGAAACTCAACTCTAGGTATAATGCCGCTAGATAGAATAGTCCCTTTTCCACACTATTTGGATTTAATGCACATCTTGGCGTATCGATACTTCCATACCCTATTAATGCATATGTACCCACAAATGAACGTCATGAGGTAACGTCTAAAAACCTATATGACGCCAAGAAGACTCAAGCATCTCAAGCAAACAAACGACTACCCAATACAGCCAAATTTTCAGTCGGACAACAAGTTATGCTTTCCTCAGAAAATATCAACCTATCGAATATCTCACCCAAACTCAAACCAAAATGGCTAGGCCCATTTCCCATTATTTCCAGTAATCGGAAACGCAATAACTATAGCCTAGACCTATCCAGTCAACCTGACCTCCACCTCATATATAATACTTTTCATATCAGCAAACTCAAACCTTACTATAAAAACGATCCCATCCAGTTCCCTTACAGACAATCTCAGGAACCAGGACCAATTCAAGATGATCATTATGAAGTTAAAAAGGTATTAGAATTCAGAACAGCTCCTCGAACTGGAGAAAGACAATATAAGGTCAAATGGCTAGGATACACTCCTAAATATGATTCCTGGGTAAACACCAAGGATATCACCATCGAAATTCTCCAAGACTTCTGGACGACCGGAAGCATGGAAGACACATTCAAGAGACGTCGAAGGACTAAAGGGAAACAAGCACCACGAACCAGAGATGAGACCCGAGCTCTCATCCAACAAGAACAAGATAGAATCATGAGTCAAGGAAACACTAAGGATATTCATGTTAATGCTAATGTATTAACAATGCATCAAATCTTAGGACGTATGGAAACCAATATAGCAGAGGGAAAGAAGTAAGGATAGGAAATCCTTCTATGTGGGGAAGTGTAATGGAGAACGTTGTTTCATTGCTTATATAATTGATTATATACTTTTGTATTTCCTATATTACTACTATGTTATGTAACTAAGCCTCTCAGTTGAAGGACTAGCCTTCTACGGAGGCGCGGAACAAAAGTCTTTTCCCCTTTCCTATCTGGGAGTTGCATATGCAGGATAATGCATGCATGGATACTTGGCATATGCATAGGCATTCACGCATAAGTATTTACGAATATGGTCTCAGTGCTATGACTTTCCCACATTATCAGTTGTCTTACCTCACTTTCCAACCTCTCAATTTACTAGTATCGCCAGCATCTCAATTGGCCAGATATCAACTCTTCTCCAACTATGGAATTCATTATATATCAGCCCTTCCTCGACCCGTAACCCTTCAACTAACTCTTCCCTAATATCTAATTTATCAAGTATATTGCCCTTCTTCACCCTTTTAAATTGCTTATATTAACCTCAATTTCCTAGATATCAACTCTCTAGTTGCATACCTCCTAAACCTGCCAATCAAGCACCCCACAACCTGCCAATCGAGCACCTCCTGAACCTGCCAATCGAGCACCTCCCGAACCTGCCAATCGAGCACCTCCCGAACCTGCCAATTGAGCACCTCCCGAACCTACCAATCGAGCACCTCCCGAACCTGCCAATCGAGCACCCCACAACCTGCCAATCGAGCACCTCCTGAACCTGCCAATCGAGCACCTCCCGAACCTACTAATCGAGCACCTCCCGAACCTACCAATTGAGCACCTCCCGAACCTACCAATCGAGCACCTCCCAAACCTGCCAATCGAGCACCCCCCGAACCTGCCAATCGAGCATCTCCCAACACCCCCCCAATTGGGATGTTTGATATTGTGTCTCGCGCTCAGGCAGTGATCTTACGATCTATGGGAGAGGCTCTGGCCATTATTCAGCAGCAAACTGGAATAACTCCAAGACATGTCCGGAATCTCTATAATGAAGCACAGCAAAGGGGGTGGGAACCTGGCACCTTATTAAAAATAGAGCACGTCCAGAATAGGGATCGCTGTGGGAGGAAAAAAAAGATCACTCCCACAATGGAGCAGGCTATTGTGGATGCAGTCACTAAAGATCGGTATGGTCGGGAGAAGACACTTGTCCAGCTTGGCTTACAGTTTAGTATCTCATCTCAAAGCATATTCCGGATTCTCCGCAAAAAAAAATTCCGCTAAACAAAGCCTATAAGAAAACCCGGCCTCACCAAAGATATGAAGGTGGCCAGGTATCTCTTTGCTAAACAACATCAATATTGGACACTTGAAGATTGGAAGTCTGTAATATGGACTGATGAGACTTCTATCCTGTTAGGCCATCGGTGAGATAGTTATCGAGTATGGCGACGTCCCAATGAGCGGTGTGTTAAATCCTGCATTAGAGAGAGATGGAAGGGGTATTCGGAGTTCATGTTCTGGGGCTGTTTTACCTATGACTTCAAGGGGCCCTACCATATTTGGAAGACTGAAACTGCTGAGGAGAAGAGAACTGCTAACGAGGATATCACCTGTATGAACAGTGCTATTGAGCAAGAGGCGAAGGCTGAATGGGACAAAAAAATGGCACTTAGAGGTACCAAGCCTGGTCGAAAACCACAATAGAGGTTCACTGCAGACAATGGGGCATTTGTCCGAACCTCTAAAGGTGGTATTGATTGGTATCGATATCTCAACTGTATTCTTTTACAGAAGCTTCTGCCTTTTGCTGATGCTCTTAAGTATGCCGGTGTCCCAAATGTCATTGTCATGGAAGACAAGGCCCTATATCATGCATCTCCACATCAGCAGCCACACTTTGACGCTGCCAATATACAACGACTTATCTGGCCAGGCAACTCACCTGATCTGAATATGATTGAGATTTGCTGGGCATATCTCAAGCGCATAACCACGAAAAAGGTAAATTTTCCAATCCCCAACACCCCAATCCCCCGAACACCTCAATTCCCTGAACACCCCAATCCCCCGAACACCCCAATCCCACGAATACCCCAATCCCCCGAACACCCCAATCCCCCGAACACCCCAATTGCTAATAACTGAAATAGGGACCTCTCACTTTCCGCACGGCAGCTGAGCAAGCATGGAAGAATGCATGGCGTGACCTTGAGCAATGGAGGATTCAGCGTTGGATTGAACGCATTCCCTACCCTATCCAAGAGGTCATCAGACTTGAGGGTGGAAATGAATATTCTGAAGGACACCCTCTTATGAAAAGAGATAAAGAGTACTGGATTACAATCCACCGTGAGCGGCAGCTCCATATTCAGGAGACTAACAAGATCCACAAGAATGCATGGTCGCTCTTTCAATGCACTACGGTCGGATTGCCAGCCAAGTATATTGCACATCTTAAGTCTCTCGTTGGTATTCAAGAAGTTGTTGATCTGGAGGATCTTAACACTAATGAATGGAGGCATATGCCGGAGACTGACCAAATTGTCAGTGTTGATCCGATTGATATCATGATTTCAGCTAGTCCTAAAGGCCGAAAAAAGAAGGCCCCCAAAGATGGTGTTCAGAAGCGTGGGAGGAAACCAGGGCCTTGGACATACAAGGTGCGCTTCATGCCCCTATCAACACCCAGTGCGAGTTGGGAGGGGGTGAAGTGGGATGGGTGTGTGAAGTGGGCGGAGGGCGAGAGCATTGTCACAGTAGATACTTGCTAGTCGTAGTTAGCCGACCCGAATCCGAACTGATATGCATATGCCAAGTATATATGCATGCATATGCATGCATATGCAGGGTTATCCCAAAGAAGAAAGGGGAAAAGACTTTTGTTCCGCGCCTCCGTACTACCTCCTATTGCTTTATAAGCGTCTATAGCATGCGGAATCTGCCATGGGAAGTTCCATGGCACTTGCCATATGAAGACACCCTCATTATAGCCGCGTGACCTCTATTTAAGGCGTGTGACTCATTACTATGGCCACATGACCATCGTTTAAGGCGTGTGACTCATTACTATGGCCACATGACCCCTTTTGTATAGCGCACTACCTTTTGGTATGCCACCCTTTATTGTATTTATTTCTTTAGTCATCAGATCTCAGAGGAGTATAAATAGGCCGCTGGATTCCCTCTGGAATCCACAGAAGAGAAGAAGCAACCAAGCAAGCACTCAAAGCAAGCAAGCCTATATTCCGATCAGATCAAGATCATATAGCTTAGATAGCACAAATCATATAAGATAGATTACACCAGTTAATTACTGTTCCCTTCGGGAACGTCCCACATAGTAATCTCCCTACCCTTCTGAGGTCTTACCTCAGCAGAACCGAAATACACAAACGTCCGTGCCTACGGATATAGATTGTATAAACGGTACCGAATGAATACTGTCTAGTACCATTCATTACAGCTTGCTTGGTTTCTTCTTCTCTTTCTGTGGATTCCAGAGGGAATCCAGCGGCCTATTTATACTCCTCTGAGATCTGATGACTAAGGAATTAAATACAATAAAGGGTGGCACACCAGAAGGTGGTGCGCTGTACAAAAGGGGTCATGTGGCTATAGTAATGAGTCACACGCCATAAACGATGGTCATGTGGCCATAGTAATGAGTCACACGCCTTAAACAGAGGTCACGCGGCCATAATGAGGGTGTCTTTATATGGCAAGTGCCATGGAACTTCCCATGGCAGATTCCGCGTGCTATGGACGCTTATAAAGCAATAGGAGGTGGTAGAAGGCTAGTCCTTCAACCGAGAGGCTTAGTTACATAACATAGTAGTAATATAGGAAATACAAAAGTATATAATCAATTATATAAGCAATGAAATAATGTTCTCCATTACATCAACATAGATTGCGATAATGATATTATGACTGGTATATACTAAGACGTAAGGGTTAAAGTTGGTTGCTTTGTAGCTCAGCGGTACCATACATCACGGGGTAGTGCATCATCACTAGGAAATGCATCAATTTACGCACTCAACTTCTAGTAGCCTGAGACCTAGTTACATGATACACAGGTGATCCAACGCTTCTTCTAACAACAATAGGAGATACATGATGAGGCCTAACAGGAGTTTGGGGCAATGAGGGTGCTTGCCGCCTCATGGGTAGGGGGGTAGCCACCATAATAACCAACTCAATTGAGGTGTCCTTATCGAATGGAGCCTCCAGATCAGACTCCCAATCTTCCATCTCCAATCCGAACTCATCTAATGATTCCTCAGTTATACTAGATCTCTCCGACTCTTCAAAGTGGACCGATACCTTGCGTAGTTGCATTGCTTTGCCTTTATTCTTCCAAGACAATGGCTGAGACATATGTTATGCACAAGCCTCCCGCGCAGCTTCTTTCTTCTTCTCAGCATGATCTCTTTGCAAATAGAGCTGATAGAGTATAGTGCCATCAAGTACCGTACCCTCCTCAGTTGATAGTTTCTTCCTATTAACTAGGGCTGCTAATTTTTGTGCTTGTTGCCACTTTCTGAGGGTATCTCGTTCGAGTTGTAGATCTTGATCAGCATTGAGAGTGAACCTCTCTAGGGAGTTAATCAACTCTGCCAATTCAACTCGATTAATTTCTTGATCCTTTTGTTGAAGTAATAACTTGGCTTGCCTGGCTTTGCGTAGCATTGCAGCAGAATTTCGAAGTATAGGAGGTACTAGTGGTGGGGATGCCGGTTTCAATTCCTTCTCCAGATCTCGATAGGTTGGTAATTTGGTTAAAACCTTTCAAAGATTAAATGGAATTAGTCTACTACCCCTCCATGCACCTAGAATATTTTCTTTTGTATACGCCTGACCTCGAGCCTTTACCAACAGTGGTAGAAAATTTCCCTTGTTGATCGCTACATTACCAAAACGAGTTAGCCGATAAACCTCTTTCCCATATGCTTTCTGTAGTGGCGAAAATATACTAACATCTAATAGTTGAAGGAGATGTGTTGTATGAGAAGGAAGACAATATGCAACAATTCGATGATCTATACAATATTCAATGAAATCAATATGAATACGAATCTCACAACCATCAAGAATAAGAAATCAGTATAGTTGTGGTGACACTAAGCACTCTTTAGTAATATTATCGAAATGCTTCAACCATGCAACACTGAAAAAGCTATTATTCCACCCAGTCTTGCTATAAGTAAACTTCTAATCCTTACAGATATTAATTAATGAATCTAAGTGCTGATACCATCCCATATAATGTGCGACACCCTTATAAATAATAAAGGGAGAAAGAACGATACCATCTCCAGAAATAGTCTCCACTATAGTAATTAACTCCCTTGTACCATCAGTCGCCATCTTTCTAGTCATACCACGTTCACGGCATTGACATATAACCTTAGCCCTATCAGATATCCCCTGTCGAAACCCCTTTTCATCCATGTTGTAGGTATTGCTCTCGGTTATCAAATATTTCTTCCGTACTCACTCAACCTTACTAAAATGACGCTGGATAACTCCTGGATTACTCTGTTTGATATGCTGCTTGTCAAAGTTACTGCTGAGCTTGGATACTAGATTCGGATGTCGATCTAGAAAGCGGGTTAAATAATTTTTGCCAAGCGTCTTATCAAAATATGTCTCAATAGCTTTTTCCACTAAACTAAGCTCTGGATGCTTCAATAGTACAATTGCTTCCTTAACATGGTTGACCCGAGGAGGGAATCCAAACTCTTCAAGTCACACTATCCACCTGACAATTGATCTCTCTTCTGCCGGCGTCAATAGCTGTTGATGCGTATATGCTAATTTCCATGGTTTTGCTCCTTTTAGACGCCTCTGTATAGTAGAATAATGAACTCCATATGCTTCCGCTGCCTTTCGCATTGATTTAAACTGTCTTTGTTGTACTCCGGCATATGCGTTCTTAATGGCTTTCTCTCGATCGGCCTCCTCTTTAGCCACCTGAAGTTGGCTTTGCTTTACCTTGCCCATCGTAACAACTAACACTTTATTAGCACCAAACTCGATTATATATGGCCAGAATTCGCATACCGTCAGTTCTAGTGCATTCTCTAAGTTGTATTTGACTAAAGATTGATCGCACCGGTGGGGATTTGGTTGATATTTATCCCACATGCATACTTACATTTTCGAGATAGGCATAGCGTGGGGGCTGATGCATATCCTGGTGATGATGCACTACCCCGTAATGGATGGTATGAGGAAGCCAGTCAGCCTAGCATACTACTACCTTGGACTTTGTTTTAGTTTATATATAGATCGTTTTAATAGAGCACATGAGTCTAGCTGATCTTTGAAGAAATCAGGAGGAAGACACATATAGACTTCTTCATTAAGATAGCCATATAGGAATATACCCTTAATATCAAGCTGGTCTGGTTTTGGCCAGTTTGAGTATATTGATAGGGCAATGAGCAAGTACAGCAAGTCATATCTGATGGCGAAAACCTCATCAAAATCCATACTGGGTTGCTAAGAATACCCTTATGCTACTAACCTTGCTTTATACTGGCTAATATTGCCAGTAGCATTGCGCTTTATTATGTATACCTATTTGGAACCAACAATAGTGCGGTTAGAGGGTTTAGGTACAACGTCACAGACATTTTGGTCAGCTAAAGCTTGCAGCTCTGCTTGTATTACTGTATACTATTTAAGGGCATCGGGCCCTTTAGAAGCTTGTAAGTAAGTTCTGGGTTCATTGGTAATATTGGCAGCAAGCAAGGCTAGCTTATATGGGATTGCCTTAGGTAGCTGGGTAGGATCGCTTGTTTGAGCTTTAGTATCTGTTGGCAAGTTTTTAGCAACTTCAGTATCAGTTGGCAAGTTTTCAGCAATAACAGCAATTTTAGCCTTTTTCTGTGGCCTAAGGTCATACCTCAAGCTTGGTAAGCTTAGTTGATTGCTTGCTGGTAAGCTTGCTGGTAAGCTTGCTGGTAAGCTTGTTTGATTGCTTACTGGTAAGCTCGCTGGTAAGCTTGCTTGATTGCTCGCTGGTAATCTTACTTGATTGCTTGCTGGTAAGCTTGCTGGTAAGTTTGCTTAATTGCTCACTACTAAGCTTGCTGGTAAGCTTGCTTGATTACTCGCTGATAAGCTCGCTGGTAAGCTTGCTTGATTGCTTGCTTGATTGCTCACTGGTAAGCTCACTGGTAAGCTTGTACTCATTGAAGACAATGAGCAAAGAGCTGCTCTTATTATCTTAATATGCTTATTTTTAAGCTGGATCCTATATATAGAAGTACTATCCATATAACCAACAAATATCGTACTTTCTGCCCATGGGAGAAACTTGCTGCCACTTGGTCTATTTTCCTTGTAGATATGAGCAAAGCAATGCTGTCCAAAAGATGGAAATAACTAATTGATAGTTTTGCCTTATATAGGGCTTTATAGGGTGTTATCTCTTAGAGATGTGAATATAGAAGGCGATTCTTCAAATAAACAGTAGTTGAGTATGCTTCTGCCCACAACCTCTTATCTGAGATATTAGTGAGCATGCCTCTTACCATTGTCTGTATTATACGATTAAAGTATTCTACAACACTATTTGATTCATGAGAATAAGGTAGTATCTGTAACGACGGCTCTGGGGACAAGGCGACCAAGGGGTACACCGGGGCAAGGGCAAGGCTAGGGTAACACACACACGTAGGAACGCTACGTGTGTGACTAGGGGGAAGGCTAGGACGGGGGCAAGGGCGAGGGCGAGAGGGGCAGAGGGTAAGGGGCGCGAGACACGCGGAGGCAGTTGCCACGTGTGTCGGAGGGGGGCAGCTGTGCTGCAGAGTTATTCACGGGACAAGGCAAGACGAGGGGGTGTACAAGGGAGGTACACCTTCGTGGAGAGACAAGGTCCTGTATTAGGTATACAAGACGTTGGATAGGGATCCAACGACAGTACGAGGGACAGGGGCTATATATACATAATTCCGGGCCAGGGCAACGGAAGGAATAAGCTTCCCAAGATCCTCTATCTCGGAAGCCAAGCAAGATAACAATAACCCATCAACGACACCCGAACAAGCCTGTTCGAGTGTCAAATCAAGACTAAGAATACGGTTGTGACACTATCCCCCCTTTAGGCTGGAGCTCCAGCGACTAAGAGGCCTAGGCACGATAACTGGCAAAATCAACATAGGAAACAACAACAACAAGGTAAGGACAAGAACCCCAACTCCGAACAACCTGACAACAACAGAAACAACAATCATAATCCCCAACTCCAAATCAACGAAGACAAGACAAAAATATCATTCAGCTGGGCGAAGCTTGAGAGGGTAACGCTGGTGGAATAGGGTGACCAGGTCAGGGGCGTTTTCTAGATCCTCTGCTAGTTGCCAGGTGGTCTCCTTGTCCCCTAACCATTTGACCTTGTACTGAACTCGTCCATAGCGCTTCCTGGAGTCCAGTACCTCCTCAACCTCCCACTCCTCTTCACCTGCAATCACCACGGAAGGAGGGGGGGGTGCTTTTACCCTGGAAGGGGATCGTCGGCGGCTGGCTCGATCTCCGAGACATGAACAACCGGATGGGGCTTGATCTCCCTGGGAAACCTCAGTCAGTAAGCATGAGTGCCCACAGCCGCTAACACCTCATAGGGACCTAGAAACTTGTGATCTAGCTTACGGGAGGGCCGTTCTGTCCGGAAGTGTCTGCTAGAAAGCCATACCTTGTCTCCAGGCTGGTACCTTGGGGCTGGCAACCGTGATCCGTTGGCATATTCTGCTTGCCTGGCCTGGGCATACCCTAGCTCAGCCTTCAGGGTACAGTGGAGTTCAGCGATTCCAGCTGCCAATTCCTTAGCCGGGGGATGGGCTTTCTGTAGAGGGACTAAGGTATCCACGAATCGGGGGTGCCAACCGTAATTGGCCAGGAAGGGAGAGGTTTTCGAGGACTCCGAGAACTGGTTGTTGGCGGCGAATTCGCAGGTCGCCAGCAACGAAACCCAGTTGTCCTGCTGGTAATTGACGAAAGCCCTCAGATACTGCTCCATAATGGCGTTCATCCTCTCCGATTGGCTGTCCGTCTGGGGGTGGTAAGCTGTTGACAGACAAACTTTGATCCCTAGAAGTTCGCAGAAGGCTTGCCAGAATTCTGAGGTAAACTGGGGCCCACGGTCGGACACGATCGATTCAGGGAGGCCATGGTACCGGAATACATTATTGAGGTAGAGGTTGGCTAACTCCAGAGCGGAGCAGGTATCCCGGCAAGGTATAACATGCCTCATCTTCGTCAACCGGTCTACCACCATTAGGATGGCATTGAACCCTGCATCTTCCGGCAATCCTGTCACGAAGTCCATAGTCAGGGGCAGCCACGGCCGATCAGGGATATCCAGAGGTTTCAGGGTGCCATACGGGGCGTGGTGGACAGGCTTAGCACGCTTGCAAATGTGGCAGTTCCGTACGTACCGCTCCACGTCCTTCCGTTAGTCAATCCATGTGTACTCCCTGGCCAGAAGCTCTAACGTTTTGGCCACTCCAGGGTGACCTGCAGCCAGGCTGTCATGGTGTTCCGTGATCAATCGAAGGCGCAGCTCTCCTTCCGGCACATACAGCCGTTCGAGGTGGTAGAGGAGGCCTTCCTGGACGGTACACTTGGCTAGGGAGATCTTGGGGTGGCGGCGCTGGCCAGAATCCACTGCGGTGATAATTTCCTTGGCCAGGGGGTCGTCCTCATATGCTTGTCTCACCAGTTGTCGGAGGTCAGCCTCAGCTTCCGCATCAGCAAGGACATTGGCCGCCAGGTCAAGGTTTTCGGGCTTCAATACCACCTGATTTTGGTATTTTACCCTTTTATCCCCCCCTTTAGGGAGATCTCCTAATCTCCTGGTTAGTGCATCCGGCTTACCGCCTGCCTTTCCAGGCCGATACTTGATCTTGAAGTTGAATTGAGATAAGAACTCCGACCACCTAGCCTACCGTTGGTTCAGCAGCTTATTGGTGGTGAAGTACTCAAGATTTTTATGATCCGATAGCACCTCGATGATCCCCTTGGCTGATTCCAGATGAGGCCTCCATTCCTCAAAAGCTCGGACAATGGCCATTAATTCCTTATCATAGATCTCGTAATTACACTCCACCGGGGAGTGTTTTTTAGAGAAATAGGCCACTGGGTGGAGGGCTCCATTGACATAGTGGGACAGGATTCTGGCGGAGACATAGTCGGAGGCATCTGTTTCCACAATACACTCGCTATCGGGATCAAAGTGGGCCAGGATTGGGGCTGAGCAGAAGGCTTCCTTTGTAACGAGGGCTCTGGGGGACAAGGCGACCAAGGGGTACGCCGGGGAAGTGGCAAGGGGCAATCGCACACGTAGGAGCGCTACGTGTGTGATCGGGGGAAAGGCTAGGGTAAGACACATGTAGAAACGCTACGTGTGTGACCAGGGGGAGGCTGAGATGGGAGGCAAGGGCAAGAGGCAAGAGAGGCAGAGGGCAAGGGACACGAGACACGCGGAAGCAGTTGCCGCGTGTGTCAAGGGAGGCAGCTGGGCTGCAGAGACAAGGCGAGGCAAGGCAAGGAGGTACACAAGAGAGATGCACCAACGTGGAGAGAAGCAAGGCCCTGTATTGGATATACAAGATGTTGGATGGGGATCCAACGAGAGGGCGGAGAGAGCAAGCTATATATACAGGCTTCCTTCCTGGCCAAGGCCACCGGAAGGAATAAGGTTCCCGAGACCCCCTATCTCGGGAGCCGAGATAACAACGCTATCACCTGAGTTCGCAGGTGATGCCAGAAGGAACAATGAGTAACAACAACGAGGTCAGACTAGGCTGGGAAGGGACGGTTGTGACACTATCCCCCCTTTAGGCTCGGAGCCCCAGCGACGAAAGGCAAGGCGAAAGGCAAGGCGGAAAACAAACAAAACAGGCGAGTGAAACCAATAACCAATAACCCAACCCTAATGCCGGAAGTAGGTAAAACAACAACAACAACCAGGCCATAACTCCGAATATCAAAAAACACACAAAGGGCACAATCCACGACTCTGGGCGAGTAAGGACAAGGCGGGGCATTATTCAGTGGGCCGAGGCTTCCGTGGATAACGTTGGTGGAACAGGGCAACCAAGTCCGGGGCGTTCTCCAGATCTTCAGAGGGCTGCCAGGTCGTTTCCTCATCCCCTAGCCATTTGACCTTATAGTGTAGATGCCCATACCTTCTCCGCGAGTCTAGTACTTCCTCCACCTCCCATTCCTCTTCACCTTCGACAACCACTAGAGGGGGTGGGGGGTGTTTCTGTCCGGGGAGAGGGTCATCCGCAGTGGGCTCGATCTCGGAGACATGGACAACCGGATGTCGCTTAATGTCCTTGGGGAACCTCAATCTATAGGCATAAGTCTCCACAGCTGCTAATACCTCGAAGGGGCCCAGGAACTTATGATCAAGCTTGCGGGAGGGCCGTTCTGTCCGGAAGTGTCTGCTAGAAAGCCATGCCTTGTCTCCAGGCTGCTACCTTGGGGCTGGCAACCGTGATCCGTTGGCATACTCCGCTTGCCTAGCTTGAGCATATACAAGTTCGGCTCTTAGGGTGGAGTGCAACTCAGCAATCTCCGTGGCGAACTCCTTAGCTGGGGTGTTCTCCCTGGCCTTGTGCAAAGGTGCTAGAGAGTCCACGAAACGAGGGTGCCAGCCATAATTGGCTAGGAATGGGGAGGTTTTCAGAGACTCCGAGAAATGGTTGTTAGCGGCGAACTCACAGGTTGCCAGCAGCGAAACCCAGTTGTTTGGCTGGTAATTGACGTATGCTCTCAGGTACTGCTCCATGATTGCATTCATTCGCTCGGACTGACCATCTGTTTGGGGGTAATATGCCGTGGAGAGGTGTACGTTGATTCCCAGAAGCTCGCAGAATACCTTCCAGAAGTCCGAGACGAATTGGGGGCCGCTGTCCGAGACGACAGACTTGGGGAGACCATGGTAGCAGAATACGTGGTTGAGGTAGAGGCTGGCGAGGTCCCGGGCAGAACAGGTATCATGGCAATGTATAACATGCCTCATTTTGGTCAATCGGTCTACTACCATAAGAATAGCGTTAAACCCCGAATCCTCTGGCAACCCAGTCACAAAGTCCATGATTAGCTGTTGCCAAGGCTGGTCTGGGATCTCCAGGGGCTTCAGGGTCCCATAAGGAGCGTGGCGGACAGGCTTAGCATGCTTGCAAACGTGGCAGTTCCGTACGTACCACTCCACGTCCTTCCGTTGGTCAATCTATATGTATTCCCTGGCCAGAAGCTCTAACGTTTTGGCCACTCCAGGGTGACCTGCAACCAGGCTGTCATGGTGTTCCTTGATCAATCGAAGGCGCAGCTCTCCTTCCGGCACATACAGCCATTCGAGGTGGTAGAGGAGGCCTTCCTGGACGGTACACTCGGCTAGGGAGATCTTGGGGTGGCGGCGCTGGCCAGAATCCACTGCGGTGATAATTTCCTTGGCCAGGGGGTCGTCCTCATATGCCTGTCTCACTAGTTGTTAGAGGTCAGCCTCAGCTTCCGCAAGGGTATTGGCCGCCAGGTCGAGATTTTCAGGTTTCAGTACCACCTGATTCTGGTGCTTCAGCCTTTCATCCCCCCCTTTAGGGAGATCTCCTGATCTCCTGGTCAGTGCATCCGGCTTACCCCCAGCCTTCCCCGGCCGATACCTTATCTTGAAGTTAAACCGAGAGAGGAATTTCGACCACCTAGCCTGTCGGCGATTTAGCAATTTGGTGGTTGTGAAGTACTCTAGGTTCTTATGGTCAGAGAGGACCTCGATAACCCCCTTTGCCGATTCCAGGTGTGGTCTCCATTCCTCGAATGCTCGCACAATGGCCATTAATTCCTTATCATAGATTTCGTAATTATACTCCGCCGGGGAGTGCTTTTTAGAGAAATAGGCCACTGGGTGAAGGACTCCATCGACATACTAAGACAATATCCCCGCGGAGACATAGTCGGAGGCATCAGTTTCCACGATACATTCGCTGTCTGGGTCGAAATGGGCCAGGATCGGTGCTGAGCAGAAGGCTTCCTTGAGGTCCTGGAAGGCAGATTGGGCTTCTGGATTCCAGTCGAAGCGCCGGTCTTTTTTGGTCAGGGCGGTGAGGGGGGCTACGATCTTCGAATATCCCAGGATCAAGCGCTAGTAAAAGTTGGCGAACCCCAGGAATGCCTGGACATCCTTGAGATTCGCTGGGATTTGCCATTCCTGGACAGCGGTAACCTTGGCAGGGTCCATCCTGATACCTTCGGTGGTGATGATTAACCCCAGATACTTGACCTCCTGCATATGAAACTCGCATTTCTCCGGTTTCAGGTATAATCCGGCCTTCTCCAGCTTCTCTGACACCTGCCTCACATGGATTTTGTGTTCCGCTAAGGAGTCCGAGTATATGAGGATATCGTCCAGGTAAGCTGTGCAGAACACATCGAGGAAGTCCCGCAAGGTGTTATTGATGAAGTGCTGGAAGGAGGCAGGGGCATTGGTTAGGCCAAAGGGCATCACATTATACTCAAAATGGCCATATCGTGTTCGGAAGGCAGTTTTCCACTCCTCCCCCTCGGCGATCTGTACCAGGTTGTAAGCCCCTCTTAAATCCAGTTTGGTGAACCATTTGGCCTTGGAGAGCCTAGCTAATGTCTCCTGGATTAGGGGTAGGGGGTACCTGTTTTTGACCGTTATCTCGTTTAGGCCCCGGTAATCGACACACAACCAGAGAGAGCCGTCCGATTTCTTCACGAAAAGCACTGGGGCACCCGCTGGTGAAGAGCTATGGTGAATGAAGCTCTTGTTGAGGTTTTCCTCCAAGTATTTCTTCAGGGCCTCCAGCTCCACCCGGGACATTCCGTAGAGGGGCCCATAGGGGGGGGTCTTACCCTCTACCAGCGGAATTGTGTGGTCATATGGTCGGTGGGGTGCCAGCTTCTCTGCGGCTTTTTCCGAGAACAGATCAATAAACTCGTGGTATTCCTCCGGGATCATGGCCTTCCACTCCTCCTTAGGTCGCATCTTGTTGATTTCCAGGTTCACCTCATGTATGGAAAGGGCATGCGCCTTCAGTTTATGTCTCCTTGTGAGGTAAGTGAAAGCCCCTGCCCCAATAAAGCTAATATTCAGGGGCTTTGGGGGAGGTTGAACAGGGGGAGTAGGGGGAACGGGGAGAACAGGGGGAGTAGGGCAGTGAGCAGCATTGATGTGCGCGGGCTGGTGTACTACCTGGGTTGGGTGGATTATCAGGGGTGGTAATGCACATAGCCCCATGACGGTGATTTTTGGACCTCCACAGTTTGTTCTGCAATAATGGCTGTTGAATTGCAAGGTGTAAGAGCCGAAGCTGACTGACACATCGTGCATTCTGAGCTAGGGGATCCCAAGGACAATTGGATATTTTAGTTTGGTCACGAACATTGGGAGGTCCTCCGAATGGTCTCCAAGGGCACTGGGCAGACACGCGAGATGGGTAATAGTCCCAGAAGAGATAGGGCGGCCGTCAATGACATCAAGAAGGCGGGGGGTCTTTAGCTTGGAGGTTGGTATGGAGTTTTTACTGACGAAGGTCTGATCAATGAAGGCTATCTCCGAAGCACCACAATCTATGAGAGCTGATGTTACCACTGTTTTACTATTGAATTTAACAGTTATTGGTACTACAAAATGCTCGCCAAACAAGCGAGATTTATCAACAGACATAGATGCAGGCAAGGAAAACGCAGACAAAGATAAATGACCCATGATAGGTCCCTTGCTAGTGTCAGCAACTAGGCAAGGGACTCCGCTTTTCCCGACTCCTCTGGGGTCTCGGACACCGTATGTATGGCCAGGGAGCGATTCTTTCGAAGGGGGCAAGCCACAATGAAGTGGTCGGCCTTCCCACAGGCTATGCATAGCCCATTATTCCGGCGGCGATCTCTCTCCTCCTGGGTTAACCGTGGCCTACCTGCGGATAGGTCCATAGGTGCGGCACCACCTGCCACGAGAGAGGGGTGCGCGGGTTTGTTGGCCGAGGCCGGGACTTGGACAGGCTTGGGAGTCGGTTGCTGTGGTTGGTGTTGCTGTGGCTGATGCTGGGGTTGTGGGAGACAGAGTGCTGGCCTGTACGTGGGGCGGTTGCGGAGCCGGGACATCCGCTGTTGTACCCGGGAAGCATGGTCAATGAATTCGTCGAGGGTTTTGGCTTCCGGGAGGCTGACCATGGCCTGCTGGATTTCGTCATTTAGCCCTTCCTGGAATTGCTCCAGTTTGGACTGGTCATTCCATCGGACCTCCGCTGCCAGTCTCGAGAATTCTGCCACATAAGTGGACAGATCGGTGTTTTTCTGCCTGAGGGCTCGGAGGGCCCTACTGGCAGTGCCAATGGCATCGGGGTCCCCGAACGCCCTATCCAGGATTGTAAAAAGGGCCGAGATATCGTCAAGCTTGATCCCGGTTTCGAGGACATACGGCTAGATCTGGTCGCAAGCTTTCCCCTCCAGCAAGGCGAAAACGTATGCCAGTCAATATTGTTCTGACGGGAATCTGGCAGAATCCCCGTTCAGCTTGAGATTGACAGCATTTTTCCAGGCTCATAGGCAAACCCGGTCCCCATTGAACTTGGAGGGTGTTGGAATGCTTTCGGTCTTGTTGCTACTGGCTCCTGTTGGTATTGCAAGGTTCCCTAAGGCGCGGCTGAGGTTTTGGACCATAGTCCGTTCGTTGGCTAGGGCAAGGTTCAGATGGTCGAGATCGGTCTGGAGGACCATGATCTCTTCGTCAGCGGATCTCAATTTTTGTTCAGCCACAGCCAGGCTGTTGCCGAGTTCGGCCCCGATGGCATCCATGGCCTCGAAGATATCGATGATTTCTCGACGATAGGCATTCAATTCGTTCTGGCCTGAGGGTATAGGGGAGCTTCTCCAGGTCTGGAACCTGACGGTGGGTGGTGGGAGAGCTGCTCCTGACATGACTGCGTACCAGTTGGTCCAAAGGATCCAACGTAGTGTAACGAGGGCTCTGGGGGACAAGGCGACCAAGGGGTACGCCGGGGAAGTGGCAAGGGGCAATCGCACACGTAGGAGCGCTACATGTGTGATCGGGGGAAAGGCTAGGGTAAGACACACGTAGGAACGCTACGTGTGTGACCAGGGGGAGGCTGAGACGGGAAGCAAGGGCAAGAGGCAAGAGAGGCAGAGGGCAAGGGACACGAGACATGCGGAAGCAGTTGCCGCGTGTGTCAAAGAAGGCAGCTGGGCTGCAGAGACAAGGCGAGGCAAGGTAAGGAGGTGCACAAGGGAGATGCACCAACGTGGAGAGAAGCAAGGCCCTGTATTAGATATACAAGACGTTGGATGGGGATCCAACGAGAGGGCGGAGAGAGCAAGCTATATATACAGGCTTCCTTCCTGGCCAAGGCCACTGGAAGGAATAAGGTTCCCGAGACCCCCTATCTCGGGAGCCGAGATAACAACGCTATCACCTGAGTTCGCAGGTGATGCCAGAAGGAACAATGAATAACAACAACGAGGTCAGACTAGGCTGGGAAGGGACGGTTGTGATATCCTTGAGCTTCTCGAAGGCCGACTGGGCTTCTGGATTCCACTGGAAGCGCTGGCCTCTTTCCATGCCCTTGGTCTTGGTTAATGCTGTCAGTGGTGCCATGATTCTCGAATATCCTAGGATGAACCGGCGGTAGAAATTGGCAAAGCCCAAGAAGGCCTGTACATCCTTGAGGTTGGCAGGGGTTTCCCAATCCTGGATTGCAGTAACCTTGGCAGGGTCCATTCTGATACCGTCCGTGGTTATTATCAGGCCCAGGTACTTCACCTCTTGGACGTGGAATTCACATTTCTCGGGTTTAAGGTATAACTCAGCTTGTTCCAGCTTCTCTAGCACCTGCCGGACGTGGATTTTGTGTTCCGCTAGGGTATCCGAGTAGATGAGGATATCGTCCAGGTAGGCGGTGCAGAATACGTCCAGAAAGTCCCGCAGAGTGTCATTGATAAAGTGCTGAAAAGAGGAGGGGGCGTTGGTTAAGCCGAAAGGCATCACATTATACTCAAAATGGCCATATCGCGTCCGGAAGGCAGTTTTCCACTCCTCCCCCTCAGCAATTCGTACCAAGTTGTATGCCCCTCTCAGATCCAATTTGGTGAACCATTTTGCCTTGGAAAGCCTGGCTAATGTCTCCTAGATCAGAGGCAAGGGGTATCTGTTCTTGACCATTATCTCGTTTAGGCCACGATAATCAACACACAACCGAAGAGAGCCGTCCGACTTTTTCATGAACAGCACCGGGGCACCCGCTGGAGAGGAGCTGTGGCGAATGAAGCTCTTGTTGAGGTTTTCCTCCAGATACTTTTTCAGAGCTTCCAGTTCTATCCGGGACATCCCATAGAGAGGTCCATAAGGGGGGTCTTACCTTCTACCAGCGGGATTGTGTGGTCGTATGGTCGATAGGGGGCAAGCTTCTCCGCGGCTTTTACCGAGAACAGGTCAATAAATTCATGGTATTCCCCCGGAACCATGGATTTCCACTCCTCCTTGGATCTCGTCTTGTTAATCTCTAGGTTCACTTCATGTATGGACAGGGCATGAGCCTTCAGCTTGTGCCTTCTAGTAAGGTAAGCGAAAGCCCCTGCCCCGATAAAGCTAACATTCAGAGGTTTTTGGAGGCCAGGGGGCATCGGGGGCACAGGGGGAATCGGGGGTGGCAAGGCACACAGCCCAGTAATGGTGGCCTTCGGATTCCCGCAGTGTTTTTTGCAATACTGGCTGTTGAACTGCAGGATATAGGAGCCGAAGCTGACCGATACATCGTGCATTCTAAGCTAGGGGATTCCGAGGATAATCGGATACTTGAGATTTGTCACAAACATCGGGAGGGCTTCGGAGTGATCCCCGAACTGGGCAGGCACGCACGCAATATTGGTGATATCCCCGGAGGAAATAGGTCGACCGTCGATGACATCTAGGACACGAGAGGTTTTAAGCTTGGATGTGGGTATAGAGAATTTACTGACAAAGGCCTGGTCAACGAATGCAATTCCTGAAGCTCCGCAATCTATAAGGGCTGACGTGGTGATTGTTCTATCATTGATTTTGAGAGAGATAGATACAACAAAATGCTCGCCGAACAAGCGAGACTCGTCAAAAACAGAAGCGGAAGACACAGCAAATGCAGACAGAGATAAGTGGCCTGGGGCAGGTCCCTTGCTAGTGTCAGTAACTAGGCAAGAGACAGGGCTTTTCCCGACTCGTCCACCTCTACAATCCTAGGTTCTGGGGCGTTGGCTGGGCGGTCGGAGATGGCGTGGACGGCCAGGGAGCGGTTTTTTCGAAGGGGACAGGCCATAATGAAGTGGTCAGCCTTCCCACAGGCTATGCATAGCCCATTATTCCGGCGGCGTTCCCTCTCTTCTTGGGTCAGGCGGGGCCTGCCCGCGGATAGGTCCATGGGGGCTGGTACGCCAGCCATGAGCAAGGGGTGAGCTGCTTTATTGGCGGGGCTAGGGTCGAGGTGGTTTGTTGCTGGGGCTGCTGTTGTTGGGGTGTACGGATGGCTGGGTGGAAGGTTGGGCGGTGATGAAGCCGGGACATCCGCTGCTCCACCCGAGAAGCCTGGTCAATCAATTCGCCGAGGGTCCCAACCTCGGGGAGGGTAACCATGGCTTGTTGTAGTTCATCACTAAGTCCCTCCTGAAATTGTTCGAACTTGGCCTGATCATTCCATAGTACATCCGCGGCCAGTTTTGAGAACTCCGCCACATATGTGGAAAGGTCCGAGTTGCGTTGTTTTAGGGCCAGGAGGGCTCGACTAGCAGTGCCCACTGCATCAGGGTCCCCAAAAGCCCTATCCAGGATAGCGAAGAGTGCTGGGATGTTATCGAGCTTAATCCCAGTCTTAAGGACATATGGCTGGATTTGATCTACTGCTTTGCCCTCCAGCAGGGCAAAGACATAAGCCAATCGGTGTTGCTCGGATGGGAATCTGGCTGAGTCCCCATTGAGTTTGAGGGTTACCGAGTTCTTCCAGGCTCGGAGGCGAGCCCTATCCCATTGAATTTGGGGGGGGTTGGAATACTTTCGGTTTTGGCGGCTGGTGCGGAGGGTGGGGTTGCCGACATAGCGGCCATAGCGCGGTTGAGGATCTGGATCGTGGTTCGCTCGTTAGCCAGAGCGATGGTGGCATTGTCGAGGTCGTTTTAGAGTACTGTGTTTTCTTCATCGGCGGATCTCAGTTTTCGTTCCGCCACGGCCAAGCTATTGCCGAGTTCGGCCCCGATGGCATCCATGGCCTCGAAGATGTCGATGATCTCTCGACGATAGGCATTCAATTCGTTCGGGCCTGAGGGTATAGGGGAGTTCCTCCAGGTTTGAAACCTGACAGCGGGTGGAGGGGTTCCGGACATGTAGGCGTACCAGTTGGTCGAGAAGATCCAACGTAGTATAATGACGGCTCTGGGGACAAGGCGACCAAGGGGTACGCCGGGGCAAGGGCAAGGCTAGGGTAACACACACACGTAGGAACGCTACGTGTGTGACTAGGGGGAAGGCTAGGACGGGGGCAAGGGCGAGGGCGAGAGGGGCAGAGGGCAAGGGGCGCGAGACACGCGGAGGCAGTTGCCACGTGTGTCGGAGGGGGGCAGCTGTGCTGCAGAGTTATTCACGGGACAAGGCAAGACAAGGGGGTGTATAAGGGAGGTACACCTTCGTGGAGAGACAAGGTCCTGTATTAGGTATACAAGACATTGGATAGGGATCCAACGACAGTATGAGGGACAGGGGCTATATATACATAATTCTGGGCCAGGGCAACGGAAGGAATAAGCTTCCCAAGATCCCCTATCTCAGAAGCCAAGCAAGATAACGATAACCCATCAACGACACCCGAACAAGCCTGTTCGAGTGTCAAATCAAGACTAAGAACACGGTTGTGACAGTATCCTTATATGGCGTATGCCTTGTTGTTTGAAGTAAGTATCAACTTTAATATATTTTCCACCATTATCAGTTAAAACAGGTAGAATAGTGGTATTGAACTGCCTTTGGATAAAGGTAATAAAATCAATAATCACTTAGTTTGCATCAGATTTGGCTATTAGATAGTGCATCTATGCCATGTGGGTAAAATCATCTATAAACATGATGTAATAGAGAGAGTTACCATAAGATATGATAGGCTGCTTACCACTTAGATCACTATATATGAGTTCAAATGCTCTAGTAGAGCGAGTATAAGAAAGAGCAAATGAGGTATTATTTGTTAATTTTGATATAATACACACATTGTATATAAAGTTGATGGGTGCCTTGGATAAGAGCTAGCCATTAGCATATGCAGCTGGGAATATATTGGCTGCATGCCCAAATCTATTATGCCAATGAAAATATAAAGAAGAGCTCATAAGGTCTGTATGAGTATTAGAGGTTATAGGGCTTATATGAGGTTGCGAAGTAAGTGAAGACCTCATAAGGCTGGCATGAGCATTAGAGCTCATGGGGCTTATATGAGGTTGTGAAGTAAGCAAAGAGCTCATAAGGCCGGTATGAGCATTAGAGCTACTCACAAAATTTATATAAGGTTGTGAAGTAAGTGAAGAGCTCATGAGGCCAATATAAGCATTAGAGCTACTCACAGAGTTTATATGTGGTTGCGAAGTAAGCGAAGAGCTCATAAGGCCGGTATGAGCATTAGAGCTGCTCACAGAGTTTATATGAGGTTGCGAAGTAAGTGAAGAGCTCATAAGGCCGGTATGAGCATTAGAGCTTATAGGGCTTATATGAGCTTGTGAATTCGTAGTTTCTTTCAACTAGGGAAGCTTATTACTAATGTCTGTAACTAAGATCAGAGTCTGAAGATCACTTTTATTGAAAATATAAATAACATTATCCCGAGCAACCATAACAACCTTGAACTTAATGACATCCCAAGTGAAAAGACTGTGACTTAAACTAGGTATATACAAGATATTTTTCAAATGTAGACAGTGTGTGGTATTATTAGATAAGGCAGCATGTATGATTACAGTACCTTTTCCCTCCATAGGTAAGAGGTTGTTACCTCCTACCCTTATCACTCTATGATGCGGTTGGATGTAATGGAAGTGACCTATATCAGAAGTCATATAAGCCATCGCACATGTGTCAAGTTTCCAGGTGTATATTGTACTAACCTGTAGGTTGGTCTAAATAGATTCAGAGACAAAACTAGAGGGATTGAGTTGTTGGGAAACAAGCACTTAAGAAATGGAGGCTTATGCAACTTGGGCTTCAGAAACAGAGGCTTACACAACTTAAGCAATAGTAGCTTGGGACTGTGCTATTTGTTTTTTACTAGTTTGGTTATGTTTTAGCTTTTAGCAATCTTGCCAGACATGACCTTTAAATTGATATCCGTGTTATTTACAGTAGGTACAAGACTAAGTGCCTAGTTCTGCAGAGGTTTGCGAATCTTATGAAGCTTACTGGGATTGAGATTTTGTGGCTTGTTGCTGGGATTGCACAAATTTCTTCCTTCTAGCCTTATTCGGGTGACTATAGGCTAGTAGCATCATATTGGTTTGGTTTCCGCCATTGTAGCTAGAGAGTTGGTTATTAATCGCTAAACCTACTAGCCTCTCCTTTAAATCATCATATAAGAGATTTTCCTTAGTAGTTAAGTTATCTACCACATTGAGGTAGTGAGTGACTAAAGAAGTGAGGAGGTATTCATGCTTAGCTTCTTCAAGTTCTAGCAAAGTCCTATACACAGCCTTGAAGCTGCCAGGACGTGCATTTGAGGTCAATTGGTACAACCGTATCTATCGAATCTCGAAAATATCAATGAACTGAGAAATTGATTGCGAGGTATCAAGTATGGAAGCAAGTGAATTAAAGGATGAATCTCATGTACAAAGGACAGCAGAGTATCTTTATAGTATGTTTTGTGGAGATAATGCCAGATCTTATTTGCAGACCTATGCCTACCAATCTGCAGCATGATTTTCTGTGAAACAACTTGAATAAGGAGCAGAAGAGATTCTGTCTCTATATGCTTATGATATGTTATTTCAGCAGCTGTTGCTGTGAGTGGAGGAATATAGCCGTTGACAACTACTTGTGTAGCTTCTAGAGCGTTAAAGATTATCAGCATCTATTATAACCAAAGATTATAGTTCTTTGCGCCTTTAAGAATTGCTAGCTATTCTAGCTTAATACTAGACCTGAAGTCCCGATGGACAGGAATAGATACTGCTGCTTGCGGTGCTTGTGCAGCAAGCACTAAAGCCGGTTGGACTTGGAGTGGTGTAGCTTCAGGAGCTAGAGGTTATAGTTGTAGAATAGCTAGAGGTTGTGGTTGTAGAATAGTTAGAGGTTGTGGTTGCGAGAGTATAATGGTTTCGAGGATTTCTTCTTCGCTATCAGGCTGATTTTGGTGAACTCTCGAATGGGTTCGTAGTTGCCTTAATGGTCCTGCTTCAGAAGACATATTGTGCTTGTTTATAGAGAGTCAAAGTGTAGAGGGCTCAGAACTTTTAAGTAATAAAGGAGGGAGGTATAGGCAGTAGTGAGATCCAAAAGTCCACTAAAGGATAATACAAATGAGCGAAGTGAGATTGTCACATAGAGAAGAGTATATAGAAGTGAAGAGATGTATTGCAGTGAAGAGATGTGTTGTTCTATAATTGTTCTATCTCTATCCAACAGGAAATAAACAAGATATATATATATAAATAAACGTACATAAGAAAGTGAAGAAGAAAAAGGACATATGAGTAGCACGCAATGCCTGTGAAGGCCGAAGCATGCCATATGATCTGCAGGCCAAAGCATGCAATACCTGTGAAGGCCGAAGCACGCAATGCCTGTGAAGGCCGATGCTTGCTATAAGATCTGCAGGCTGAAGGTCGCCGTGTGTGGATTAGCAAGGCATGGGTGGAATGAATGAATGTACAGTATTCAATCACTAACAATGTGCACTCTACTGACTCCGCTTTCCTGATGTGATGTAGCCAGCTTTTCTGAAAACCTTTATTCGTCCGAAGCTAGGTGTAGGCTGATAGGGTATGCCAGTCCCACTCCACCCTCCTAACCCCATATCCTGCCCTCGTTCTCGCCTCTTTCCGTACTGCCTTAGAGGCCGCTCATAGCCCCCTTTCTGTTGCCATGTGGGGCTTACCTGTGAATGCACTCAAGTGGGACTGAAAGTTGGCAATCTAGTCAGCTTTCCCGTTCCCTTCGATGCCTAGATGGCCTCTGACCCACGAGGGCTGGAGATCCCTATGTAGATTGAGTTAGTAGTGTTTTGAAATTCCTTTCAATGCCAGACCTGGAGGGAGAACCTGTACTTAAGTTTCGGACTGCCTGGCTTGCTGCCTGTGAATTGCGTGCTTTATTCCATATAATATCTGCAATATTTCAATTTTACTTACTTGGGTAATTATGAGCTCCTGTGTTCTCCCGAGGGGACCGGGGCAGCCGTGAGACAACAAACCATTCTCATAGCTGGCTCAGAATATGTCTAAGGTGCCTGGACACCTGCAAAGCATTGGTGTTGTGTCCCAGCCTCAGGAACAGGTTATGAGTGCATCTGGACACATGTGCACCAAGCATAGTGTGTCCAGATTTGGAGTTTCTCTCTTGTGTGTTCTATGTGTCCGATGCACAGGACACGAACTATATTGCTTGCTGATGTTAGGCCTATCTAAGGTACTATGGGATTAAGCATCTAGTTAGGCAGCCTATACCAAAAATAGTATACCTAAAAGACCTTGAAAGGAGAGTCCCTAATAAAATTAATGCTAGGAAAGGACTCCAAGAATGAGCAAGCATAACAAAGGCCATTTGACTAAAGAGTACTCTGTTTTAACCATGTAACGAGGGCTCTGGGGGACAAGGCGACCAAGGGGTACGCCGAGGAAGTGGCAAGGGGCAATCGCACACGTAGGAGCGCTACGTGTGTGATCTGGGGAAAGGCTAGGGTAAGACACACGTAGGAACGCTACGTGTGTGACCAGAGGGAGACTGAGACAGGAGGCAAGGGCAAGAGGTAAGAGGGGCAGAGGGCAAGGGACATGAGACACGCGGAAGCAGTTGCTGCGTGTGTCAAGGGAGGCAGCTGGGCTGCAGAGACAAGGCGAGACAAGGAGGTACACAAGGGAGATGCACCAACGTGGAGAGAAGCAAGGCCCTGTATTGGATATACAAGACGTTGGATGGGGATCCAACGAGAGGGCGGAGGGACGAAGATATATATATATGATTCCAGGCCAAGGCCATGGAAGAAATAAGCTTCCCGAGATTCCTATCTCGGAAGCTAAGATAACAATCACCCATCGACGACACCTGAACAAGCCTGTTCGAGTGTCAAATCAAGACTAAGAACACGGTTGTGACACTATCCCCCCTTTAGGCTGGAGCTCCAGTGACTAGGAGGCCTGGGCACGATAACCGGCAAAATCAACACAGAAGACAACAACAACGGTAGAAACAAGAACCCCAACTCCAAACAACAACAAGAATGCAAAAGGTCTGACATCATTCAACTGGGCAAGGCTTCCTCGAGTATCGTTGGTGGAACAGGGTGACCAAATCCTGTGCATTCTCCAAGTCCTCCGCAGGTTGCCAGGTAGTCTCCTCATCCCCTAACCACTTGACCTTATACTGAAATCGTCCGTAGTGTTTCCTTGAGTCCAGTACCTCCTCAACCTCCCACTCCTCTTCACCTGCGATCACCACTGGAGGAGGTGAGGGGTGCTTTTGCCCGGGAAGGGGATCGTCGACGGCTGGCTCGATCTCCGAGACATGAACGACCGGATGGCACTTGATATCCTTGGGAAACCTCAGCCAATAAGCATGAGTGCCCACAGCTGCCAATACCTCAAAGGGGCCCAGGAACTTATGATCCAGCTTGTGGGAGGGGCGTTCTGTTCGGAAGTGCCGGCTGGAGAGCCACACCTTGTCTCCTGGTTGGTATCTGGGGGCTGGCAGCCGTGATCCATTGGCATACTCGGCTTGCCTGGCTTGTGCATATCCCAGCTCAGCTTTCAGCATAGAGTGGAGCTCAGCAATCCCAGCTGTGAACTCCTTGGCCAGGGCATCTTTTTTGGCTATTTGCAGGGTCGCCAGGGCATCCACGAACCGGGGGTGCCAACCGTAGTTAGCCAGGAAAGGCGAGGTTTTGGAGGATTCCGAGAACTGGTTGTTCGCGGTAAATTCGCAGGTGGCCAGCAACGAAACCCAGTTATTTTGCTGGTAGTTGACAAAAGCCCGCAGATATTGCTCCATAATGGCGTTCATCCTCTCTGATTGGCCGTCCGTCTGGGGGTGATATGCCGTTGACAAGCGTACTTTGATCCCCAGAATCTCGCAGAATGCTCTCCAAAAGTCTGAGGTGAACTGAGGGCCATGGTCAGACACAATAGATTCAGGGAGCCCGTGATACCGGAACACATTATTGAGGTAGAGGTTGGCCAACTTCTGAGCAGAACAGGTATCCCGACAAGGTATAACATGCCTCATTTTTGTCAACCGATCAACCACCATCAGGATGGCATTGAACCCAGAGTCTTCCGGCAATCCTGTCACGAAATCCATGGTCAGGTGCAGCCACGGCCGATCCAGGATATCCATGGGCTTCAGGGTACCATATGGGGCGTGGCGGATGGGCTTAGCACACTTGTAAACGTGGCAGTTCCGTATGTACCGCTCCACGTCCTTCCGTTGGTCAAACCATATGTATTCCCTAGCCAGAAGTTCTAACGTTTTGGCCACTCTAGGGTGACCTGCAACCAGGCTGTCATGGTGATCCTTGATCAATCGCAGGCGCAGCTCTCCTACCGGCATATAGACCCGTTCGAGGTGGTAAAGGAGGCCTTCCTGGATGGCGTATTCGGCCAGAGAGATTTTAGGGTGGCGGCGTTGGCCGGAATCCACTGCAGCGATGATTTCCCGGGCCAGGGGGTCTCCTTCGTAAGCCTGTCTCACTAGTTGTCGGAGGTCGGCTTCCCCATTAGCCTCAGCTTCTGCATTAGCCTCAGCCTCAGCTTCTGCATCAGCCTCAGCCTCAGCTTCTGCATCAGCCTCAGCCTCAGCTTCCACATCGGCCTCAGCTTCAGCTTCTGCATCCGCATCAGTATTAGCAAGGACATTGGCCGCCAGATCAAGGTTTTCGGGCTTCAATACCACCTGATTTTGGTATTTTAGCCTTTCATCCCCCCCCTTAGGGAGATCTCCTGATCTCCGGGTTAATGCATCGGGCTTGCCCCCAGCCTTTCCTGGCCGGTATCTGATCTTGAAGTTGAACCGAGATAAGAACTCCGACCACCTAGCTTGCCTTCGGTTAAGCAGCTTGGTGGTGGTGAAATACTCAAGGTTCTTATGATCGGACAACACCTCGATAATTCCCTTGGCTGACTCCAGGTGTGGCCTCCACTCCTCGAATGCTCGCACAATGGCAATCAGCTCTTTATCATAAATCTCGTAGTTGCACTCAGCCAGGGAGTGCTTTTTTGAGAAGTATACCACTGGGTGGAGGATGCCATTGTCATCGTTCTGGGACAGGATTCCCGTGGAGACATAGTCGGAAGCATCGGTTTCGACAATACACTCCTGGTCAGGGTTGAAATGGGCGAGGATCGGTGCTGAGCAGAAGGCTTTCTTAAGGTTCTGGAAGGCAGATTGGGCTTCTGGATTCCAGTCGAAACGCCGGTCTTTTTTGGTTAGGGTGGTGAGGGGGGCTACGATCTTCGAATATCCCAGGATAAAATGCCGGTAAAAGTTGGCGAACCCCAGGAATGCCTGGATATCCTTGAGATTCACTGGGATTTGCCATTCCTGGACAGCGGTAACCTTAGCAGGGTCCATCCTAATGCCCTCCGTGGTGATGATTAACTCTAGATACTTGACCTCCTGCACATGAAACTCGCATTTTTCCGGTTTTAGGTATAACCCAGCCTTCTCCAACTTCTCTAGCACCTGCCTCACATGGACTTTGTATTCCACTAGGGAGTCCGAGTATATGAGGATATCATCCAGGTAGGCGGTGCAGAATACATCTAGAAAGTCCCGCAGAGTGTCGTTGATAAAGTGCTGAAAAGAGGCGGGGGCGTTGGTTAGGCCGAAAGGTATCATGTTATACTCAAAATAGCCATATCGTGTCCGGAAGGCAGTTTTCCACTCCTCCCCCTCAGCAATTCGTACCAAGTTGTATGCCCCTCTCAGATCCAATTTGGTGAACCATTTTGCCTTGGAAAGTCTGGCTAATGTCTCCTAGATCAGGGGCAAGGGGTATCTGTTCTTGACCATTATCTCGTTCAGGCCACGATAATCAACACACAACTGAAGACAGCCATCTGACTTCTTCACGAACAGCATAGGGCACCCGCTGGGGAGGAGCTGTGGCGAATGAAGCTCTTGTTGAGGTTTTCTTCCAGATATTTTTTCAGAGCTTCCAGTTCCACTCGGGACATCCCATAGAGAGGTCCATAAGGGGGGGTCTTTCCTTCCACCAGTGGGATTGTATGGTCATATGGTCGATGGGGGGCAAGCTTTTCTGCTGCTTTTTCCGAGAACAGGTCAATGAATTCATAGTATTCCCCCGGAACCATGGATTTCCACTCCTCCTTGGATCTCGTCTTGTTAATCTCTAGGTTCACTTCATGTATGGAGAGAGCGTGTGCCTTCAGCTTGTGCCTCCTAGTGAGGTAAGCGAAAGCCCCTGCCCCGATAAAGCTAACGTTCAGGGGTTTTGGGGTCGCCAGGGGGACAGAGGGGACAGGAGAAACAGTGGAAACAGGGGAAACAGGGGGAACAGGGGAAACAGGGGGAACAGGGGAACAGGGGTAACAGGGGAATTGGCATCGAGGTGCGCAGGCAGGTGCACCACTTGGGTCGAGTAGGTTACAGGGGTAGCAAGGCACACAGCCCAGTAACAGTGGCCTTCGGATTCCCGCAGTGTTTTTTGCAAAACTGGCTGTTGAACTGCAGGGTATAAGAGCCGAAGCTGACCGATACATCGTGCATTCTTAGCCACGGGATTCCGAGCACAATCGGGTATTTGAGCTTAGTCACAAATATCGGGAGGGCTTCGGAGTGATCCCCGACCAGGGCAGGCACGCACGCAATATCGGTGATATCCCGGAGGAGATGGGTTGACCGTCGATGACATCCAGAACACAGGGGGTTTTTAGCTTTGACGTGGGTATGGAGAATTTACTGACAAAGGCCTGGTCAATGAAGGCAATTCCTGAAGCTCCGCAATCTATAAGGGCTGACATGGTGATTGTTCTATCATTGATATTAAGGGAGATAGATACAACAAAATGCTCGCTGAACAAGCGAGATTCGTCAACAGCGGAAGAAACAGAAAATGCAGATAAAGACAAATGGCCTGGGGCAGGTCCCTTGCTAGTATCAGTAACTAGGCAAGGGACAGGGCTTTTCCCGACTTGTCAAGCTCTCAATCCTGGGCACTGGGGTATCGGAGATAGTGTGGATGGCGAGGGAGCGATTCTTTCGAAGGGGGCAAGCCGCGATGAAGTGGTCGGCCTTCCCACAGGCTATGCATAGCCCATTATTCCGGCGGCATTCCCTCTCTTCTTGGGTCAGGCGGGGTCTGCGCACGGATAAGTCCATAGGGGCCAGTCCACCCGCCACGAGAGAAGGGTGGGCTGGCTTGTTCGGGGGGGTTACAGGGGCCTATGGCTGGGGGCGAGGTGCTGAAAAGGTCGATCGTGGGGATGCTGTTGTAGAGGAGGCCTTAAGGCTGTTTCTAAACCTGGCCATCTTTTGCTTCAATCGGCTGGCCTGATCAATGAATTCTTCAAGGGTGTGGACGTCTGGGAAGTTGATAAGTGCCTGTCTCAGTTCCACACTTAAGCCTTCCTGGAATTGATCCAGTTTGATCTTGTCGCTCCATTCGACCTCCGCAGCTAGCCTAGAGAATTCGGCCACATAGGTGGCCAGGTCGGTGTTTCTTTGTCGGAGGGCCCGGAGGGCTAGGGTGGCCGTTCCCTTTGGGTCCGGGTCTCCAAACGCTCGGTCGAGAATCACGAATATGGCAGGGATATCCGCTAGTTTAATACCTGTTTCCAAAACATAGGGCTGGTCTTGGTCCAGAGCCTTCCCCTCCAGTAGGCCGTAAACATAAGTGAGTTTGTGCTGGGTGGTTGGAAACTTAGCAGCGTCTCCGTTGAGCTTAATATTGATGGAGTTTTTCCAGGCCTTGAGGCAGGCCCGTTCGCCGTTAAATTTGGGTGGGGTGGGAAGGTCTTGGGTTTTGGTGGGCGTGGTGGTCACAGGTGCCTGTGCGTTGCAGCGGCAAGGGCACGGTTGAGATTGCGCATGGTTACTCCGTCGTCTGCGAGGTCTTCTCGGAGAAGGAGGATTTCATTTTCGGCTTCTTTCAGCCTACGTTGGGTGTCCTAGAGCTCCGCTCCTTGTTTTTCGCCAATCTTATAGGTGTCGGTGAAGATATCGATGGCCATTCAGCGGTATTCCAACAGCTGGGCTGGGTCTGAGGGTATTGGGGTTTCCCGCCATGCTTGGAACCTGTCGGTAGGTAACAGGGTTGGTTCGGACATTGTACCGGTTGGTCAGAGTGATCCAATGTAGTGTAACGCGGGCTCTGGGGGACAAGGCGACCAAGGGGTACGCCGAGGAAGTGGCAAGGGGCAATCGCACACATAGGAGCGCTACGTGTGTGATCTGGGGAAAGGCTAGGGTAAGACACATATAGGAACGCTACGTGTGTGACCAGGGGGAGGCTGAGACGGGAGGCAAGGGCAAGAGGCAAGAGGGGCAGAGGGCAAGGGACACGAGACACGCGGAAGCAGTTGCCGCGTGTGTCAAAGGAGGCAGCTGGGCTGCAGAGACAAGGCGAGACAAGGAGGTGCACAAGGGAGATGCACCAACGTGGAGAGAAGCAAGGCTCTGTATTGGATATACCAGACATTGGATGAGGATCCAACGAGAGGGCGGAGGGACGAAGATATATATACATGATTCCAGGCCAAGGCCGTGGAAGGAATAAGCTTCCTGAGATTCCTATCTCGGAAGCTAAGATAACAATCACCCATTAATGACATACAAACAAGCCTGTTCGAGTGTCAAAACAGCATGACACCCGAACAAGCCTGTTCGAGTGTCAAATCAAGACTAAGAACACGGTTGTGACAAACCACAATATTTCAGACAAGCTCTCCTTATGAAGCTATAAGGCTAATACTATTGGATACACTGAAAACTTTGCAAGTCATTAAGTTCGAACTAATACAGGGCAAATTAAATGATCCCTGAGACTAAAGTGAGTAGAACCAGACAATACCAGCCCTTATTTGATGAAGAAATAGCCAAAGAACCAACTTAATCAACCATTACTCAGAGCCAACTCCCCAACCAGCAGCTCCACCACCAATCAAGAAGCCACGAAATATAGGAATACTCTCACGTGGAACAAGTCCATAAATGGCAAATTGAGTAGAACAGGGTAAAGATACAGGGAAACTGAATATGGCAAAACGGGCATATTCTACGAAGGATAAAAGAGCCAGAAAGTATGCAGGAAACATCTCTAAAAAAGTAGAGCACTGGGACTATAGCAATAAGTCTATAGTAATATCTAGATATCTCTCCTCTTCTGAATATACATGATCAATTATCTTCATGATTCCTTTGCTGTACAACCTCGTAATCTTACAGGTTATGAGTCCGGCACTCAAGGCAAAGAAGCAATAAGAATAAAAGACAGTTGAAATATCTGTGGTACCAACCTAGTAATACTACTATTTAGAAAGCAGAATCCCAAAAGCTATGGCCACTCTATCGTTGCAACATAAAGAAACCCTATGAAACTCCGCATATATATGCCTACACACCGATCCTGGTTAAAGAAAATAAACCGTCAGAACAAGCAACTCTTTAAAAATCTCTTCAGAAATAAATCTTCAGGAATCACCACAACCTCAAGAGAATCACTGTTAGATACCGAATACCTAGAACAGGAATTACAGAAAAGTGGGCTATACAACGAGGCACTAGCGACAAAAGGAACCCAAGAAGAAGAAGGAAACCATCAAGAGCTCGGAAATCTCTTAACTGACCTTAATACCTAAGAAGCAGAAACATCTCTACTAGACAGAGGAATCTAGTACGAGGACAAATTAATAAGCTTCGACCAAATACACCTAGTGCTCATCTAAATGAGCAGTACAGCAGGACCCGCCCCAGAAAGGGAATCAGAACACGAAGTTAAATATCCAAATCTCCTAGTCAACATTCAGATCTAATGAAGAAGAGGGTGAAAAGCAAGAACTCCACCTCCTCTACCACCAGATTTACCAACACCACCTCCAGTAACTATGTCCAAAGAATGATCAATCCCAAAGATCGAGCCCAAGCTTAGCGGACAACAGGACTATGCTTAATGGATACTATCTATTGAGCAAACGCTTAGCAGCTATGATCACAAAGATGATACAATATAGGAAATTGTCACCAGAGATGTCCAAGATCCAGATTCTACAGCTATCGAAAAAGCTAGAGATGTAGATGCTAAAGCTTGGAAGAAAGACAACAACTTTGCAATCCTTACAATAAAAAGAAATTGCGAGAAAGAAGTTGTAGATATCATTGGACTAGCCAGAACAGCCAACGAAGCCTATAAAGAGTTGAAGGTCAAATTCGAAGGCAAGACTGTCACTACACTCGGAGCTCTACTTATTAGAGTCATCAAACTCAGCTATGACGATAGAAATAGTTCAATCAAAGAACACATTAGCGAGTTCGACAAAAAGTGGGGATTCATGAGATCTATATTGGGAGGATCGATCCCAGACGACCTTAAAGAATTCGGAACAATATTAACAGGCTTAAGCAAAAATGACTAAGCCAAAGGGATATTTCTGCTAGCCACTCTTCCGCCCTACTACAATACTCTCATTGAAAATATCTAGATAAAGAGTAGACTTACCTATAGCGATATCACTATACATCTCAAGACATATATCCCAAGTAGGCAAAAGGGGAAAAGGAGAGGAGATAATTCTGGAGATTTGGTACAAAACCCAGTAGTACTCAAGACAGGAGCTGGCAGGGGATGGGATCAAGGACATAATGGTAAAAGATGTAACTACTACATCAGCAAAGGATGGAAAGGACTAAACCACAGAGAATTCGAGTGCTTTACCAAAAAGTACGAAAAGAGAAAGGTCAAGAAGGCTAAGAAGGAAGATTCCGACAATGAAGAATCTGATAAAAAAGGAGTTACTATCAAGGTTGTTTGGATTGGAAAAACAAGGGTAGGATATGAAGGATGTTATGAGTATGATACAGCAGCCACCCACTATACGACCAATGAATACAACCGACTTACCGATGTCCAATACAACCTCACCATCAAGGTATCCGCTCATGATCTGACCAAATCCATTTGCCATACTATAGGAACTTTAGTCTTCAGACACATTGGCTGCAATATCTGCCACGAGCAATGCTTATATGATCCTACATAGAGCAACATTATTAGTAGCCTTCGGATGCCAGAGGACTTCATCATGCAAGGAAAAAAGGGCAAGATAGAGCTAAAAACAGGAAGGAAAATACTTTACAAAATGGATCGAGATATTGATGGAATATAGATCAAGCCTGAAAATACAGTCAAAAACTGGAAGGGATCAGGAATTAAAAGGATCGAGGGAACTAGTGAGGAAACTGCAATTAGCCTACATGAAAGGTATGGACATATTTCCTATAATACCTTCAAAACTCTCCTCGAATACCTGAAGGATCAGAAAGAGAAGATCTGATGTAAGGCATGTGTAATGAATGGTACTAGACAGTATTCATTCGGTACCGTTTATACAATCTATATCCGTAGGTACGGACGTTTGTGTATTTCGGTTCTGCTGAGGTAAGACCTCAGAAGGGTAGGGAGATTACTATGTGGGACGTTTCCAAAGGGAACAGTAATTAACTGGTGTAATCTATCTTATATGATTTGTGCTATCTAAGCTATATGATCTTGATCTGATCGGAATATAGGCTTGCTTGCTCTGAAGGCTTGCTTGGTTGCTTCTTGTCTTTCTGTGGATTCCAGAGGGAATCCAGCGGCCTATTTATACTCCTCTGAGATCTGATGACTAAGGAAATAAATACAATAAAGGGTGGCACACCAGAAGGTGGTGCACTGTACAAAAGGGGTTATGTGGCCATAGTAATGAGTCACACGCCATAAACGATGGTCATGTGGCCATAGTAGTGACTCACACGCCTTTAAACAGAGGTCACGCGGCCATAATGAGGGTGTGCTCATATGGTAAGTTCCATAGAAGTTCCTATGGCAAATTCCGCGTGCTATGGATGCTTATAAAGCAATAGGAGGTGGTAGAAGGCTAGTCCTTCAACCGAGATGCTTAGTTACCTAATATAGTAGTAATATAGGAAATACAAAAGTATATAATCAATTATATAAGCAATGAAATAACGTTCTCCATTATAGCATGTGAACAAGGAAAGGCCACCAAACTGGCTACATCCAAGCAGCCTAAAGATCTACAGATCAGGATAAACTGACTTCTAAAATGGGTCCATGCAGACCTTGTCGGACCAATCGAACCTCCCATACCTAGCAAACAATATCAATATCTGCTAGTAATTGTGGATGACTTTAGCTGGTATATAGCTGTACAGCCCCTTCGAAAGAAGAGCGAGACTGGAAAAGTATTAATCGAAATAATCAATAAACTGGAAGCAGCTATAACCCTACGAGTTAGCCAAATCCAAGCAGACTGGGGAGGAGAATTCCGCAATAATGATCTTCAAGAAGAACTAAAGCAATGAGGCATAGCCTCTAAAGAAACTATCCTAAAGCATAGTGAAACAAATGCTATAATCGAATGAGTAAACCGAACGATCCTCACTATGAGCAGGACTGCTCTAATAGGGTTAGCCCTACCTAAAGGCTTGTGGGACAAAGCTTCGAGCTGGGCAGCCTATACAAAGAATCAGATTCCCTATAAAACTCTTTAAGGAAAAACCCCCATCAAAATCATGCTCAAAAAGGATCCAGAAGCCGAACGGATAAAGCTAAGACCGTTTGGACAGTGAGTCCTCTGCTTTAATTACGATATCTCTGATAAACTCTCTCTAAGAAGCTATGAAGCCAATATAATTGGCTATACAGAAAGCTTCAAAAGCTACTAAGTACGAATAGACACTAGCCAAGTAAAGCTTGCCCTCCGACCGGTCCCTATAGAAGATTCAGAAACTAGTAGCTCAGAATCTCCAGATGAAGCCCCTAGCAAAGAGGAAGAAGACACTCCCCAGAAACAGAAATGTGAAGACCTCCTAGAAGACCCAAAAACACCAGTACCAGTTCTCCAACCTGTAGCACTACTTCCAATAAAGAAGCCTAAAAAAACTACTCAAGACTGGGAAAGTATAGTCAGTACCAGGAAATCAGAGCAGCAGTCTGTACAAAGGAGGATATTCATAGAAGGAGCTAATCTAGACTACTCAACCGATGAGCAAGCTCGCATGTAATGAATGGTACTAGACAGTATTCATTCGGTACCGTTTATACAATCTATATCCGTAGGCACGGACGTTTGTATATTTCGGTTCTGCTGAAATAAGACCTCAGAAGGGTAGGGAGATTACTATGTGGGACGTTCCCAGAGGGAACAGTAATTAACTAGTGTAATCTATCTTATATGATTTATACTATCTAAGCTATATGATCTTGATCTGATCGGAATATAGGCTTGCTTGCTCTAGGTGCTTGCTTGTTGCTTCTTGTCTTTCTATGGATTCCAGAGGGAATCCAGCAGCCTATTTATACTCCTCTGAGATCTGATGAATAAGAAAATAAATACAATAAAGGGTGGCACACCAGAAGGTGGTGTGCTGTACAAAAGAGGTTATATGGCCATAGTAATAAGTCATACGCCTTAAACAATAGTCATGTGGCCATAGTAATGAGTCACACGCCTTAAACAGAGGTCACGCGGCCATAATGTGGGTGTCCTCATATGGCAAGTGCCATGGAACTTCCCATGGCAAATTCCGCGTGCTATGGATGCTTAAAAAGCAATAGGAAGTGGTTGAAGGCTAGTCTTTCAATCGTGAACTTAGTTACATAATATAGTAGTAATATAGGAAATACAAAAGTATATAATCAATTATATAAGCAATAAAACAACGTTCTCCATTACACTTCTCCATATAGAAGGATTTCCTATCCTTACTTCTTTTGCTCTGCCATATTGATTTCCATACGTCCTAAGATTTGATGCATTGTTAATACATTAGCATTAATATGAATATCCTTAGTATTCCCTTGACTCATAATTCTATCTCGTTCTTGTTGAATGAGAGCTCGGGTCTTATCTCTGGTTCATGGTCCTTGTCTTCCTTTAGTTCTTCGACGTCTTTTGAATGTATCTTCCATACTTCCAGTTGTCCAGAAGTCTTGAAGAATTTCGGTAGTGATATCCTTGGCATTTACTCAGGAATCATGTTTACATCAGGAATAAAAATAGTTTGTCTCCCATGTGTCAGACGCCACTGATGCCACCGGAGACATTCTGCCAGTTGGGGACGCCGCCCTCCAGATGTCGCGTCTGGGATGCACCACTGTCTTCGGGAGACACCGGAGGCATTCTGCTACTTAGGGATGACCTCCTCTAGATGTCCTGTCTGGGAGACACCACTGTCTCTCAGTGTCTCTGAGTGTCCCCGAGAGACACCACCGTCTCTGAGTGTCTCCGAGAGACACCACTGTCTCTGGGAGACAGACCGGAGACATTCTGCTACTTGGGCATGACCTCTCTAGATGTCCCGTCCGGGAGAAACCACTGTCTCTGAGTGTCTCCGAGAGACACCACCGTCTCTGAGTGTCTCCGAGAGACACCACCGTCTCTGAGTGTCTGCGAGAGACACCACTGGATCCGGGAGACAGACCGGAGACATTCTACTACTTGGGCATGACCTCTCTAGATGTCCCGTCCGGGAGACACCACTGTCTCTGAGTGTCTCTGAGTGTCCCCGAGAGACACCACTGTCTCTGAGTGTCTCCGAGAGACACCACTGTCTCCAGGAGACAGACCGGAGACATTCTGCTACTTGGGCATGACCTCTCTAGATGTCCCATCCGGGAGACCCCACTGTCTCTGAGTGTCTCCGAGAGACACCACCGTCTCTGAGTGTCTCCGAGAGACACCACTGTCTCCGGGAGACAGACCAGAGACATTCTGCTACTTGGGCATGACCTCTCTAGATGTCCTGTCCAGAAGACACCACTGTCTCTGAGTGTCTCTGAGTGTCTCCGAGAGACACCACCATCTCTGAGTGTCTCCGAGAGACACTACTGTCTCCAGGAGGCAGACCGGAGACATTCTGCCACTTGGGGACGACCTCCTCTGGATGTCGCATCCGGGAGACACCACTGTCTCTGAGTGTCTCCGAGAGACACCACTGTCTCCGGGAGACAGATCGGAGACATTCTGCTACTTGGGGACGACCTCCTCCAGATGTCGCGTCTGGGAGACACCACTGTCTCTAGGTGTTTGTGAGTGTTTCCAGGAGACCTTTACCCCACTCGAGTCTCCCGGCATATGCCCTGCCTATCGGGTGCTCCTATCGTCCGTCCTCCCGATCATTGTCTTCGTGTTGCACACTCTCTTACGCTGTTCACCCTGCGTCACCCGCTGTCTGTCTCTCAGTGAACTCCTATAGTCTCTTGTCGACTGCCTGCCTCCCAGAGGTCCATAATTACCCACTATATCCCCTTGCCACCTTAGTCTCCTAGCGACCCCTAACTTGCAAATTGTCTCGCACACATTGGTGGCCATTCAGAAGCCTAGCATTGCCTTTCCATAGCGCTCCCCATTTATTTATCCCCCTATGCAATCTTCGTATCCCTTCTATCCACTGATGTACATTCAACCCGAGTCCAATATCTTCTCCATATCCCAACATTATAAACAAAATCAACAAAAATATAACAGAGATCAACCAGCTCAAAAAATATAATTCTTCGCCCGCCCCCCCCCAAAAAAAAAAAAAAAAAACCAATTGCCTTATGCCGGTCACCCTTAACCACTTACATGACACTCACAACCCTTCCCACTCTTATACTACCTCCACGTCCTCCACGTCCTCCACGTCCTCCACGTCCTCCACGTCCTCCTCATCCTCCTCATCCTCCTCATCCTCATTATCCTCGTCATCCTCGTTGTCTCCCTCGTCCCCTTCGTCATCCTCGTTGTCTCCCTCGTCCGCCTTGTCTACCTCACCTGCCTTATCTACCTCATGTGCCTCCTGATCATCCTCCTGTTGCTGATTACCCGTACCTCCACCCTTGTGTGCTGTGCCACACCCTCCATCCCTATCCATACCCTCAGTGTCCCCACCATACGCAAGTTCTATTCCCCTGATCATCTCTGATCTATCTGGTTCGCCATATAGTCGAGTCGGCTCCTGCTCATCCTCACTTGTGTCCTTTTCTATCGAACTATCCACATAATCTACCACAAGGTCTTCTGCTGCCGCCTTCTCAAGATCTGCTCGAAGTTGTTTGGCATACTTCTTCATCTCTTCCGCATCAACCTTGTATGCGCTGTTAGGGACCCACTTTACCCGCGTACCAGATTTTTGGCTTTTCCTCACAATGTCTGACTTTAGCACACTAATCAGTGTGCTCTGCACACTGGTCGGCATAGCTCCCCATTGTTTGATTAGTCTGGTAAAGTGCTCTGTGCAGATTGTCAGTGGCAAGGCAGCTCTTCTCCGGACTCCCCAACTTACTGATTGAGTTC
>WHUX01000660.1:0-14832 GCA_015179025.1 Terfezia claveryi
GAACCCCTAGTTAAAGATATAATCACAAGAGTGGAATCTGAATAGTGCCACTATACTAAGATTTCCCTAGCTGAGTATACAACTCAGGATAGCCTTTTCTACTACCTGGACCACTTCTATATACTTGCAAATAATGAGCTATACCTTCAACTGATTAAGGAACACTATGATACCTTTGCTATATATCACTCTAAGATGGCTAAGATATTAGAGTTGCTTTCTATTGAAAGATTACTATGAGCGGAGGTATTGCAGTAGTATTTATGGAGGTAGTAGCAGTGGACAGTAGTACTATGAAACAGAGAGTGCAAGCGAGCAGAGGTGTGAGAAAGCAGATAGTAGAACTATATTGAAAGTAGATAGTCTATTGAGTTTAATCGAGAAGTATATATAAGTAGATATAGGTGTAGGAAACTCATATATAATGGTATGAGTTGAGGGTAAAGATCTAGTAAGAAAGTCTAAGTTACATAACCTAAGAATAGAATATAGTGCACATATAAATAAAGAAATACATAGAGGTGTATGACTGAGATAGTAATATGAGTCAACGAATATAACAGAAAGTTATAGAAGAGGTAATCATTGAGTCATAACAACTAAGATAAGTAAGCAGTAACCTTAAGTAGTAAAGCAGCATCATGCAATGATAATAGATACTAAGTTAGAAAAGTAAGCAAAGATAATGGGAACATATGAATGATATGTGAACACATGTGAAAGAAATAATACAGAGATCCTTAATCGGGTAGCAAGTATCCATATTGGGTATCAGTATGATGTGGAAGTAATCATAAGAGAAATCGATGTATTGTATGGAAATACTTAACTATATTGAAAGGAAATGATTATTTTTAACACCCCTTCTCACTTGTTATCTCATGATTAATCCTTTAAGATAGGAGAACCATGGACCAGGAAAGGCCTTTGTGTATATGTCCACTGGATTGGGTACACTAGGAATATGTAAAAGCGTTATAGTGCCGGAGTTAACGAGTTCACGAACAAAGTGGTAAGTAACGTCAATATGTTTTGACTTATCAGAGATTCGAGGATTATGAGACAAGTCGATAGAGCCGTTATTGTTACAAGATAGGGCAGAAGGAATATCTTTGATAGAAAGCTCACTTAGTGCGTTCTGAAGCCAAATTTGTTGTTTAGCAACAGTGGAACCAGTAATATATTCTGCTTCGGTAGTGGAGGTTGTCATACATTTTTGTTTTTGTAATCTCCAACAGATAGTACTAGAGGCGAGCTTGAAGATATATCTTGAGGTCAACCATCGAGTGTCATGACATCTAGCAAAGTGTGAATCAGTAAATCCTTTGAGTGAAAGTGGTTGTCTGAGTTTATAGGTCAAGGTAAGATCACGAGTACCCTTAAGGTAGTGTAGGACTTATTTAACTGCTCCAAGTGATCCTTCGATGGTTTGTAAGAGAATTATGAGAGAAGATTTATAGAGTATACTAGGTCAGGATGTGTTCCAATAACTGAATACATGAGTGATCCAATAATTTGTTGATATAGGGAGATGTCAGTAACCTCATCTTCATCTGTACATTGTCGAAGACTATGGTTCGAGTCAAAAGGAAGAGTGACAGGGTTGTAGTCCATCATACTGAAACGTTCGAGGATCTTATCGATGTAGGAGAATTGGGATAGTATGATACTGTGCTTAGAGTACTCAATTCAAATTCCTAGAAGCCAATGTAAGTTACCTATATCAGTTAACTTAAACTCCTGTTTGAGTGACTGTTTGGTAGACTTCATAATAGTTGAGTCTATATATCTGAATAAAGTAATGTCATCAATATAAAAGGCGAGTATAATTGTGCCAGACTTATGGATGAAGAGGCAGAGGTCAAAGGCATAAGCAGAGAAACCTATTGTCAGGAGGAAAGATATTAATCGTCCACACTACTGATAAGGAGACTACTTTAATTCATAAATGGATTGGTTAAGTTTAGTATACATGCCATCAATCTGGGTGCCTTCTAGGAGTTGCATGTAGATAATTTCATTCAAAGAGCCATAAAGAAAGGCTGCTTTGATATCCATTTGTTGAGGTTCCCATTGGAAGTGGGCAGATAAAGTGATAAGGAGGCGAAAAGAGTCATATAAGATAACAGAAGAAAAGATTTCATTAAAGTCTATGCCGGATTGTTGAGAGAAACCTTGAGCAACTAGACGAGCCTTGTACTAATCAATATTCCTATTAGCATCTTGTTTAAGCTTAAATACCCACTTGCTTCCAATAATATTCCTATCCTATAGTATTGGAACCACTTTCCAAATATCTTGATTCTTCATAGCTTCCAACTCATCATTCATAGCCTTTCTTCATTTTTCTTCATCAGGTGAATTAACAGCCTGTTTAAAGGTTCGAGGTTCATCACTATATTGTAAGACTAAAGTGATCAACACTTTATCTTCTTCATTGTCCTCATTAAAGACTTCAGGTGGGTCTTCGATTAATCTAGAATGACTATCAAACTGTATCTTTGTACTAATTATAGAGACAATAAGAGCTTATGCAGTTCCGAATTTAATTGGTTTGAAAACAGCTCGACCTGCCTTAGTAATAGTTGTTGGTCTAACTATTTTTCCACTAACGATTTAGGTGAAGTTTCTATTGTTGGAGTCATCGGGTAAAGATTGTCGAAGGTCTTGAGGAAGTGAAGTAAGTGGTGAGTATTCATCTTAATTCTGAGGTGGAGGAGATAAGTGAACTTGTGGAGTTGGTTTGGATATAGGTCCAGGAGCTGGTAGAGGAGAAGATGATGTTGCAGTTGATATTGAAGGAATAGGTGGTGAGGAAGTAGTTGTATCTAATGTTGTTTCAGTTGGATGGGAAAGAGTCATACTAGGAAACCATGCTTTATGAACGAGTAGGTGTCCCTTGAAATACCATTCTTCTGCTTGTTTTGGATTTTATATATACTATTGTTGCCAGAGATATTTGTTTGGGAATTCTAAGCTAGTGTATGGGATTACTTCAAGTAGAGAAGCAGGAGAAGAAACAGTATTCGTAATTGGTGACGGTGATGAATTAGTCGAGTTAGATGTAAGTAGAGGTACCCCTTCTGGAGTTGTACTTGGTCCGAAAGTGACATCTTATGCTCGAACTGTATAAGTATATTTTCTAGAAAGTACATAGACCTTATAGATAGCTGTGCTATTAGTATAACCAATGAATATACCTTTCTCAGCCCGTGGTAGGAGTTTACTGCCTGCAGGTCATCGTTCCTCAAGTATGTATATATAACATTCCTTGCCGAAAGGTTGAAGGTGAGAGATAGTAGGTTTACTGTCATAAAAGACCTCATAGGGAGTCTTTCCTTTGACAGCACTATGAGGTGACCAATTTCAGAGGTAGGTTGAAGTTGAGCATACTTTAGCCCAAAATCTTTTGTCTATATTTGTCAACATAGCCCTTATTATATTCTGTAATGTTTAGTTGAAGCGTTCAGCTACACTATTAGATTCATGAAAGTAAGTGGGCGTTAGTTCATGCACGATGCCTTTTGGCTTAAAGAACTATTCGAGATCTTTGTTAATATACTCTCCACCATTATCAGTATGAAACTATTTAATATAGTGTAATATTTGCTTTTCAACTAAGGTAACAAAGTCTTGGATTGATTTGGTTGAGTTGGATTTCTGTTTAAGAAAGTAGACTCAAGAAGCATGAGAGTAGTTATTAATAAGTGTGATAAAGTAGCTTGCTCCACCAAAAGAGGGTGTGAGAAGTTTACCACTAAGATCTGAGTAAATGAGTTTGAGAATATTGGAGGCATAAGATATTATAGGCTTAGGGATAGAGTGAGTAGATTTGGTGAGTATGTATGGCTCGCAATGATAGTTATCAAGGAGTGTTAGGAGAATATCACTATCAGAGTAGAGTTCTTTATGCTTAAGGATAGTAATGGCTTGATGACCAAATGACTAATGCCAGTGATCGATTGTTTTTCAAGAGAAGGAAACCAATGCCTTTTCATTTGACTCAATAATAATCAAGAGACTTCCAACAAATTCCACCATAAATAATATAGAATCATTACCTTTCTTCATAACATAAAACCCAGAGTCAGTAGAAAAAGTAGAGAGATGAGATTAAACAGTATTCCAAGAAAACAGTGAGTGACCAAGAGAAGGAACATATTGAACATTAACAAGACAAACAGTGGAAGTAGAGCCGTTAGGGAGTAGACAATTAAGAAGGACCATCCCTTTTCCTTTAACTTCAAGGAGATTATTGCCAGCTCCTTCTACAGTTCTACTATCTTTTGAAAAGTTCTCGAAGTGTCCTATATCATTGGTTATGTGAGTACTATATACTGTATCGAATTTCCAGATAGTTTTTTGGGATAGGTTACTGATGCTGAGAGCCTTGTCTTTGAAGCTACCAGAGCTACCAACAATAAGTGCTTGTTCCTTCTTGTCTTCCTTCTTTTTATCCTTCTTCTTATCCTCATTTGACTTTTTCAACTTTTAGCATTTTTACCATGTGTGACTAGTATATTTACTGAGTTGATGCTTCTTGCAATAGATGCATTCTATATCAGAGTTCTTGTTCTATTGTTGTGATTGCTGCTGTTGAGGCTTGCCTTTCTTCTTGAAGGAAGCAGAGAGAGTAGTGTCCCGTTTTTCGATTTCGGAACCAACAGAAAGAAAACATAGTTTTGTATCGGCATAGGTAAGGTCAGACTTGGTTGAAAGATTGTCAACTATATTAGAGTAATTTTCAATGAAGAAGGAGAAGATGATGTCCCTTTTGGCTTTGTCCTTATCAAGGAAAGTATAGAGGGATTTGCAATATCTATTTGATGAGCCAGTGAGAGAGTAGAGTCAAGACTACTCAGTCTCATATTAGTCAATGAAATCGGAGAAGGAGGTAGTAGAAGTATAAGTTGCGGCTAAGCTGAAAAGTATACACAGTTGATGTACAAAAGAGAATGGAGTATCATGATAATACTGGTCTTTAAGTTGAGTCCAGATTTCATATAGTGAATCAAACTTAGAGATGACCTTCAGTATAGGTTTGCTGATAACCTGTATTAACATAAGGATAGCTTGATTTTCCATTGCTGCAAAGAGTTCTTTCTCTTCTTGTATCGAATCTGTTATAGGTTTAAGTTCTTCAATAATGAGTTCCTTATAACCCATGCCTCTCATAATTATCTTAACAGTATCAGCCCAGTCTTCATAGTTATCTTTACTGGTAAGTGACTCAATATTATTGAGTTTGGCTGGAATAGGCTTAAAGTCTTTCAGTAGTTGGAAGATAGAGGGTATAGCCTTTCCTTTACTGCTAGAACCAGGTCCTAAACCAGATGCCATTATATAGATATATATAGGAGGGAAGGTGAATGCAAAAAAGTTATCGAGTTATTATGAGATAGTCTGGGCTCATAACCTATTGAAAGGTTACTATGAGTGGAGGTATCGCAGTAGTATTTACGGAGGTAGTAGCAGTAGATAGTAGTGCTATAAAATAGAGAGTACGAGCAAGCAGAGGTGTGAGAGAGCAGATGGTAGAACTATGTCAAAAGTAGATAGTCTATTGAGTCTAATCGAGAAGTGTATATAACTAGATACAGGTGAAGGAAACTCGTATATAATAGTATGAGTTGAGGGTAAAGATCTAGTGAGAAAGTCTAAGTTATATAACCTAAGAATAGTATATAGTGCATATGTAAATGAAGAAATATATAGAGGTGTGCAACTGAGATAATAATATGAGTCAACAAATATAACAGAAAGTTATAGAAGAGGTGATTGTTGAGTTATGACAACTAAGACAAGTAGGTAGAAACCTTAAATAGTAAAGTAGCATCATTCAACGATAATAGATACTAAGTTAGGAAAGTAAGCAAAGATAATGAGAACATGTGAATGACATATAAACACATATGAAAGAAATAATACAGAGATCCTTAATCGGGTAGCAAGTATCCATATTGGGTATCAGCATGATGTAGAAGTAATCATAAGAGAGAACGATGTATTGTATGGAAATACTTAACTATATCAAAAGGAAATAATTATTTTCAATACTTTCTAGGCAATATATGTAAATTGACTAATAAAAGAAGGTGAAATAGTACATACAGAATTGTCATATCTATAAGTGTACCAAACTGACCCACCATACTCCTTATACTACCCTGAAGCCCCTAGAAATTCCAGAACAACTCTGGCAACACCTAACTATAAACTTTGTTACCGGATTGCCAGAGGACTTTGGATTTAATGCTATCTTGATGGTAGTAGATCGGTTAATGAAAATTAGGCATGTAATTCCCTATTGAGATACTTGTTCGGCCTATAAATTGGCATTCTTTTATCTGAATATTGTTTTCCATTACTATAGCCTCTTAGTATTAATTATCTCAGACCAAGGCCCTCAGTTTATTACTGATTTCTAGAAAATATTTTGTAAGATGTTAGGTATTGAAGTACACCTATCTAAGTATACTACTCTCAAACTGATAGTTAGTCAGAATGTATGAATGCCATCATGGAGTAATATTTGAGGGTATATATTAATTACCAGTAGAATAACTAGGTTTTATTACTAGCTATCTACAAATTCTCTGCTAACAACCACTTCTCTGAGACTCTGAAGACCTCTCCATTCCTGGCCAATTATGACTGGCACCCTTAGTTTGTAGACTTCCTAGCATCTCTGCACAGGGTCAAAGGGAATGCTATAGCTAAGGTTAGAGAGAATGGCCCACTCAAGGAGTTTGCTACTAAGATTGCTAAGCTTTACTCTATCTTGAAGGCTGAGTTGGGATATGTACAAGCTAAATAAGCTGAGTATGTCAATAGGTCGAGACTACTAGTACTAAGGCCCGAGGCCGGAGACAAAGTATAGCTCTCTAGTCACCACTTCTAAACTAAATGGCTATCCCGTAAGCTTAACTACAGTTTCTGAGCCCATTCAAGGTGTTGGTAGCTGTAGGTACCTATGCTTACTAATTGAGGTTCTCCAAGAATATTAAACACCACCTAGTCATTCATATCTTAGAGATTGAACCAGGTGCCAATGATTCTCTCCCCTGGCAAAAGCACCCCCTACCTCCTCCTATAGTGATTGCAAGTGAAGAGAAGTAGGAGGTTGAGGAGGTATTGGATTCTAGAAAGTGCTATAGGTAAGTTCAGTATAAGGTCAAATAGTTAAGGAATAAAGAGACTACCGAGTAACTCATAGAAGACTTGGAGAATATATAGGACTTAGTCACCCTGTTCCACTAATGATACTTTAGGAAGCCTTACCTAGCTAAATAATATTATGCCTTTATATCTTTATTATTGTTCTATGTATTAATTTTTCTAGTTATTATATCCAAGTATCCTATCACTATAGCTTTACCCTAAAGAGGGGGATAGTATCACAATAGTATATTTAGTTGTTTTTATTATTATTTGTGAGCATAGATGATGGGCTATTGCTATTATTGCCTTTGGCATCACCTACGATTACAGGTAATGGGTTATTATTATTGCTGTCTTTGTCATCACCTGTAATTGTAGGTAATTGGTTATTGTTATTGCTGTCTTTGTCATTACTTGTAATTGCAGGTAATGGGTTATCATTACCTTGCTTGGCTTCCGAGATAGGGATCTTAAGAAGCTTATTCCTTCCATTACCCTGGCCCGGAATTATGTATATATAGCTCCTGTCCCTCGTACTGTCATTAGATCCTTATCCAACATCTTGTATCCTACATACTGTCATTAGATCCTTATCCAACATCTTGTATCCTAATACAGACCTTGCCTCCTCCTCATGCTAGTGCATCTCCCCTGTGCACCCCCTTGCCTTGTCTTGTCTCAGTGACCCCGCTGTCCACCTTACAAACCCCTAGCCTCTGCCTTCTGAATATGGAAGCGCTTTAAGCTGATCACGCTAAAAGTCTTACCATCCTATAGAGGAAAGGAAGCAGCTTGGGTGTCTTGCTGCTTTGGGATGCAGAAAGGGGTGTCATAATAAGTTAGCTCCTATGCATAGGCTATCTGTACAATTCCACCCTTTCCAAAACATCCAACGTTTGCTCCAACCATAATTTACGCCCACCCGATCCATTACTTCTACAATATATACTTTTGCTGTAATTGCTTCATAGTCCTCACAGCTGAAATACACTAGAATTCACTCAAGCTCAACCTAAACCATGCCGATACCTCCTATCACACTCTTCTAACATCATTACAGTATTAGAAAAATAGGGCTTGGACGCTTGCTTTGTTTGTTTATCATGTGGGAGCGTCGGAATTAAGAAGGTAATCCTACTAGTAAAAGAAAATGCGAGTGCCTTTGTTCACTGTAAAATGTTATCTTATTGTTACTTTCTCTTAATTTCTCTTACAAAGGAATAGCAGTTTTTATGGAATCCATTTTTATGCGAAGAATAAGGATACAGTCTTTGGGAAATCTTCTGGTACGCTCTCTTAAGCAATGAAGATTTAGCAATATATTACTCTTTTCACACTTTCGCAAAAAATAAGTCCCTGAACAGGAAATACTCATAGCAGCTCTATTCGCTGAGCCTATATGAGTTTATTATATCAATCAGTTATCTTAAGAAGCCAGGCAAAGCAGAGTCTTGCTTATTTCACCCGTATCTTAAGCTCTACCAACCTCAAGCCTCAAAGACCTCCGGTAATTCAGTCACATGTTGCTATTATCAGAAATTTATGACCACTTTATAATGGGTTTTCATAGTATGGTTGGGGTTTTCATCAGTTTAGGATATGAGCTATGTTTTTATTTATAGGTGATAGCGGCTGGCTTTGCAGTGCCAAATTTATGGCACTGAATTGATTCCCTTCTACAATCCACATAGCCCTTCTCATGATCAGTCAAGCTCGAGTGTTTTTCTACTTATGAGTATGGGAACATAGAAACCAAGTATAAGGTTGAATGGTATAGTGTAGTATTGGTGTAGAGAATATCAGAACATATTCTTTTGGAATGGCATTCGCATTGATGTAGGATGTAGTATTCGCGCTGATATTATGTTTGGCTTGTCATGACGAGCCCTATTGCTACCTCTCAAAACAGCTAGATATTCAAGCTTCTGCTTTTCCTTTATAGGATAGTAAAATTATTAGCGTGATCAGCTTGAAGCGTTTCCCTGAATATCCTACCCTCCTTGATATCGTCCGTGACACCCGTGACAGGTGTCCGTGACAAGCCTACTTTCCCTAGTCACATACGTAGCGCTCCTACGTATGTCTTACCTCTTTCCCGCCCTTGCCCCGGCGTACCCTTTGGTCGCCATGTCCCCTGAAGCCCTCGTTACAAATACTTACAAACTTTATTGTTTTTTACTATTATTTTTGCCTAAACATGCAACTGTCTTAAAAGAAATTATTGGAGATGCCTAGAAAATTTGCGGTGGAGGAACCCCCTAGCATGCACATAGCGGATTCGAAAACAATCTTCTTCTTCCCCTGCATTCCACAGATTAAACAACTATATTCAAATAATACGAGACAGCTTATTCTAGTGCAAAGGAAAATTGTGAAAGTTGTGCCCACACACTGTAATATAGTCTAAGGAAAGACAATAGTATAAAAACCAGTTTGAAGTAAAGAAAATATTCCTCTACGAAAATCCCAATTTGTCTCCCTCCATGTATCTATTTCATTGCTTTTTCTTACCGCCAAACCAGCTACAACTAACTACATGGGCGTGTACATACATTTCCTTGGGTAATGCTACTCTCCTGAGGACGGATTACACCCAGAATCGGGGTTCAAGCCATTCGCTACTTGAGGGTTGGATAGAAAGGGCAACCAGAGACGAAAAACCTATCCTCCCATGCCAAGATCCATAACCCCCTTCCAACCAATATAAACAACCACGTAACGAGATGCTGTAAAGGCAGCAAATATAAAGAAACACCGTAAAATAAGAGACATGAAGGGCAAGAGGATAATTCACGCTAACTAACGTACAATTCATTGCTTCGATTTCATCTCAACCGCATCGTACTCATCCATTGTCAAATGCTGCTGGTGATCATGATCTCCATCGTGATGTAGCGTAACTTTGCGACAGCAGACCAATTAGCTGATCGGGGCAATACTGTCAGTTTACAATAATAACATACCAGAATTAAAGTCCTCAAACGGATCCACCGCCCTTTCCCCTGGCGTTTCCATCTCGCTACCCATTGGCACCCCTCTAACTTTTGCAGCTCCGATATCAACGCTTTCGCTTTCCTTCATATTCTTAAAATTAATAGGGTCTATGCTTTTCCCTTGGCTTGGGATCATTGGTGGCCGCATATGGCGAAGAAGAGCCCATTGCGTTGTCTTGAAGAAAGGGTGGGATTTGACGTCAGATGCACCGGCCCTTGAACCCAACCGCTTGTTCTCATCTTTTACAAGAAGTTTTCGTATTAAAGATTTACACAAGCTTTCGTTGCTATTAGCCTCACGACTAGCCTCTGGATAGAACCTTTTGAGATGACAATACTCACTTCGATATCTGGGGTGCGCCAGCGTGCTCAGGGAATCCAACATCATCCCTGAGGATATTGGCAAAGGTGCTATTCCTATTCTTGCCCTTGAAAGGCGTAGTGCCATAGAGCATCTCATATATCAGGATGCCAATGTCCACCAATCTACGGCACTCGTGTGCCCACACCCTTTGATGACTTCCGGTGCAATATACTCCTCTGTTCCAACGAATGAATTCGTACGGAATTTGCGATACATGATTTTGTATCGATGGTTGGAAGGGAATGCTGTGAAGCGCCTCCTCTAGAAACGATCATGGTTGGTGCTCCACCAGGATCTGATTGTTTGGACAAATCAAAGTCTGACAACATGATATGTCCAGACTGGTGGAGGAGGATATCTGTCGTGTATTAGCTATGGGAACAAAGTAAAAAGAAGATCGAAAGGCTTACTTTCTGGCTTGAGATCTCTATATATGAAACCCATCAAATGAAGATATTCCAACGCTGCAGTGACTTCACCAGCGTAAAATCGAGCATCGTCTTCAGGTATACACTTTCCGGGCCGAGTTTGTAGAGCTGGTGCATAATCAGTTCAGATTCCACGCACGGTGGGATGGGTATATGGAGCCGAGCAAAGGGCAAGGATAAAATTATGTCGAGTGCGTACCTCTGAAGAATTCGCCACCACTACAATACTCCATGCAGAGGTACAAATATCCTCCGACTGGAATGAGTGATAAAGTGTGACAATGAAGGGATGGTTGCTAGTTGCAAGAATTTCTTCTGCTAACGCTCTCTTGATCTTATTCCGCTTGATCATCTCCTTCTTGCTCAAGACTGCACGATCATTAGCTGAGGATTCTAGGTGATGAAGCAAGTAGTTTACCTTTCATAGCGTACAACCTGTTCGATTTCTTCTCTCTGACCAAATATACCTTACCAACATCGCCTTTCCCCAATAATTTGATCTTATCAAAGCTCTGTGGCCCAACTTCAACATTTCTGACCTTAATAGAATTTGAACTATATGTCCGCTTGAAGCCTTGCTTCAAGTTCTCGGTCCTCGGGTCCTTCACTGTGGGTACAAGAAGACGAGGCTGCCCCAGTCGGGAGTGAATAAGATCCACTTACTGGAGTGGACCTCGCTGTGAATTTTGTTGATTGTTTAATGATCTGCCGTGCCAGGTCGGTCCTTCGAATTCGACGTAAATAAGCCTTGAGCATTCGGCGCGGAAGCGACCCTCCTCAACTTCCTTTGCAATTCCTCCTTCCCGCAGTGTCATCCCCATTCGGGGCTAATATCGTGGGGACAAGCTTCGGAGTATCGGGGGGGGAGGGTGGCCGACTGGCGTCGTTATGATGTCTCAAAGCAGGCTGGCCTTGGTGGCGAAATAAGGATTGGCATTCGCCGTAGGGCTCCCGTCGTGATCTAACTGACTTGCCGAGGATGTCGACCTGCCACGGAGGAATCGCGATTGTCGAAAGGGGTGTAGTCCACCTCCCCCACTACCAACTCCGTTGCTACTGCTTCCACCCGTACCTTGTCCACACTCATTAGAATTACTGTTTATCCTAAAAAAATTTTGATCCGTTGCGGAAAATGCGACGATCTCCCATTGTTAGGTGGTGAACTTGGTGCCTTCCGATCACTTGTATCGCCGAGCCTGCTGATGAGCCGAATAGCTGTGTCATAAGGGCCGTGCGAGATCTTCGAACAGGTCACTCCGATGATGATAACAGCGTCAGTGTTCACCCAAACGTAGGGGATGCTGAATGAATGTCAGTAATTCTGCGTGTTGCAGGTTTAAAAAAGTGGCCACTCGTTTGCTTCTAGGTGCAGAGTCAATTAAGATGATAGTTCCGAGTGTAAGCAAACAACTATTGCACGATGACAATATTGGAGGTTCGAGGATCAAGTCCATAGAGGTTTCCACAGAATGTTCGAAAAACTTATATTATCCGGTGGTGAATTTTGTGTTTTATTCCAATTTTTGTTACACTCTGGCAAGAGAATATTGGACGATCGAATTATGGGTTAAGGCAAAGGCGGAGTGGGTGCCTCAGGCGTGTTGTTGGACCAAGGTACGGTCGTACAAATGAAGTTGAAGTTGATAGATTGATAGAGGTTTACTTTTGCATATAGAAACAACCGCGGAGGGGGCGGAATGACTGGGGTGTGAACCTTGGGTTGAATTCAGCGTAGTAGCGGGAGTGGAGACACATAAGACACAACCGAAGTCGGCGCTATTCGACACACACGATCGTTATATGGCTGACTGACCAGGGCAAAGTGCACCTTCGAATCAGAGGTTTATTCTCGTATCCAGCAGTCGTGGTCACGTGCTTGGGCAAACCCCCGATGGTACTACTGCACATTTACGCTTCCATGGATATGTAAGATACTCTACGTGCAAAGAAGACAGGAGATTCAATCAAGTTTATACAGAATTAATTAATATGAATCTTGTTATTGGAGGACCAGAGGAATGAAAATGCATTAGTTCTAAGTGTTATTTTGCCTCCTTGGTATGTATTGAAACTATGAAAATAGTAAGGTTATGTTAGGGGCGAGGTGATATCTGTCTGAATATCGATATATAGGGATAAATCACTTGCTCGGACCTAACTGGGTGCACAATGTGCGAGGAATAGTAGCTTCATTCAAAGTAACCCAGCGATACAAAACTTCGCTCGAGTCTTAGAGAGCAATAACTAGATACAAGAAGTGGGCATATATATAGGAAAGCGGGGTTGACTTCAGGCCACCCACCGTCGAGTAGTACCTGCCTGGTCTGCATAATCTCATCCGTAACAATACTCCCCTCTGCTAGAGGGCGTCCCAACCGACCATTGTGCGGATGTGATGTTGGCCAGCAATTAGAGCACCACGTCCCCACCCAGGATGACCAGTCCTGAGTCCCCTAACCACTCAGAACAGCGCTCGAGTATCAAGGTTAAACATGTGGAATCGAGCCTCAATGTTTGCGCCAACGGCTTGTAAGGTAGCTCAGAAGGGCGGGGTATTCTCTCAAACATAGTGGCATCATGCCAGAGCTTAAACATCAGACCGGGTGGCTTCACTTCTCTGACGACTTGCCATCGATCCGCTTCCCATGATATGTGTAACAACTGATCCGGGGGTATCTTGGAAATGATGTGCATCATATATATGGATCAGAGATCCGGGATATTTGAAAGGATCCGCAGATCTGGGGTAATATTGATGGGGGTGGGTATTCCACATGCCATTGCCGTTAAAGATCTCTGCGCGGCAAAACCCTATGGGAATAAGCCAGCGTCACAGGAAAAGGTTCAACGCATGCCTTCCCAACTATCCAACCCGACTTGCCAGTGCAAAGGAGGGGGCTTGTTCATTTGCACACTCGGGGTGCTCGTTCGAGTCTTTAGTGCTCACAGTGCTCGTTTGGGCCTTCGCCCAAGGTGGGGATCTTTGAGCATTCGAGCTTGTGCGAAGCCTTATAGGCTCGTTCGGGGCCTTATAAGCCTGGCGAGGTAGTGTTTGAGCATGTCACCCGACGTCTAAGACGGAGATCTCAATATAGGATTAGTATGTAGGTTAAAAAAGCTTATAAGCAAATAGAAGGGGGAAATAATTATTTCCGACGTCGCTCATATTAGCACGACATCGTTTAGTCGTCCGACAGTAGGTAGAGAGGAAGGGGTGATTTGCACCTGTAGCATGGTGTGGATTACCCAGGTCGGGATGGTCTTAAACCATACTTGGCGTCACCCGGTGAAAGAACAAGAAACCCATCTAGCTCAGCTTGGCGTCATCCGTAGTCGCTTTAGATAAATATAGCAAAGAATAATGGGGGTTTGTGAACGTTTTGTTTACACGCGCATATATGTATTCATATAGCAATATGAAATCTCCCACCTTTGGTGAAGAATCTGATAAGTGTCACAACCGTCCCTTCTCGGCCTTTCTGAGAGTCGGACGGATTCCTGTCTGACTCTCGTTATTGTTGTTACTGCTCTTGCATCACCTGCGTCGCAGGTAATAGCCTTTCTGAGAGTCGGATAGATTCCTGTCTGACACTTGTTATAGTTGTTATTGCTATTGCTGTTTATTGCCTTCAATATGACCTATGTTACAGGTATTGTCTTTATTTGTGTTTTGAGAGTCATGCTAGTTTCTTATATAACTGTAGAAGATTTTCTATTTTGAAAAGCTTATTCTACTGATTAACAAGAAAAATCACCACTAGTATATAGCTTAAATACTATTTAAAAATGTTACGACGGCTCTAAGGACAAGGCAACCAAGGGGTATGCTGGGTGAGGACAGGAATGAGGTGAGAGACACGTAGGAGCGCTACATGTATAACTAGGA
>WHUX01000661.1:0-14827 GCA_015179025.1 Terfezia claveryi
ACTCTCTCTTATCTTAGAATTACTCTATAGAACTTGTGGAGGTAAATAGTTCATGCAATTGGACCTCAAAAATAGGTATAACCTCATTAGGATTGCCTTAGGGGATGAATGGAAGATATCTTTCAGGATGAATTCGGGTTAACCAATACCTCTGCTATCTTTCAAGAGATGATAGATACAATCTCCAAGCATATGGAAGGATATATCTGGTACTTGGATAACATACTTGTCTATGGAGGTGAGACAGATAAAGAACATCAACAAATAGTCAAAAAGGTTCTTCAGTAATATATCCAACCTAGGTTAGTAGTTAACCTGATGAAGTTCAAGTTCTATATTTAAGAGACCTTATTCCTCGGTCATATTATTAATAGGCAACATGTCCAAATAGATCCCTCCAAGCTCAAAATGATATCCAAGTGGTCTATTCCTACTAAGAAAGAAGTTTAAGTATTCCTAGGCTTTGCTAATTACTACCATCAATTTATTGCCAACTATAGTATAAAGGCATACCCTTTAATTGACTTGATGAAGAATATCCTTTCAGTTGGGGATATGAACAATAGTAAGCCTTTAATGACCTCTGTGAATAATTCCTCACTGCCTACATCTTCATATAGTATCACAGACAACTTGAAACAATTATAGAGACTGATCCTAATAACCAAGCTATTGCTGATATCCTCTAACACTATTATGTTGTCAATGGAGGAAATAAGCTTCACTTTATTGAATACCATACGAAAACCCTCTTTGCAGCTCAATGTAACTGCCCTATCTATAATAAATAGTTGTTTGCAATTATAGATTGCTTCGGAAAGTAGCAAGATTGATTGGTTAGCATTCCAGTGAATATCTATACAAACTACCAAGGGTTACAATATTTCAATACCAAGTAAAAGCTTAACTCCCGTCAAGCTACCTAGTAGCTCTGCATGTTGAGTTCATCTACAATATTCACTATAGACCTGGTTTAAAGATGAGTAAGTCTAATAGCCTGTCTAGATATTTAGGGAAGAGAAATCAGGTATAAATACTAGATTTTTCAAAGACAGACAACTAATGGTACTTGGGAAAGAGGATGAAGAGAAAGCCAAAGATATTGAAATAGAAGGAATAGATGTAGCTGGATGGCAAAAGAAGGATAGACTATAGATAGTACTCCCTAAATTTAAGTTGGAAGTGTTAAAGTAGCACTATGACAGTCAAGTGATAAGACATTGTGGAAGACATCATACTCAAGAGATAGTGTCAATGAACTTTAGGTAGATAAGTGGTAGGCAAACATTGCAAACTATGTGGCAGGATGTACTAAGTATCAGAAATTAAAGGCAGATAGGCATAGTAGACAAGCAAAGTTAGTACTAATGCCAACTAGAGAATAACAATTTAAGGAAATAGCTATAGACTTTGTTGGTGAGCTACTAGAGTCAGAAGGTTTAAATGCTATACCTATTATTACAGACTGGTTTATGAAAGTACAATACTATATTCTGGCAAAAACTATATAGACAGTATCCAATATTGCTAATACCTATATTAATAAGATATAGAGACTCTATAGCTTTCTCCGATACATCACTTCTGACTGTGGTCTACAATTCACTTCTAGATTCCTCAAAGAGCTAAACCAAAAGCTCAACATAACGCTCTGCCTCACCACCACCTAACACCTCTAGACTGATAAACTTGCTAAACAAGCAGTCTAAACACTTAAGCAGTACCTCTATATCTAATACTATAATAGGTAAGCTCATTGGAAATAATAGCTACCCTTAGCCGAGTTTGCCTATAATACTGCTACCTACTTGACCTATAAGTACTTCCCTTACCGAAGTCTATATGGCTTTAACCCTCATACCATCTACCTTTTAAATGACTATGAATTCTCCTCTCCTGCTATAAAAGAATAGCTAGACCAAATAACAACTGTATACAACCAAATTCATGATATCCTCAAGCAAATTAACTATAAAAGACGTGCTTTAAACCTTGACAAAGTATGTAGGTTTGATATTGATGACTAGGTATTAGTTAACCACCAGAACCTATAAAGATGAGCTAGGAACAACCATTCCCTTACTAGTAAGTAGATAGGACCCTACAAGGTTATTAAAGCTGTTGGTTCTTATACATATAGGCTCGAAGTTCTACAAGGCACACAATGGCATAATGTTATTTATGTCACTCTCCTTAAGTCCTTTAGATGATGAAATAAGCTACAAGATATGGATAAAGATGAACTAGATATCTTTGAAGTCGAATCTATCATGGACTCCTATAGGAATAGAGGAGTGGTCAAGTATAGAGTATATTGGGAAGAATATATAGAGTTTGAAGACACTTGGGAAACCTTTGATAAGTTGGATAACTGTCTAGAGAAGCTTAGAGAGTACTGAGAAAAGTTCCCTAATAAGCTACATAATGAAAGAGATGTCTAAGGTTTTGACTTATATCCAGTATTTTATGAGTAAAGACATAGTACCTTTTACCCTTCTACATATTGCTTTTTCCCTATGAGTATTTTGGCAAGAGGTTTGGTTTTTAACAGCAATGGCATAAATATATAGACACTCTAGTCTTGTAGTATCCTGTCAGGGAGAGAGGTATCTAATAATATTTAGTTAGTACCTAGCTACTACCATTACTTGAGTCTTTACTAAATACTTGTTCCAACTTAGGATTAGGAGGAACTTGTATTCAGCTATGGAGAGCTGCCTAGAAATGGGGAGTAATGTTACAGCTCAGGTAAGAGACCTACCCTCTACCGAGATAACCAATACCCTACTATATTACTGACTATGATGGCTTAATCACATATACAGATATAAGTAGTACATTAGATATAGGGATATTAAAGAGATTTGTTACAACTGTCCCTTCACAGCCTAGCTTGACCTTGTTATTGTTATTGTTATTCATTCTTCCATCTGGCATCACCTGCGACGCAGATGATAGTGTTGTTATCTCGGCTCCCAAGATAAGGGGTCTCGGGAACCTTATTCATTCTAGTAGTCTTGGCTAGGGAGGAAGCCTGTATATATAGCTTGCTCTCTCCACCCTCTTGTTGGATCTCTATCCAACATCTTGTATATCCAATACAGGGCCTTGCTTCTCTCCACGTTGGTGCATCTCCCTTGTGCACCTCCTTGTCTCATCTCGACTCTGCAGCCCTGCTGCCTCCTACTACTCCTGTATGCCTCTCTCGCCCTCACCCTTGTCCCCGTCCTAGCCTTTTCCTCTAAGTCATACACGTAGTGTTCCTACGTGTGTGTTACCCTAGCCTTGCCCTTGCTCGGGCGTACCCCTTAGTCGCCTTGTCCCCAGAGCCATCGTCACACTATGTTGGATCACTCTGCTTAACCAGTACAATGTCTGAACCAACCCTGTTACCTACCAACAGGTTCCAAGCATGGCGGGAAACCCCAATACCTTCAGACCCAGCCCAGCTGTTAGAATACCGCTGAATGACTATCGATATCTTCACTGCTACCTATAAGATTGGCGAAAAATAAGGAGTGGAGCTCTAGGACACCCAACGAAGGCTGAAAGAAGCCGAAGATGAAATCCTCCTTCTCCGAGAGGACCTCGCAGACGACCAAGTAACCATGTGCAATCTCAACCGTGCCCTTGCTGCTGCAACCACACAGGCACTTGCGACTGCTACACCTACCAAAACCCAAGACCTTCCCACCCTACCCAAATTTAACTGCGAATGGGTCCGCCTCAAGGCTTGGAAAAACTCCATCAATATTAAGCTTAACAGAGACCACACTAAGTTCCTAACCACCCAGCACTAACTCACGTACGTTTACGACCTGTTGGAGGGGAAGGCTCTGGACCAAGTCCAGCTGTATGTGTTGGAAACAGGCATTAAACTAGCAGATATCCCCATCCTATTTGTGATCATCGACTGAGTATTCAGAGATCTGGATCCAGCAGGAATGGCCACCCGAGCCCTCCAGGCCCTCCAATAAAGAAACACTGACCTGGCCACCTATGTGGCTGAATTCTTTAGGCTGGCTGCAGAAGTCGACTGGAGCGACAAGATCAAACTGGACCAATTCCAGGAAGGCTTAAGTATGGAACTCAGACAAGTACTCATCAATTTCCCGAATATCCCCACCCTTGAGAAATTCATTGATCAGGCCAGCCGATTGAAGTAAAAAATGGCCAGGTTTAGAAACAGCCTTAAGGCCTCCCCTACAACAGCACCCCCACAATCGACCTTTTCAGCACCTCGTCCCCAGCCACAGGCCCCGTAACTCCCTCGAACAAGCCAGCCCACCCTTCTCTTGTGGCGGGTGGACCGGCCCCTATAGACTTATCTGCAGGCAGACCCCGCCTGATCCAAGAAGAGAGAGAACGCCATTGGAATAATGGGCTATGCATAGCCTATAGGAAGGCTGACAACTTTATTGTGGCATGTCCCCTCTGAAAAAACCACTCACTAGCCGCTCATGCCATCTCGGAAGCCCGGATTGACGAGGTTGATGAGGCGGGAAAAGCCCTGTCCCTTGCTTATTCACTGACACTAGCAAGGGACCTGCCCCAGGCCATTTATCTCTCTCTTTGTCTGCATTTTCTGTGTATTCCGCTTCTTCTATTATTGATGAATCTCACTTGTTCAGCGAGCATTTTGTTGTATCTATCTCTCTCAATATCAAGGATAGAACAATCACTACATTAGCCCTTATAGATTATGGAGCCTCAGGAATTGCATTCATTGACTAGGCCTTTGTCAGTAAATTTTCCATACCTATATCAAAGCTCAAAACCCCCCATATTCTGAATGTCATTGACAGTCGGCCCATCTCCTCTGGTGATATCACCAATATTGTGTGTGTGCCTGTCCTGGTCGGGGATAACTTCGAAGCAAACCTCCCAATGTTCGTGACAAAGCTCAAATACCCGATTGTCTTTGGAATCCCCTAGCTTAGAATACATGATGTATCGGTCAGCTTCGGCTCCTACACCCTGCAGTTCAACAGCCAATATTGCAAAAAGCACTGTGGGAATCCAAAGGCCACCATCACTGGGTTGTGTGCCTTGCCCACCCCGATAATCCACCTGACCCAGGTAGTGTACCTGCCTGTGCACCTCAATACCAATTCCCCTGTTCCCCCTGTGCCCCCCATTTCCCCTGTACCCCCTGTTCCCCAAAAACCTCTAAATGTTAGCTTTATCAGGGCAGGGGTTTTCACTTACCTCACCAGGTGGCACAAGTTGAAGGCTCATACCCTATCCATATATGAGGTGAACCTGGAAATCAACAAGATGCAGCCTAAGGAGGAGTGGAAGGCTATGGTCCTAGATGAATATCACCAGTTTATTAACCTGTTCTCGGAAAAAGGCGCAGAGAAGCTGGCACCCCACTGGCCATATGACTATATGATTCTGCTGATGGAGGGTAAGACCCCCCCCTATGGGCCCCTCTACGGAATGTTCTGGTTGGAGCTAGAAGCTTTGAAGAAATACTTGGAGGAAAACCTCAATAAGAGCTTCATTCGCCATAGCTCCTCACCAGCGGGTGCCTCGGTGCTATTCGTCAAGAAATTGGATGGTTCTCTTTGGCTATGCATAGACTATCGGGGGCTGAACGAGATAATGGTCAAGAACAGGTATCCCCTGCCTCTAATCCAGGAGACATTAGCCAGGCTCTCCAAGGCCAAATGGTTCACCAAACTGGATTTGAGAGGGGTATACAACCTAGTATGGATTGCCGAGGGGGAGGAGTGGAAAACTGCCTTCCGAACTCATTATGGCCACTTTGAGTAAGATGTTATGCCTTTTGGGTTGACTAATGCCCCGGCCTCTTTCCAACACTTTATCAATGACACCCTATTAGACTTTCTGAATGTGTTCTGCATGGCCTACCTTGACGATATCCTGATCTATTCGAATACCCTGGCAGAGCACAAAATCCATATTCGTCAAGTATTAGAAAAGCTGGAGCAAGCTGGATTGTACCTTAAACCCGAGAAATGCGAGTTTTATATACAAGAGATCAAGTATCTGGGGTTAATCATCACCATGGAGGGCATCAAGATGGACCCTACCAAGGTTACTGCTATCCAGGAATGGCAAATCCTAGCGAATCTTAAGAATATCCAGGTATTCCTAGGGTTCGCCAACTTTTACCGGCGTTTTATCCTGGGATATTCGAAGATCGTAGCCCCCCTCACTGCCCTGACCAAAAAAGACCAGCACTTCGACTGGAATCCAGAAGCCCACTCTGCCTTCCAGAACCTCAAGGAAGCCTTTTCCTCAGCACCAATCCTGGCCCATTTAAACCCAGACAGCAAATGTATCATGGAAACTGATGCCTCCTACTATATCTCCACGGGAATATTGTCTCAGTATGTCAACGGCATCCTCCACCCCATAGCCTACTTCTCAAAAAAGCACTCCCTAGCCGAGTGCAACTACGAGATCTATGACAAATAGCTGATGGCCATCATGCGAGCGTTCAAAGAATGGAGGCGACATCTGGAGTTAGCTAAGGGGATCATCAAGGTATTATCTGACCACAAAAACCTTGTGAATTTTACAACTACCAAGCTGCTCAACCGACGGCAGGCCAGGTGGTCGGAATTTCTCTCTCAGTTCAACTTTAAGATTAAATACTATCCTGGAAAGGCTGGAGGCAAGCCCGATGCGTTAACCCGGAGATCAGGAGATCTCCCTATAGGGGGGGATGAAAGGCTAAAATACCAAAATCAGGTGGTATTAAAGCCCGAAAACCTTGACCTGGCAGCCAATGTCCTTGCTGATGCAGAAGCTGAGGCTGAGGCTGACCTCCAACAACTGGTGAGACAGGCATATGAGGATGACCCCTGGCCAAGGAAATTATCACCACAGTAGATTTTGGCTAGTGCCGCCACCCTAAGATCTCCCTAGCCGAGTATACCATCTAGGAAGACCTCCTCTACTACCTCAAACAGCTGTATATGCCAGAAGGAGAGCTGCGCCTTCGATTGATCAAGAAACACCATGACAGCCTGGTTGCAGGTCACCCTGGAGTGGCCAAAATGTTAGAGCTTCTAGCCAGGGAGTACACATAGATTGACCAATGGAAGGACATGAAGCAATACATATGGAACTGCCAAGTTTGCAAGCATGCTAAGCCTGTCTGCCATACCCTGTTTGGGACCCTGAAACCTCTGGATATCCCTGATTGGCTGTGGCTGTACCTGACTATAGACTTCATAACAGGGTTGCTAGAAGATTCGAGGTTTAATGCTATCTTAATGGTGGTAGATCGGTTGACAAAAATGAGGCATGTTATACCTTGCCGGGATACCTGCTCTACCCTAGAGTTAGCTAATCTCTACCTCAATAATGTATTCCGATAGCACAGCCTCCCCGAATCTATCATATCTGACCGTGGCCCTTAGTTCACCTCAGAATTCTGGCAAGCCTTCTATGAGCTTTTGGGGATCAAAGTGTGTTTGTCAACTGCATACTACCCACAGACGGATGGCCAATTAGAGAGGATGAATGCTATTATGGAGCAATATCTATGGGCCTTTATTGACTACCAGCAGGATAACTGGGTTTCATTGCTGGCCACCTATGAATTCACCGCGAACAACCAGTTCTCAGAATCCTCCAAAACCTCACCTTTCCTAGCTAACTATGATTGGCACTCCCGGTTCATAGATGCCCTAGCGCCCCTACAAAAAGCCAAAAAAAAAGATGCCCTGGCCAAGAAGTTTGCAGCTGGGATTGCTGAGCTCCACTCTACCCTGAATGCTGAGCTGGGATATGCACAAGCCAGGCAAGCCGAGTATGCTAACAGATCACGGTTGCCAGCCCCCAAATATCAACCAGGGGACAAGGTGTGGCTCTCCAGCCAGTACTTCCAGACAGAACGGCCATCTCGCAAGCTCGACTACAAGTTTCTGGGTCCATTCGAGGTGTTGGCTGCTGTGAGCACTCACGCCTACCGATTGAGGTTCTCTAAGGACATCAAATGACACCCAGTCGTCCATGTCTCTGAGATCGAGCCTGCCGCTAGCGATCCTCTGCCAGACCAGGAACACCCCCCACCTCCTCCTGTGGTTATCGAAGGTGAGGAGGAATAGGAGGTAGAGGAAGTGCTGGACTCCCAAAGAAGATATAGGCACCTGCAATATAAGGTCAAATGGCTGGGGGATGAGGAAACGACCTGGCAACCAGCTGAAGATCTAGAAAATACATAGGACTTGGTCACCCTATTCCACTAGCGTTATCTCCGGAAGCCCCGCCCCACTCAATGATATTCTTGTCATCCTGGAATTGGTTATTAGGGTTGTTATTGTCATTGTTGTCGTAGTTATTGTTGGTATGTACTTTTAGTGTTGGGGTTGTGTTATGGATTATTGGTTATTCACCTGTCTTGTTTGTTTGTTTTTTCGCCTTGCCTTTCGTCGCTGAGGCTCAGAGCCTAAAGGGGGGATAGTGTCACAACCATCCCTTTGCAGCCTAGCTTGACCTCATTATTGTTATTGTTATTTGTTGTTCCGTCTAGCATCACCTGCGATACAGGTGATAGTGTTGTTATCTCGGCTCCTGAGATAAGGGGTCTCGGGAACCTTATTCCTTCTAGTGGCCTTGGCTAGGGAGGAAGCCTGTATATATAGCTTGCTCTCTCTGCCCTCTAGTTAGATCCCCATCCAACATCTTGTATATCCAATACAGGGCCTTGCTTCTCTCTACATTAGTGCATCTCCCTTATAGACCTCCTTATCTCACCTCGACTCTGCAGCCCTACTGCCTCCTACTACTCCTGTGTTCCTCTCTCACCCTCGCCCTTGCCCCCATCCTAGCCTTTTCCCCTAAGTTACACACGTAATGTTCCTACGTATGTGTTACCCTAGCCTTGCCCCTGCCCCAGCGTACCACTTGGTTGCCTTGTCTGCAGAGCCATTGTCACAAGATTAGATAAAAGAAGTATATATTCTCTAATATTAGATCTCATATATATATTCTCTTCAGTGTATTTCTATGATGTTCTAATGTATGATACTCCTATATTATTATTCATTTTGTTCAAGCTTATCTCTTGTATGATAGCCTAACTGCAAAACATTATAGTTTAGGCTGTCTAATCAATATATATCAAACTGTAGGGTTCCTAAATAGGAAGCCTCTTTCTATTTTAGGTAACTATCTGATGTCAGTGCTACTAAGCTATTATAAGAAGTGTCATCAGATCTAATAAGTAGTTATTGGATCAACGCTTCTATATAAGCTATCACTTTTATATAGTTAATACAATAAGACCCAAGTAGTATTCTAACTCTACATATAGCTTTACTCTTATCGAGTCTACTTTACACCCAAGTTATTACTATGTTTATACTTGTACGTATTACTGATAACCTCCTTTACCTTTCTGCCACCTTATATATTTCTAGTTACAGCCTACCTGTAATACATCCTAGCCCTGAATAACTTAGTTAATACAAAGTATAGTGAGAGAAATATATAGAGAAAAATATATAGAGTAAAATACAGAAAGAAACAAGTAATTAATAAGAGACTATATAGAAAAATAACTAATATCAACTGACAAGAAAAACAAAATCAATTACTATACAGAGATAGAATGAACTAGGAACTAATCTAGAAAAAACCTTTCTCCCTCTACTATATTTATTTCTAGTCTCTATCCAATGCCTTTAGTTATTCTATATCTACTTTGTTGAAATTAATATCTAAATCTCTGCTCCTACTATCTAAATCTTTACCCTCTTCATCTATATCTCTACTTACCTCTAGTTCATTATCAACAATTAGGTCCAATGGCCTTGCCAACTCTATAGAAGAATCTCTCAGTTAGCTTCCTTTATGATAGAATTTATATACTGGCACATTCAATCTATCATATAAGTACTCTAGCTCCTTTCTCAATTCTGCCTTATATTTAGCTTCATCTTTAACCTATGGTATATCAATAGATTCTTATTCTAAAATCTTTACTTGAGCTATAATTCAATATACTAGGTCAGCCTTGATAATATTTATAAGAAGCTCTTATATTACTTTTGGATATATCTCATATATATTCTTAAGTCTCTCATATATACTTGTTTTTTGTTAGTCATTTTCTAATATAGTAAGTACTTTCGCCCCTCATTATAGGTTATGAATAACTAATGTACGCATCAGCCCAAGTTGAGGTAAGTTTGCTAACTATTTTTCCTACTTAATGCTGACTTGTACTGATGGTAATTATGAGAAGCTAGCTCATACTTACTTGCTGGCTACTCATAAGTACTTACTAAGCCCTTTTGTTATAGGGAATAGGCTAGCATTCTAGCTTTACCGGCTATATATACATGAAATTTGTGCATTCCCAGCTTATATATATACATGGAATTTGTGTATTTGTAGCTTATATATATATATGAAATTCGTGCATTTGTGCTTATATATATATATGGAATTTGTATATTATATAACGTGAGCTTTGAGGACAAGGCGACCAAGGGGTTCGCTAGGAAAAAGGCAGAGGCTAAGGCAAAACATACGTAGGAACGCTACGTATATGACTAAGGGAAGGCTGGGATGGGGCAAGGGCAGGAGGTAAGAGACAAGGACAAGAGATACATGGAAGTAGTTGCCATGTATATCAGAGGGAGGCAGCTGTGCTGCAGAGCAGTTTTACGAGACAATGAGGTGCACAAGGGAGATGCACAAGTACTGAGAGAAGCAAGGTCATATATTGGTTATACAAGACATTGGATAGGGATCCAATGACAGTATGAGGGACAGAGGCTATATATATATATTTCTTATTAGGGCAATGGAGGTAATAAGCTTCCCAAGATCCCTATCTTGGGAGCTAAGGAAGTTAATAATAATCCATCACCTTCACGTGTAATCGCAGGTAATTGTAATGGAGAACGTTGTTTCATTGCTTATATAATTGATTATATACTTTTGTATTTCCTATATTACTACTATATTATGTAACTAAGCCTCTCGATTGAAGAACTAGCCTTCTACTAACTCCTATTGCTTTATAAGCATCCACAACATGTGGAATTTGCCATGGGAAGTTCCATGGCACTTGCCATGTGAAGATACACTCAATATGGCCACGTGACCTCTGTTTATGTAATGAATGGTACTAGACAGTATTCATTCGGTACCGTTTATACAATCTATATCTGTAGGTATAGACGTTTGTGTATTTCGGTTCTGCTAAGGTAAGACCTCAGAAGGGTAGGGAGATTATTATGTGGGATGTTCCCGAAGGGAACAGTAATTATCTGGTGTAATCTATCTTATATGATTTGTACTATCTAAGCAATATGATCTTGATCTGATCGGAATATAGGCTTGTTTGCTCTGTATGCTTGCTTGGTTGCTTCTTGTCTTCTTGTGGATTCCAGAGGGAATCCAGCGGCCTATTTATACTCCTCTGAGATCTGATGACTAAGGAAATAAATACAATAAAGGGTGGCACACCAGAAGGTGGTGCGCTATACAAAAAGGGGTCATGTGGCCATAGTAATGAGTCACACGCCTTAAACGATGGTCATATGGCCATAGTAATGAGTCACACGCCTTAAACAGAGGTCACATGGCCATAATGAGGGTGTCTTCATATGGCAAGTACCATGGAACTTCCCATTGCAAATTCCACGTGCTATGGACATTTATAAAGCAATAGGAGGTGGTAGAAGGCTAGTCCTTCAACCGAGAGGCTTAGTTACATAACATAGTAGTAGTATAGAAAATACAAAAGTATATAATCAATTATATAAGCAATGAAACAATGTTCTCCATTACACTTCCCTATATAGAAGGATTTCCTATCTTTACTTCTTTTGCTCTGCCATATTGGTTTTCATACGTCTTAAGATTTGATGCATTATTAATACATTAGCATTAACATGAATATCCTTGGTATTTCCTTGACTCATGATTCTATCTCATTCTTGTTAGATGAGAGCTCGGGTCTCATCTCTGGTTCGTGGTCCTTGTTTTCCTTTAGTCCTTAGACATTTCTTGAATGTATCTTCCATACTTCTGGTCATCCAGAAGTCTTGAAGAATTTCGGTGGTGATGTCCTTGGCGTTTACCCAGGAATCATATTTAGGAGAGTATCCTAGCCATCTGACCTTATATTGTCTTTCTCCAGTTCTAGGAGCTGTTCTGAATTCTAATACCTTTTCAACTTCATAATGATTATCTTGGATTGGTTCTGGTTCCTGAGATTGTCTATGAGAGAACTGGGTAGGATTGTTTTTATAGTATGGTTTGAGTTTGCTAATATGAAAAGTATTATATATGAGGTGGAGGTCAGGTTGACTGGATAGGTCTAGGCTATAGTTATTACGTTTCCGATTACTAGAAATAATAGGAAATAGGCCTAGCCATTTTGGTTTGGGTTTGGGTGAGATGTTCGATAGGTTGATGTTTTCTGAGGAAAGCATAACTTGTTGTCCGACTAAAAATTTGGCTGTATTGGGTAGTCGTTTGTTCGCTTGAGATGCTTGAGTCTTCTTGGCGTCATATAGGTTTTTAGATGTTACCTCATGACATTTGTTTGCTGGTATATATGCATTAATGGGGTATGGAAGTATTGATAAGCCAAGATGTGCATTAAATCTAAATAGTGTGGAAAAGGGACTATTCTGTCTAGCGGCATTATACCTAGAGTTAAGTTTCAACTGTATCTTTGGTAGTTTCTGTAGCCAATCAAATCCTTCGATTTTATAGGCTCTTGCTACTTGTAGAATTTCTTTGTTCACAATTTCCGATTGTCCATCTGCAGGTGGATGATATGCGGTGGACGGTTCCAACTTGATTCCTTTATTCCTAGCCCAATCTTGAAAGTGCATTGATATAAAAAGAATGTCGTGGTCAAAAACAATACAAAAAGGGTATCCCATAGTCAGGACTACATGAGTATCAAAGGTAGCTGTACATTGTTCTGCTGTGAAATTATCTAAGACAGGAATAAGAAACTTGAATCCTGATTGTCTATCGACAATCGTCCAAAGTCGTAAAATACAAACTACATGATCTTCTTTAACAGGAATATTCGGGTACAAAATTGAACACTTAGTAAACACAGGTGCTACTTTAAGAAAATCCATTGATATGTCAGTCCATGGCCTGCTTGGTACATGTAATGGGGTTACAATTCCTAGTGGTGCCTTGTTGGAATACTTTATCCATTAACAAGTATCGCAACTCTTGATATAGTCCTTAGTTGGTTCTGCAAAGGACTGGCAATCATATCGGTCAGTAAGATATTTCATCGTTTTTTCAATGCCACCATGAGCGGTTCCTTCATGTGCATTTTTAATAACCAATTCGAGATAGTTCTTACCTTCGATGTTAAAGGTAGAGGGCAAGACTAGTCTCCATTGTCCTTGTCAGTTCTTGACATACAAAAATCCGTCTCTTCTTGTATGATCCTTACAGTTCTCAAAGGTATCATAGTAGTTCTTCCAATAGAACATACTTTCATGCATGATTGATATGCGGCTTTCATACCTGTACCTTGGTCAAGACACTGTGTGATAAGTAGTCCTTGTCGTCTTCCCATCCGTCGCTGATGTGTTTCTCTTCAATGAGCTTGTTGAGGGTTGGTTTGATCCTTATGTTGAAGTCATTGATGGTAGGTTTCTTCTCCTTGCATGTAGAAGCATTATGTCCTGAGAACTTACAGAAATCACAACGCTGTCTGGAGGTCTTGGTATCTTGAATAAAGGAGAGTAAATCTTTGTCAATGGCTACTCGCTTTTTAGAACGAGTGGTGACGGCGGCGGTGTTGATTGGAATTGCGTTACTGCTACTAGTGGTTGCAGCTGGTTGTTGAGATGTATTCCATGGCCGTTGAGGGGCAACAGGAGTATTCATGATCTACTGTTCCATTTGTCGGGTGCTCATCTGTTCGGTAGGGTTACTGAACTGAATGCTGGGTTGGAGAGTAGGTTGTGTCGGCTTGTTGGTAATCCATCTTTTTGCCCTTTCTCCGATTTCTTGGATAGCTTCTTCACGGCTGAGAGCTTGTGGAGGTGGATATGCTGGTGTTTGTTGTACTAGTGCTAGTTCCTTTTGAAGCTCATTTGCGGATACGAGGTGCGCAATACGAGTCATAAAGAATTTCTTCTCCTTCTTAAGAACTGAGGCTATCAGGTCACAGTTCAAACTGCCATGTCCGTAGTGGTTGCAGATTGCACATATTTTGACGGTGAATATGTGGTTGTTCATGGCGTGGGAGCTGCCATGAACTGGACAGTAAAAATCATAGTAAAAGGACCAGTGCATCCTTTTGTGTTGTTGCCAATCCCTATGAGCCAGGTCGATAGCAATTTCTTTCGCTTCTTCAGGAGCGAGGGTATTTTGTTGTGCGTTTTTAGAAGATGGAGGCCTATATGTTAGGCCATGAACTGTTAAGGGTTTGTTCTTGTTTATTTTAGGTACACGATCATACCTGCTGAGTACTTCTTCAGGTATAGTAGATAGAGTCTCATCGTCTGAAGACGCTTCTACCTTCGTCATATCATATTCGCTTTCTTTATCCTGGATACCCTTGAAGTATGGACAGAAGATATGGTGTCCAAGTTCTTCAGCTCTTCCACGACATTTGTTGAAGTCACAGTCGACATGCTTGAAATTGATAGCTCCGCGAGAAACCATATTGTTCTGAGTAGAGGTTTCTGGTGAGTGGAAAGTTCTTAAAGTGTTGGTAGAGATTTGCGGTTGTAGGTATGGTTAGGAGGATCGATGCTATTAGAAATATAATCGTCCTAAGTGGTGGAGTGTCCAAGTATTTATGCTTCCTTGATAAAGCGTCTGCTATCAAATTTTCCTTTCC
>WHUX01000662.1:0-14757 GCA_015179025.1 Terfezia claveryi
ATTGATGTGAGTGGCATGTACCGCTAGGTATTACAAAGATCTACAAGACAACAGCATATTTAGCGCACTTAGATTCCAACTTAAGTGGTCGGATGACTTCTGCAACAGGGGCTTGATACAGTGGCTCTAAATGAATTATTAATATTCGGTAGTAGTGCTATCACATACATATGCAATGTCCTAGGTCTTTCTGACTTAGGAAATTTACTAGAAGGGGTACAAGCTGCTTTCTAAACAGGCTTAGATTTGGGATTGCACTACCAAATAACTTGAGTCTAGCACCTTTGTAAACGACTTGCAAAAGCCCTCCAACCTCGTAAGTTGGAATCTGCGTGTATTGCATACTTTCTATTGTGCCGCGGTTATTTGTATTTCGCTGTTGTGCACTCTACTTCTGTTTACCATATGCTACGAAATACGGTAGTGTCACAACATCCACACAACAGAAAGTATGTAGTACACTCAGATTCCAACTTACAAGGTTGGAGGGCTTTTGAAAGTCGTTACACAGGTGCTAGATATTAACACAAAGGTCATAGTCTTATGCAGGTCATAGTCTTATGCAGGCCATAGATGGCTATGTGGATTGCCGACCGCTTGAAGCAAACATGTCCAATAATTAACATAAAGGTCATGGCCTTATGCAGGCCATACAGAACTGGAGTGACTGGCCATGTTGATTGCCGACCAAGCAAACATGGCCTACTCTTATGTCCAACTTCGTAGAGTCCATAAATACCCCCATAGATCCGTGAATCAATTATTCTCATTAACTATTCACAATACTTCCCGATCACAACTTGAATACCTTCCCGCCATCACCACTTCCCATTTCGTTAACACCTAATTAACTAACAACATAAATAACGTAAGTACCTCTTAAAGCATAGTTTCTAACGGGGGTATCTAAAATTCCAATAGTTCGTCTAAATGCCATCCGCAGCAAGAAGTTAGCCAGGCAAAAGCACTATTGGGGTGGGGGGAGCATGACCCCCGGTACTCCCAATGGAGGAACGGGGTCAAGGGGTGGGCACGGACTAATGAGATAACGGGGAAAAGGCAGGCTGGTAATGCCCTCTGGCATCAATTCAAAACCTATGCCCAGCAGGAGACTGGGCTGCCTGCATCCGGAATTGCCCTAATCCAAAATGGGGCAGCGGCCATCAAAAGAGCAGCTGAGACTGCTCTCGATAAGATTTTGCAAGACGTGCTCAAAAAGGCCAGAGACACAGAGCGGGACATTAGCCCAAGTAGCAAACCTGGCTGCTAATGCTCCAGATGTCCAGTTTGGGGGGGCCGAAACTGGTCGAAATGCAGAGGACAATGGTCAGGAGGGCTTCCGAAAGCCTGTAAGACTATTCCTCATCGATCCAGCCCGGCAATGAGGTACAGGATAATGTTAGTAGGGAGTATAAATGGATGAAGCTCCGAGCAACTGTGTTGCTATTTTGAGATCGGCATCTCTTTTAGAGATTGTGGACAAGATCCGAGAAAGAATCCCAGCGGGGAGGAAGGTGCGGGCTATCTATGGGGCACTAGAGAACCCAAGCCCAGGCAACGCAATCCCTCCTGCCACACGTCTGCAAACCGACGAAGAGGTGCAAGCCTTTTTAGAGCTAACCTCGTCAAAACCTGTTCGGGTACAAGTTATCCTTTATAGGGATCCAGCTTTGGTGCCTCCGGTTGCGGACAGTCCACCGGCAGACGATGGTGCATACTTCGAGGCTGACTTCCTTGATCCAGCAGAGGAGTATATGGACCCTGCGGAGGATTCCGACTCTTTGAGTCGAAATCTTGCCGGCTTTGCAAAGCGTACATTCCCTCGCACAGGAGGGATTCGAAGCGAAGCTAAAGATCAGGATGCGGATTAAGAGGCAAAAGAGAGCTTTGCATGCAATGAAGAGGAAGGAGCAGGAAAAGTACCCAGCTGAGGAGATCTACAATTCCGACTCTGAGGGGTGGAATATCCAGCAGGGACTGGATCCCCAACCGGAGAATGGCAGGGAAATGGTGCTAGCCAGGGGTCCGACCGCTGCCGGAATGACGGCTATGCGAGCTATGCTGGAAGTGGATCCTGCAGCTCCCCCGATAGGAATACTCGCAGGGCGAGGCGACAGGCGGCACATGATGAAGGAGTAAGGGTAGCCAATGAGGCATGGAGGGCTTTGGGATAAGGTTGGTATGTGGAGGCAGGCACAGAGGTCTGTGCCAGGGTCTGTTCATTGGGATTTTTTTTTTGGGTGGTCGTTGGGATTTTTTTGGGGGTGGTTGTCGGGATTTTTTTGGGGGTGGATATAGTTAGCAATTTGAGTTTTTAATAAAGGCATTGAACGCTGTGCATTGGAATTTTACCCTTCCAAACCTTCTGTGCGAGTCTTTCCTCTACAATGGTTCGAAAATCATCCTCTCAACAAGCCCCTCTCCAGCAGAGCAGGCAGCCATAAACTAAGGCCTCTAAGCAATAGCTCCTAGTATTGACCATGGCAAGAATTGAAACTGGGGTTGATACAGGAATAAATCTTGTTCGATGAAGAGGAATGTGGATTGTAATATTTTGGCTACATTATAAGTAATTCCAATTTCATATGATAAGGAAATGAATCCTGTTCCGTTCCTGTCCGATTTAGATGAGGAAATACTCGTTGACACTACTGTCTCCGCCAGGCATTGGAAAGGCATATGAGCATTTTCGGCGATTCCCAGTGTTTGCAACCTTTGCCAGACGCCAAAAAAGATTGTGACAAATACACATTATACAGAAAACCACTGTTAACACCTGAGGAAATACTCTGCTGATATAGCATGCTTAGTCCAAGGCCAAACGGAGCCATGCTATGTGGAACGAGTAAAGGAGGTGGATACCTTTGTATAGTACCAATCTTTTCTGGTCGGCTTGCTAATTGGAAACACTCAAAGCTGTACAATCTGAATAAGATCACATCTTATATTTGAATGTCGAGCCAGCATCAGAGGTGTATGATATTGGCCGGTTACAAAGGAAAGCATGAAGACCCAGGTTGAGTACTTGCTAGATGGGATCGATTCATCTGTAGGCAAAGCAGTCCAGCGTAAGTTGATGGAGTTGCAGATCCCAGACGAGTAGCTTATAGTCCAAGATCAACGCTAATAGTCGGAAAGGAACTCAAGGGTCGCTTCCGCGCCGAGGAGATCGTTGCGATTATATATCAGCGGTATTTCCAGGGCTCAAAATGCAGGGGAATAGGGACCCAGATTTCCTAATAAGATAAATGGTGTCTTCATATGCTTTTGGCATCAGCCATGCGTCATAGTTTAAGGCATGGAGGAAGGGCGAGATTGCTCCGGTGATGCAGGAGTTTAAATATGAGACTGCCTGGTGTAAGTTGTGCATGACCTATAATGAGGGGCGAAAGTACTCACTGCGTTGGAAAATGATAACGTGAAACAGGACATATGAGAGACTCAAGAATACATGGGAGATACATCCAAAAGTAATACAGGAGCTTATTGTGAATAACATAAGGCTGACCTGGCACATCGAATTGCAGCTCAAGTAAGGATTTTGGAACGAGAACCGTTGACGCACACAGGTCGAAGATGAAGCAAATATGAGGCAGAATTGAGAAAGAGCTAGAGCACTCGTACGACAGATTGAATGTGCAGCACACAAACGCGTCGTGAAGGGAGCCAATTAGAGATTCTTCTGTAGAGTTGGCAGGGCCATTGGACCCGATTGTTGATGATGAACTGGAGGGAGTGGAGATATAGACGAAGAGGGTGGAGATTTGGACAGCGGAGCAGGGATTTGGACATTAATTTCGACGGAGCGGATACGGAGTAACTGAACAGTCGGATAGGGACTGGAAGCGAATATAGTAGGGGAGGAAGGGTTTTCCTAGATCAGTTCCCAGTTAGTTCTGTCTCCATATGGTAATTGGTTTTGTTTTTCTTGTCGTCGGTATTAGTTCTTTTCTCTTGTCGCTTGCTTGTTTCTCTCTGTGTTTCACTCCACATGTTTTTCTCTACATGTTTCTCTCACTGTGCTTTTTATTACTGAGTAATTTGTGGCTGGGACGTGATATAATCGGTGAGAGGGGGGAGGACGCAGCGCGTTGGATTTCATTTGGTGGTAGTTTGTAGGTGTGGCCATAGGTTCGGAATGTGTTTTTTAGTCATGGAAAATAGAAGTCAAACAAAGAAAACCTCGTGTTTGTGCCAAGAATGAGTGATCGATTTAGAACGAAGATAAATTAAATCACAAGCATCAGAAGAGCAATTGTTAGGAAGGGGAACTTAGAAACGCGATATGTCGCATTAAAAACTTCAGAAGGAGAATTGTAGGAAGGGAAACTTAGGAACGTGATGTGTCGGATTGAAAACATCACAAAGACAATAGGGAGAAGTTCAAGCCAGGAAGACGCGGGATAGGAGGTGTAACTTTAAGGAGCGGATTGTGTGCATATCGAGTTGGGACGGTGAGATATGTGAGTGACAACAGGAAAAGGAGGAGAATAGGTTGGGCGAATGCAGGAGAATGCAAAGGGTGAACGCATGCTTGCAAAGTCAAGAGACAGAGGTAGGAGTAGAAGAGAAGTGAGGCTGAAGCGGAATGAGGGGAACGCAAAACATTGGATTGGAAACTTAGCAAAGCGGATAACGCTGGGATGTTATAGGGAAAGAGGTATGCATAGATACCGTGTAGAAACAGTGTAAAGGTAACATGGTGGTTCAGGGAGTTGGAAGCACCAGAGGTACGCCAGGAAGGGAACATGGAACACTAGTGCGTCACAAGGCTTAGTTCTGCAATAGAGCGCCAGGTGCACCTGGTGCACCTGGCGCAAATAAACTCGTTGCTGATGTACAGAACTGCCATATTTGCAAGTGTACTAAGCCTACCCATCATGTTCTTTATGGGACCCTGAAGCCCCTGGAGATCCCAGACCAGCCTTGGCAACACCTAACTATGGACTTTGTAACTGGGTTACTGGAGGATTCGGAGTTTAATGCTATTCTTATGGTAGTAGACCGATTGACTAAAATGAGGCATATTATACCTTGCTATGATACCTGTTCTGCCCGGGACCTCGCTGGCCTCTACCTCAACCATGTATTCCACTACCATGGTCTCCCCAAGTTAGTCGTCTTAGACCGCAGCCCCTAATTCGTCTCGGACTTCTGGAAGGTATTCTGTGAGCTTCTGGGAATTAACGTACACCTCTCCACGGCATATCACCCCCAAACAGATGGTCAGTCTGAGCAAATGAATGCGATCATGAAGCAGTACCTGAGAGCATATGTCAATTACTAGCAAAAGAACTGGGTTTCACTGCTGGAAACCTGTGAGTTCGCCGCTAACAACCATTTCTTGGAGTCTCTAAAAACCTCCCCATTCCTGGCCAATTATAACTGGTACCCTCATTTCATGGACTCTCTAGCACCTCTGCACAAGGCTAGGGAGAACACCCCAGCTAAGGAGTTTGCTACGGAGATTGCTGAGTTGCACTCCATACTAAGAGCTGAACTGGTATATGCTCAAGCTAGGCAAGTAGAGTATGCCAATAGATCACAGTTACCAGCTTCCAAGTATCAGCCAGAAGATAAGGTGTGGCTCTCCAACAGGCACTTCTAGATGGAACCGCCATCTCGCAAGCTCAACTACAAGTTCCTGGGTCCATTCGAGGTGGTGGCCGTTGTAGGCACTCATGCCTATCGATTGAGGTTTCCCAAAGACATCAAACGCTATCTGGTTGTACATGTATCAGAATTTAAGCTAGCGGCTGACGATTCCCTCCCAGGGTAAAAACACCCTCCTCCCCCTCCTGTAGTGATCGAGGGTGAAGAGGAGTGGGAGGTCGAAGAGGCATTGGACTCAAGGAAGAGGTACAGTTATCTGCAAAACAAGGTTAAATAGTTAGGGGACGAGGAGGCTATCTGGGAACCTGCTGAGGATCTGGAAAATGCTCAGGATCTGGTCTCCCTGTTCCATCAGCGATACTCGAGGAAGCCCCGTACAGTTGAGTGATCTCCCCATGTCTGAGTTGGTGTTTTTGTTATTGTTCTTATTGTTATTGACTCTGTTATCACCTGCAATGCAGGTGATGGGTCTTTATTGTTGTTCGGAATTGGGGTTCTCGTTCTTGCACTTGTTGTTGTTTCCTGTATTGATATTGCTAGTGGATGTGACCAAAGCCTCCTTGTTGCTGGAGCTCCACCCTAAAGGGGGGATAGTATCACAATGGCATGCTTAGTTGTCTTTGTCATTACATGCAATGCAGGTGATGGGTTATCACCTGCGGCACAGGTAATAGGTTATTAATATCCTGCTTAGCTCCCGAAATAGGGATCTTGGTAAGCTTATTCTCTCCGTTGCCTTGGCCCGGAATTATGTATATATAGCCCCTATTCCTCGTACTATCATTGGATCCCCATCTAACATCTTGTATACCCAATACAGGACCTTGCCTCTCCCAGTGCTCGTGCACCTTCCTTGTGCACCCTCTTGTCTCGTGAACAGCTCTGCAGTACAGCTGCCTCCCTCCGACATACTCGGCAACTGCCTCCGCATGTCTCGTGCCTCTTGCCCTCTGCCTCTCTTGCCTCTTGCCCTTGCTCTAGTATACCTCTTGGTCGCCTTGTCTCTAGAGCCGTCATCACATAAGTGAGGAATCTATTGTAACATATACATGATAGAGGAGGCAATCCAAGCCGAGTGTGAAGCCATATTAAGGGGAAGGATGAGTCTATATAATCTGATCCCCAAGCTCAATATTGCAAATATAGAGGACTTTTTTGAAGAAATATTGGAAGAGAAGATTAGATAATACAAGTATGAGCAAGCTATAAAGTATGTAAAGTCAAGTTCTTTATAACAAATATAGCAAACTATAGATGTCTAAATTTTTACTTATATACAGACTTAATTTTTGTCTTTAGATATTATATAAGATAATTACTATATTAAACTATGTAAAGCTTAATTATTGAGTAATATATACTGGCAACCAGATATAGTGAACTCATTGTATATAGCAAATTCAGTGAATTCTTTACAGTATACTATTCTATTATAGAATGATAATATCTATAGGGTAACTTGAGTTGCTGAATTTAATTATTACATCCACTACTATCTTTAGGTTATTCTAAACTTACTAGAGCATTCACAACCTTAATAGTGCCTACAACCCTCCCCTCAACTATAAACCTTCTACTTCCCAACTGCCTTCCTCTGTATATAGCTGTTTATATTATGAATAGACTTCCTATAGATCCCTTATATATTTATTATAACTATAGGCTATAGAACAATTTTATAAATATACTGCATATATTACAAAAGGTCAAAAATAATATTATATACTCAAATCTCCTCTTAAATATACTATTTACTATAGTAAAAGAAACCTAACTAAGCTATTCTTATACAACAACTTCTATAAGGTCTCTTAAGTGCTCTCTTATATAGTTGCTAAGCCTTTAGAAGCTCTAGTACTCTCAACTGTACTCAGGTTTATGGCTAACCTTGACAATAGGACCTTCTACCCCTTACAAGTACAGCATATAAAATTTAATGTCTTTTATAGCATAGGCTTTATTGAGAGCCTAAAGTTTTTTCAACAGATTTTACAATATTGGTTTACTAGAGCTTGTAAGATATCCCGTCTTTAACCCTTCTTAAATTCCACTCTATTGAGTAGTTTAGGAGCTATTTAAGCTTGGTAGAGAGTAATATAATACTAACTTAGAGTATAGTAAAGAGACTTTTAAGTATACAATAGCTAATTTTTTCTATAATTTAGTTACTTGAGTTTAGCTAGCAGAAGAGTAGGAAAGCTTGAGCTTAGCTAATAATAGAATAGAAAAGTTTTAAGTCAGTTTTTAACTAGAAGTAAGGAGGATTAAAGTAGAGGTATTTTGCGAGTACTTGTAAACTTTAATGATAAAATGTCAAAAAGGCACTTTGAGCTCTCAATAAAGCTTATATAGGCTATAAAAGATATTGAATTTTATATGCTGCACCTGTAGGGGGTAAAGGGTCCTGTTGTAGAGGTTAGCTATAGACCTGAGTATAGTTGAAGGTGCTAGAGCTCCTAAAGGCTTAGCAACCATATGAAGGGGCACTTAAAAGACCTTATAGAAGTTGTTGTATAAGAATAGCTTAGTTGGGTTTCTTTTACTATAGTAAATAGTATATCTAGAAGGAGATTTGAGCATGTAATATTATTTTTGACCTTTTATAATATATATAATATATTTATGAAATTGTCTTATAGCCTATACTTAGGATAAATATATAAGAGATCTATAGGGAATCTATTTATGATATAAACAGCTATATACAAGGGAGGGCAGTCAGGAGGTAGGAGGATTACAGTCAAGGAGGAGATTGTGAGTACTATTGAGGTTATAAGTATTCTAGAAAGTTTAGAGCAACCTAGAGAGAGCAGTAGACATAATAATCGAATTCAGTGACTCTAGTTATCCTATAAATGCTATCATTCTATAATAGAGTAGTATGCTATAAAAAATTTACCAAATTTGTTATATATAATAGGTTTGCTATATCTGGTTACTAGTATATATTATCTAATAATCAAGCTTTACATAGTTAAATATAGTAAATATTTAGCTAAGTATATACAAAATGTCTAGATAGCTCTGGTAGACTTATGCCAAGCCTCTAGGTAGTCATTTGCATTTTGCTAAGAAGAGTTAGTTATTTTAGTAAGTTACCAGTTACTATCAATAATCTATAGAAGTTCTATTACTAAGAAAACATTATTGATATATACAACAAATTTAAGTCTGCATGCTTAGAAGTATATTCTAGATATAGTGGATTCTTTTAAATGATCTTGTCTTCTGTACTTTTTTTATTAAATATTCAAGTTCCCAATAATAACTAATAAGTAGCATAATTTACTAAGCATATTAATACCTCTATTCTTACTACAAAACCAAGTCATTAGATTTTGAGAGTTATAATTCAGATATAGATAAGGAGTTTTACTCACTAGTTTTCCTAATAGCAAAAAAAGTATACTATACTTATAGTTAGAGACTACAGATATAGAGCTTTTCTTTTAGTTACTTCATTATTATTATTATTTCATTTGAGATTCTGAATAGTGGAGAGATAAATGCTCAATTTATCTATGTTTTATTGTCTCTCTCAGCTCAAATAAAGTAGAATATCATAAGCTTACTCAAAAGCTCACTACCGGGAAAACTGGTGAATAAGAGACCATGTCGGTTTTTGAGACATTTCTAATTACAAAGCGCACTAATACTAATTCTACCTGAATCTGTTGCTTAGACAGGGGGCTCTACATGAACACCGTCTGTAGCCTCCACTATATACTCAACCTCTTCATCAGACCCCAACGCATCATCTATCTGCCATGGCCCTACCGTAATATCTGGGAGGCCACGCACATAAAGCTTTGTATCTTCAGTCCCATCAGGAGATAAAGAAATACCTGCCTGTTTAAAAGACTTAATGATACTCTCTTTTTTCTCTGTATGTAACCAAAGCCATGCTTGTCCAACTGCTTCAGTTATGAGAATGCGTCGACAACCAACACTCTCATCTGTTTCCCCAACTGCTTCCAACTTTTCCTCTAAAATATCCACAATTTTATCCTTAACTAGCTTGTTAAGAATTGTATCCATAGGCTGAACATATCCTGTACAGCCATCTGGAATATATACTGGAATGATATGTCGCTCTTTCATAGCATTCAGGACCTTCTTAGTTTTTTGACCACTAAAAACATCCAATACTACTAAGCGTTCAGGTTGCGGTAGCTCTAATGTAGAAGAGGTAGTTCCGCAAATATCATGCTGAATCCATTTCATAGTAATCTCTTCATTACTATATGCTGTAGAATTGAAGAAGACCGTAACACCAGGATGGTATTTCTTTCGTTCTTCTTTCCGAGGCTGTTGCTCAACAGTAGAACTGCCATGGAATACCAAGATTGGCTTACATCGGAGTTCTCCATCAGCACAGGCAGTGATCATGAGAGTTGCTTGTCGTTTTGTCCAAGAGGTATGCTCAGTGTGAATGAAGACAGTAGTTGTGCCTTTAGTATCAAATGTACGATTTTGTTGGAACTCAAAAGGTAATGGTGTCTGGTCCATGTTATAGATATATTGAGGTGGGAATCGATTGTGTTGTTGAGATCTTGCTGGTGGTTGAGATTTTCGTCGTATTTCTTGTAGAAAGGTTTGTATTGCCTTTGCCTTATCATCCGGAGCATCTTGTCCAACTTTGGTTTTTACCCGCCATGAAATGCTCCATCGCTCACAAAACCCTTCAAACCACCATTAGAGAATGTACATGGATAACGCTTCTTATTTGCAGCATCCACTCTAACTTCCTCTCGCTCTTCAAATATCTTCTTTCCTTCTCGTATAAACCAACGCTGTCCTACAGGCTTTCCTTGCTTCCGAATAGCTATAAAGCGAGTATGTAGCACTGCCTCCATCTCATGCCAAACACCTTTAGGCGGCCTTTCTACCTGCCTCGAACCTTTCCGTGCTGCTACTATTTTAGCTTCCTGCTCCTTCCAGCGCAGTAGCATTGGCTTTGTAATATTAAGCTCTCGAGAGACCCCTTCCAATTATATCAGCCAATGCCTATATTAACTGAGTCCATTTGGCACCTACATCCTATGCTTGCCGGTATCTTTGCTCCTGTTTTCGGATCTATACGGGACTTTTGGAGCATGCTTAATGCCTTGAGTTTAAACTCTCTTGTATATGACTTCTTCTGCTACTCCGTAACCTCCGGTTCAGAGAATTGACACTCCTAGGTTGTAGAGCAGTAGATTTGCCCTTAGGCCCTGGTCGGGTGGACTTAGTAGCTGAGCTTAGAATTGTAGACATTATTGGGTATTGGAATATTGAACTTTAATCCGATAATGTCGATAATACATACTTACATTTTTCCTTTTCCTCCTAACTACTGTGTTGACCGTGTTGCCAACTTGTCATGTTGAGATCTCGCCCAGTTGCATGGTGGCTTGCAGATGTCTCAAAAAACCGACATGGTCTCTTATTCACCAGTTTTCCCCGGTACTCTAAAGATAGCTCAAGATACCTTATTTAATTATTATACTAACCAATATCTCACACAAACACTTTAGGATCTATCTATCTCAGATATCCCTAATATTTTGCTATACTAAGAAATTTTTGTTTACCTTAGTAGCTATTAACTACAAAAGTTAAGGTACTTAAGATGAATTCAAATACCCTAATATTCTAGGAGTGGGTTGATACAGTCAGCTGATTTATATTAAGTTTGTCTACCAATATGGTAAAAATGTTCATTTGGTATATAAATAAAAGGTTAGTGCCTGAACCATTAGAGTTCGAAAGGCTTGATGGAGGTAGTATAGATTTTCTAGATAAGTTATAGAGAGTATTAAATAAGGTATTAAAAGTAACTTGGAGCTTAGGAGAAAAATTTGTTTTGCTATTACTAAGCTTTATAATTGGTATAGTCTACAGTGATGTTTAGAAAATAAATATTTTAGTAAATAATAAAAATGAATTTATGCTAATCGACTATGACTTTGCTGAAATTCATAGATATATAGTATATCTAAGAATATAACTTAGATTCTATTCTCATATAATCTTCAAGTATCTAATATGGCTCTCTTATTCTTCTTGAGCATAACATTAGACTAGTTGATAATTTGTTTGTTGTTTAATGAGTCTGAGTTATTAGATTGAAATTTATATACTACTTTCATAGTGATTTCTTATCTCTATAAGTTAACTATCTTCTATTCTTTCATAAGGTTATATTGATTTGTTATCTATATTAGCTACTCCTCTTCTATTATTTTTATAGAGTTTATTATAAGGGACTACCTATATGTAGAGGTTTATTTCTATTGCTTGCCTACTAGTAATAGTACCATATAGTATTTAGTATCTATATTATTATTTTGTTTTCTTTATTAACTCAGTCTTTATATTATAGTAAATACTGTTTAAAAGATACAATATATAATGAAAATATATATCTGTTCTAATATATTCTAAGATTCAGTTTATACTGAAATAGACTTGATTCTACAATAGACTAGTCCATTATAGAATTGAAACCTTTACTAAAGTTTGTAAAAATTTTCAAGCTACTATCTCTTGTAGTCTAGATATGTTTTATATAGATATATGATATATGCTTTCCTCCTATAATATAGTAGACATAGCATATCACTAATACCTATCATATTATTATTGGTAAGGCCAGCTTATTTTACAATACTAGCAAGTGACTAGGTTCTAAGGTAGACAATACTTACATAGGACTTTAGTAATATCTAAGTAATTCTAGTAGTAGATATAGTATATCAGATAGAAATGTAGTATTATTCTATACTATAGATTAGTATTAAAACTAATGTATTATTCTTGAAGTATATAAAAAATACTAGATATTTCCTATAAACATACAATTATAATACTATCAGTATCTAGGTAAACTTGTCTAGTAATCATATTTTATTCTAGTAGTTTTACTCTCTAACATTTTCAATATAAAGTAATTATATAAGTAGAGTTAGTACTATTTGAGATTATCTGAGTAGTGACTATACTAGTAGATCTAAGTAATACTAATTAACTATGGTAGGGGTTCCTATAAGAAAGTCTCTTACTGTAGTATTATTAAGTATTTAGAATTTTTGACTTCTTCTTTTAGTATTATTAGAGAGTTGCCTTTTGAGAAATTATATAGGTAGTCCTTTTTTGGCCCATACCTTTTTTGGTATCTTCTAGTCTACTCTTTTTATATTAAGCTAGTTCTATCTTCGTATTCTCTCTACTACACTATTTTTAGTCTAGTTACTATTTTGAGATTAAGTCCTATAATACCTAACAAGCAAGCAGTGCTCAAGTGAGCCCTGCTATTTTTTTTTTTGAAGTCTATTCATCTATAAAGCTATAAGCTATGAAATAGACTCCTTAATATATAGTACTATAAACAAAAATTTCAAAGTAGCCTTATATTTAGAGTCTAGCTTTTATCCCAGATACTAATTCTATTAGGTTATTAATTGTATATATGTATAGTTATTTTCCTCTATGTTAAATAGAAATTCACAAAATTATCATCATATCTATAGTACTAACATCAACTTAGACCCTTTCTACAATTGTTTTAGTGGCATGACTACTGACCCCTTTAATACTTTTAATTAAGCTTTTCTAGTAGGAGTGTAGTCTATTATTAGCAGCTCCAAGCCTTTCTAACAATTGAAGATGTTTCTATACCTAAAAAAGCTATTAGAAGAGTACAATAAGAAAGCTGAACAATATTAAGAAATAGTTCCGTAAATTTTGCTATGAAATATTAAATATAATACAAATAAAATATATCTCTAATACTATTATTCTATACTTACAGTCACTATTTGACAAGTAAAAGCTTCATTCAACAATCTAGATAGAATAGACCCAACTGTGAATAATCTCTAAGAACTTATACAATAATCTCTATAGAGCCTTAAATACTCTTAAAGTCAATAAGTTTCTTAATTATTTTAAAGCATAGCCAATTAGCAACAACATATATAAAACTAAATCAGTAGCTAATAGAAGTGATCTCAGATCTATATTTTATTTCCTCTGGATAGAAGATCCCACCTTTTATACTACTTATTAATACTATTTACAACTAGTATTATTTTTATTGGTAGCCAGTTTTATGATATTACAACTAGGAGTAATTATTAACTATAGTAACTATTAAAGTAGTAAAAAATTATTGCTCTATAGTGAATCGAAGCTATTAGTATTTCAGAATGAGGTTATAAACAAGCTTGAGTAGGTGTTGGCTATGTACTTCCATAAGTAAAAAAATTAGAGATGGAAAAAAGAAGCTTGCTTTCACCTTCAAGATATTGGCCATGATCCTATAACTTAGCTAGTCTAATTAATAATTACCCTGGTGTTCATGATGAAGCTTTTAAGGACTAAAGGCTAAGCCTTAACTCCCTAGCTATACTTAAGGTATATATCAACTTACTTTTAATACAATTATTATTAAAGCTAATCACTATAATAGCCTACTCCTAGATAAAAAGCTCTATATGTTTTATGAGAAGATGACTATTAAGAATATCTAATATTTCGGACAGTTAAAAGGGATACTAATATAATTTCTAGTTAAAGAGCTTGTTATATATAAAAACTCTCTATACTCAAGTAGAAAAACTAGGTTTAGAGTAGGATATCTAGAAAAGATAATTATATACTTTTTGAAAAGGTATAGTACTAGGTCATGTTTAAACCTGATGGCACTAAGCTATATCTCAGGATATGCTTGGCCTATAAATGTATAATCTAGTATGTACCATATACAGGAATATACATAACACAAACAATTTTGCTTTGAATACAATAAATATCGAGATTAATAGAGCAGTATTCTATATAGAACACATTATATAAATTTTACCTATTATAAGTTGTGATGTAGTGGTTAAGTTTTCATTATGTGATTAAATTTTTTGAGTAGGTATCTAATGCACAGGTTCGATTCCTTACTTAGTCTTTGACTTATTTTTTTATATTTGCCAACTAACACATAGCTTATTTATGTCCAAACTCGATGGTATAGGCAAACTCCTGATGACTTGATATAAACTTTACTTCGACACTACTTACCAACAATACCACTTACCAAAGACAATATGAAATTACATAACCTCTGAAATAAACACCACCAAAACCTACTGTCCCTAATGTAATAGTAAG
>WHUX01000663.1:0-14681 GCA_015179025.1 Terfezia claveryi
CTGCTTCATATATTCCAACCCAAGCTCATTATCCATATATCCACTAGGTGAGACTGCAAATATTGCTTCATGTTCCACCCCCCTCTCCCGAATATATGATTCTCGGTGAGTCTTCCCCTGCCATACAATAAATGGAGGAATAACTACCCCCCCTGCATTGACTGTCTCCAAAACACTGCAAAACTCACAAGACCCATCTGTTATGGCAGTACTTCTGCGCCCCACTCGTACAATTGCCATGACCCTTCTACTATTTCTTCCCATAGTTATTCCCTTCTCATCACAATTCCACATATCTTCCTGAGCTATCCTCTTCTGTCATACCAGGTTTGCAAGCTCGCGGAGAAAATCTGCCTACAACTCTATATCATTGGTTGCCGCCGCTCTTGCTCTCTCCTGGTATTGAATATAGACTTTTTTGAACTCTGAGTTGTATTCAAGAAATCTATCTACCCAGTGGATGCCAAAAATATGTATTGGGGGGTAGTGGAGGCGGAGGCGGAGGCGGAGGTGGAGGTGCTGGTGGAGGCGGGTATTGCACCTTGTCGTTGTATACGCTGGTTCCTCTGGTCGCGAGGCTTGACGGCAAGTTGTTGAAGACCCACAATACCCCCCCTTGACCTTGTTGGGGTATTTGCCTTTCATTAACAATCCCTTGCGCAATCTGCCGTAAAAGGTTGGGATTCAGAGGAAATCCTGCATCCGCCATGACTCCAGCATAGTCTGCAATTGCCTTCTCTTTACCCGTAGAGAACAGCTGCTCAATCTGGTGAGCTATAGACCTATCCTAGTGGGTTCCCAGCACTCTCTGACGCAATGTGGTGCACTCTACCCCATAGAGGTCTGCAATACGTATGGTAGGTACGTCTGGCTCTCGTAGAGCATGCTTGACTGCATCTCGCAGCTGTTGTTCTGTATACTTGGGCATTTCTATATCGGGGGCCCCTTGGTAGTGTTGCTCTGGCTTCCGTGATTCGACTGATGTAGGTTGATACCATTCTGTTTGTTAGGGGGTGTACTGTGGCTGGGGAAATGCTGAGGAGGCAGGTGCATATGTATGTCTTAGACAGTGTGCACTACACAGTGGCTGTGCACTACTAGGCTTGCAAGGGTATACCAAAGAAAGCTTAGTGAGAAATCGAGTGAATTTTGATCGAGTGCCATCAAAGTTTTCAGGCTCATAGACTTTAGAGGTATGAGTAGAGGTAGGCACTGAAGCGCGGTCATAGAGGAGGCTTGGGAGGGTTAAGCCATATTGATATCCATGGTTATAATAGATCCAGAGTGACTCAGTTGAGGTAGAAGTGCCTGTAAGTGGTTGAGCGAAAGTTGATTGTACTCTACAGGCTGACTGTATGCCAGCACTATAGGCTACATAAATGGTGGTAAAAAATGAGGCGGGAGTTCCTGCAGGAATATGTAGTAGAGCAGAAGGAGGAGTATTGTCAGTTCGGAGGGCAGCGACCAAGGTGCGCCATATATCAATTTTAGAAGGTAGAGCAGAGCCGGAGGCCTCCATAGGTACTTCGGACATACTAATTTGTAGCGGAGACTATGCGGACACAACAAAATGTTATGAACAGAGGTTGTAGGGGGATTCCCGCATCGACGAGGTAAATGATATTATAGGTGATAGACGTGAGTGTCGAGGTATCGTATACATAGGGAGCTTTACGTGTATAATCAGATATCTAGGGACTTTGGGCGAAAACAAAGTCAAGGGAGGTAATATGGTCAAGGTTAAGAAGGTGAGGTAGTCTAAACTACACTCAAAAACTGGGGTGCAGATATATTTATATAATAACTAGGTACAGGAAAGTAGGCAAGTTGTTACGTAGGGAAGAAAGAAACAGAATATAGATGGCAAGAACAAGCTTCTTTTATAGAGATCCTATCTCCATCTTGAACAACACTCTTTTGGCTAATACAATAGTCTAGACAAAGCATAACGGAAGATGAATATACAAGCTAGCTTACGGATACACGGATCCTATGAGATCGTTGAGAACGAGGCGTCTGGCAATAACATGTAACAGGCATGCAAACTAACTAACAAAAGACGAACATACAAGCCAGCTCACAAATATACGGATTCTGTAAGATTGTCGAGAACAAGGCATTTAACAATAACAGATAATACTAGTACGAACATAAGACCTGAAGAATTGTATATAAGTGAAGGTGAAATTTCTGATAAGCTAAAGAAAGAGTTTTGAGAAAGAGCAGGTTGTTTCCAATCTGAGAGTCGTGCCAGTTTTAGTTCGACTCTCAAATAAGGTTTGGGTCAAAATAGGGTTCGAGGGTTTCTGGAGTATTTCCTAAATCTAAGAGTCGTACCAGTTTTGGTTTGACTCTCAAATAAGGTTTAGGTCAAAATAGGGTTAGAGGTTTTCCGGAGTATTTCCTAAATCTGAGAGTCGTGCCAGTTTTAGTTCGACTCTTAAATAAGGTTTGAGTCAAAATAAGGTTCGAGATTTTCCAAGGTATTTCCTAGTTTGAGAGTTATACTAGTTTTGGTTTGACTCTCAAATGTCAAATCCATAAGCGAGTATCTAGAACTTCCGAGATACGGTCGGATGTTGGCTAGCTATTGTAACGTGGGCTCTGGGAACAAGGCGACTAAGGGGTATGCCGGAGCAGTAGCAAGAGGGGATCGTACATATAGGAGTGCTATATGTATGATCTGGGGAAAGGCTAGGGTAAGACACACATAGGAACGCTACGTGTATGACCAGGAGAAGGCTGAGGCAGGAGACAAGGGCGAGAGGTAAGAGAGGCAGTGGGCAAGGGGTATGAGATACGTGGAGGCAGTTGCCACGTGTGTCAGGGTCAGGGAGGCAGCTGTACTGCAGAGTTGTTCACAGGACGAGACAAGACAAGAGGAGTATACAAGGAAGTACACCTTCGCGGAGAGAGGTAAGGTCTGTATTAGGATACAAGACGTTGGATGGGGATCCAACGAGAGGCGGAGAGAGCAAGCTATATATACAGGCTTCCTTCCTGGCCAAGGCCACCGGAAGGAATAAGGTTCCCGAGACCCCTTATCTCGAGAACAGGGATAACAACGATATTAGTCAACAATAATAAGAGTCGTACGGAATCCTGTCCGACTCTCAAACCTGGCTAGGAAAGGACGGTTGTGACACTATCCCCCCTTTAGGCTCGGAGCCCCAGTGACACAAGGCTAGGCAAAAAAAACAAACAAACAAGACAGGCGAATAACCAATAACCTATAACACAACCCCAACGCCGGAAGTACATACCAACAATAATTATAACAACAATGACAATAACAACCCTAATAACCAATTCTAGAACGACAAGAACATCATTGAGCAGGGTGAGGTTTCCGGGGGTAACGCTGATGAAATAGAGTGACCAAGTTCTGTGCGTTTTCTAGATCTTCGGCTGGTGGCCAGGTTGTCTCCTCATCCCCCAGTGTAATGAATGGTACTAGACAGTATTCATTCGGTACCGTTTATACAATCTATATCCGTAGGCACGGACGTTTGTGTATTTCGGTTCTGCTGAGGTAAGAACTCAGAAGGGTAGGGAGATTACTATGTGGGACGTTCCCGAAGGGAACAGTAATTAACTGGTGTAATCTATCTTATATGATTTGTGCTATCTAAGCTATATGATCTTGATCTGATCAGAATATAGGCTTGCTTGCTCTGTGTGCTTGCTTGGTTGCTTCTTGTCTTTCTTGTGGATTCCAGAGGGAATCCAGCGGCCTATTTATACTCCTTTGAGATCTGATGACTAAGGAAATAAATACAATAAAGGGTGGTACACCAGAAGGTGGTGCACTGTACAAAAGGGGTTATGTGGCCATAGTAATGAGTCACATGCTATAAATGATGGTCATGTGGCCATAGTAGTGACTCACACGCCTTTAAACAGAGGTCACGTGGCTATAATGAGGGTGTGCTCATATGGTAAGTTCCATGGAAGTTCCCATGGCAACTTCCCCATGCTATGGATGCTTATAAGGTAATAGGAGGTGGTAGAAGACTAGTCCTTCAACCGAGAGGCTAAATTACATAACATAGTAGTAATATAGGAAATACAAAAGTATATAATCAATTATATAAGCAATGAAACAACATTCTCCATTACACTTTCCCACATAGAAGGATTTCCTATCCTTACTTCTTTCGTTCTGCCATATTGGTTTCTATACGTCCTAAGATTTGATGCATTGTTAATACATTAGCATTAACGTGAATATCCTTAGTGTTTCCTTGACTCATGATTCTATCTCGTTCTTGTTGGATGAGAGCTCGGGTCTCATCTTTGGTTCGTGGTCCTTATTTTCCTTTAGTCCTTCGACGTCTCTTGAATGTATCTTCCATGCTTCCGGTCATCCAGAAGTCTTGAAGAATTTCTGTGGTGATATCCTTGGCGTTTACCCAGGAATCATATTTAGGAGAGTATCCTAGCCATCTGACCTTATATTGTCTTTCTCCAGTTCGAGGAGCTGTTCTAAATTCTAATATCTTTTCAACTTCATAACGATCTTCTTGAATTGGTCCTGGTTCCTGAGATTGTCTATGAGGGAACTAGGTAGGATTGTTTTTATAGTAGGGTTTGAGTTTGCTGATATGAAAAGTATTATATATGAGGTGGAGGTCAGGTTGACTGGATAGGTCTAGGCTATAGTTATTGCATTTCCGATTACTGGAAATAATGAGAAATAGGCCTAGCCATTTTGGTTTGAGTTTAGGTGAGACGTTCGATAGGTTGATGTTTTCTGAGGAAAGCATAACTTGTTGTCCGACTGAAAATTTGGCTGTATTGGGTAGTCATTTGTTTGCTTGAGATGCTTGAGTCTTCTTGGCGTCATATAGGTTTTTAGACGTTACCTTATGACGTTCATTTGCAGGTACATATGCATTAATGGGGTATGGAAGTATCGATAGGCCAAGATGTGCATTAAATCCAAATAGTGTGGTAAAGGGACTATTCTGTCTAGCGGCATTATACCTAGAGTTAAGTTTCAACTGTATCTCTGGTAGTTTCTGTAGCCAATCAAATCCTTCGATTTTACAAGCTCTTGCTACTTGTAGAATTTCTTTGTTCACAATTTTCGATTGTCCGTCTGCATGTGGATGATATGTGGTGGACGGTTCCAACTTGATTCCTTTATTCCTAGCCCAATCTTGAAAGTGCGTTGACATAAAAAGAGTGTCACGGTCAAAAGCAATACAGAAAGGGTATCCCATAGTTGGGACTATATGAATATCAAAGGTAGCAGTACATTGTTCTGCTGTAAAATTATCTGAGACAGGAATAAGAAACTTGAATCCTGATTGTCTATCGACAATCATCCAAAGTTGTGAAATACAAACTACATGATCTTCTTCAACAGGAATATTCGGGTACAAAATTGAACACTTAATAAACACAGGTGCTAACTTAAGAAAATCCATCGATATGTCAGTCCATGGCCTACTTGGTACATGTAATGGGGTTACGAGTCCAAGTGGGGCCTTGTTGGAATACTTTGTCTGTTGACAAGTATCACAACTCTTGATATAGTCCTTAGTTGGTTCTGCAAAGGACTTCGATGTTAAAGGTAGAGGGCAAGACTAATCTCCATTGTCCTTGTCGGTTCTTGACATATAAAAATCTATCTTTTATTCTATGATCCTAGCGGTTCACAAAGGTATCATAGTAGTTCTTCCAGATAGGACATACTCTCATACACGATTGATATGCGGCTTTCATACCTGTTCCTTGGTCAAGCCAGTGTGTGATGAAGTAGTCCTTATCGTTTTCCCATCTGTCGCTGATGTGCTTCTCTTTAATGAGCTTGTTGAGGGTCGGTTCGATCCTTGTATTGAAGTCATTGAAAGTGGGTTTCTTCTCCTTGCATGTGGAAGCATTATGTCCTGAAAACTTACAGAAATCACAACGCTGTCTGGAGGTCTTGGTGTCTTGAATGAAAGAGGGCAAATCTTTGTCAATAGCTACTCTCTTTTTAGAACGAGTAGTGACGGCGGCAGTGTTGATTAGAATTGGATTACTGCTGCTAGCAGTTGCAGCTGGTTGTTGAGGTTCATTCCATGGTTGTTGTGGGGCAACAGGAGTATTCATGATCTCCTGTTCCATTTGTCAGGTGCTCATCTGTTCGGTAGGGTTACTGAACAGAATGTTGGGTTGGAGAGTAGGTCGTGTCGGCCTGTTGGTAATCCATCTTTTTGCCCATTCTCCGATTTCCTGGATAGCTTCTTCGTGGCTGAGAGCTTGTGGAGGTGGATAAACTGGCGTTTGTTGTACTGGTGCTAGTTCCTTTTTAGGCTCATTTGTAGATAAGATATGTGCAATACGAGTCGTAAGGAATTCTTTCTCCTTCTTAAGAACTGAGGCTGTCAGGTCACAGTTCAAACTGCCATGTCCGAGGTGGTTGCAGATTGCGCATGTTTCGATGGTGAACATGCGGTTGTTCATGGCGTGAGAGCTGCCATGAACTGGACAGTAAAAATCATGGCAAAAGGACCAGTGCATCCTTTTATGTTGTTGCCAATTGCTATGAGCTAGGTCAATAGCAATTTCTTTTGCTTCTTCAGGAGCGAGGGTATTTTGTTGTGCGTTTTCAGAAGATGGAGGCCTATATCCGCTGAAAACTTCTTCTGGTATAGTGGATAGAGTCTCGTCATCTGAGGACTCTTCTTCCTTCATCATGTCATATTCGCTTTCTTCATCCTGAATGCCCTCGAAGTATGGACAGAAGATATGGTGTCCAAGTTCTTCGGCTCTTCCATGACATTTGTTGAAGTCGCAGTCGACATGCTTGAAATTTATAGCTCCACAAGAAACCATATTGTTCTGAGTAGAGGTTTCTGGTGAGTGGAAAGTTCTTAAAGAGTTGGTAGAGATGTTGCGGTTGTAGGTATGATTAGGAGGATCGATGCTGTTGGAGATATAATCATCCTCGGTGGTGGGAGTGTCCAAGTATTTATGCTTCCTTGATAGAGCGTCTGCTATCAAATTTTCCTTTCCTGCTGTGTGCTGTATGTCTGTATCAAATTCAATTAGGTAATCTTGCCATCGACTCAATTTCTGGCTTGTGGGCGTTTGAGTATAGAAGGTTACTAATGGTTTGTGGTCTGTAAGGATGGTGAACTTGTGAACTCTTAATTGTCCTTCAAAAAATTTTAAAGAGTCAATAATCACTAATAATTCCTTTTGAAAGGTAGGATAATTGAGTTGTGCTGGATTAAATTTTCTAGAGTGGAAGCATGATGGTCTGATGTGCGTCAACGGTCCTTGACCTATCCAAGATCCTAGTCCTACATCACTAGCATCACAGACTAAATATTTGGGTTCAGTAGATTCATTATTCCAGGGTTTTAAAACATGTGGGGAATTCACGAGTTCCTTGAGTTTTTCAAACGCTGTGTTATGAGTATCTGTCCATTCCTATTTCTTTGTTTCTCCTTGCAGTTCTGACAGGGTGCTCGCATACGATGCCAAGTCAGGAATAAATCTGCTGAGATAATTAACGATTTCAAGGAATCCTCTAAGATCCTTTTTTCTTGTAGGAGTTAGAAATGTTAATATAGTAGTCCTCTTCTTCAGGTCTACATGTAATCCATCTGATGTTAAAACGTGTCCTAAGATTTCCAATCTTGGAGTGAAGAACTGGCATTTGCTTTCTTTGAGATAGAATTTCTTATTCTATAGACATTGAAGTACTTTCTTCAATAATTCTACATGTTCTTCATATGTTTTAGAGAATATAATAATATCATCAATATAGATGATTAAATTTTTATAGACCATGTCCTTAAAAATTTCATGCATAACGCAAACCATGGTAGCTGGTGCGTTACGATCCCCTTGATGCATTACTCTGCTTCTGAAATATCCCATGTGACATAAAAAGGTAGAGTGTTGCTCAGATTCTTTATTGATCCTGATATTAAAAAATCCGTCAGCTAAATTAAGCTTAGTCCAAATGGGATTCTCCGCCACTAGTTCAATTGCTTCATTAATATCTGGTAATAGGGTGTAGTCTGGTTCGACGGCTAAATTGCGGTCTCGACAATCATTGACATGTCTGGCTTCTTCCGGTTTATCTCGTTTAGGGATAGTAAACATGACTACAGCATTTGTGTCATTTTCTACTCTATATATGCGACCTGACGCTTCTTCTTCAACTAATTTGTTATGGATTTGTTGTCTAAATCGATGTCCTGAGGGTCGCCATTTTGGTATCCAAGTAGCTCCTGCTTTTGGTTTGATAGAGTGATTAATTTTTCTTAGTGGGAGTATTTCCCGTGGAATTGTCTTGGGAAATAATAAAGGAAACTCTGTTACAGAGTTGAATTGTTTCTGTACCGTAGAAACGGCTGTCATGAGTTCTCTTTCTGAATCAGTTTCTTCTGCGTCACTAATATTTTCCCAATTATCTAGTTCACATAATCTGTGACTGATTTACAGCTGACCTGTGTATACGCTGATCTTATACCATTCACCATGGTTCTAGATCCCTTCCATACACTTAGCTGGAATCGTGGAATGTTTTCCGGCTGGACAGTAACTGGTTCCTGATGGGCAGGAATTATTGCTCGCACTTTGCTGAGAGCAGGTTCTTCTAGTATCATGTCCCATCCAGTCAAATGAGCTACATAGAATGTTCGTTCTTCTACATAACCTATCCAATCAAGTTTGATAGTACAAGCTTTGTCTATCATTCCTTTTGAGCCTTTAATTGCAGTACTTAATGATTTCTTCTCGATACTTTTAGTTGGTATTTTGTATAGGTGTACAAATTGAGAATTGATTAAGTCTCCTCCCTTCGTTTGGAGATCAATTAAAGCTAGTGCGGGGTGTTCATTAGCTCTAACAAATACCTTGCTAAAATCTGGTACCTGTCTTGACAAGGGTCGTTCCTTGATTTTATCCTTGTTGTTTTTATCTTGGTGGCTATCGGCATAGCTAAATCTTGTGCGGCTGTATGCATGGGTACCTTATTTTTTCGTTTCCTACAGTTCTTGTAGGAGTGTCCAGGGTTCCAACACTATAGACATTTCTTGTCTTTAATTAATTGCATCTTCATCTTCTGATCCAATTTTTTGTGATGGTGTCCCAATCTGAGTCCTTCCGATTTTCTGTGTTGGGTTTGGTGTTGGGATTGCTGCTAGGATTAAATCCTGTTTTTTGTCGTTGATTCTGGTCCCTGCATGGACTGTGACTTCGATTTTATTCCGAGAGTGTTGTCGTCGGAATGTATTTGTTGTGGATGGTAGGGCAATATCCTTCTTGGAAGCTTCATATGACTCCACTTGATGTACGAGGTGATCATATGACCATTCTTGTAATGAATGGTACTAGGCAGTATTCATTCGATACCGTTTATACAATCTATATCCGTAGGCACGGACGTTTGTATATTTCGGTTCTGCTGAGGTAAGACCTCAGAAGGGTAGGGAGATTACTATGTGGGACATTCCCGAAGGGAACAGTAATTAACTGGTGTAATCTATCTTATATGATTTGTGCTATGTAAGCTATATGATTTGATCTGATCGGAATATAGGCTTGCTTGGTTTCTTCTTGTCTTTCTTTCTGTGGATTCCAGAGGGAATTCAGTGGCCTATTTATACTCTTCTGAGATCTGATGACTAAGGAAATAAATACAATAAAGGGTGGCATACCAGAAGGTGGTGCGCTGTACAAAAGGTGTCATGTGGCCATAGTAATGAGTCACACGCCATAAACGATGGTCATGTGGCCATAGTAGTGACTCACATGCCTTTAAACAGAGGTCACGAGGCCATAATGAGGGTGTGCTCATATGGTAAGTTCTATGGAAGTTCCCATGGCAACTACCGTGTGCTATGGACGCTTATAAAGCAATAGGAGGTGGTAGAAGGCTAGTCCTTCAACCGAGAGGCTTAATTACATAACATAGTAGTAATTTGGAAATACAAAAGTATATAATCAATTATATAAGCAATGAAACAAGGTTCTCCATTACACTTCCCCACATAGAAGGATTTCCTATCCTTACTTCTTTCTTTCTGCTATATTGGTTTCCATACGTCCTAAGATTTGATGCATTGTTCATACATTAGAATTAATGTGAATATCCTTAGTATTTTCTTGACTCATGATTCTGTGTCATTCTTGTTGGATGAGAGCTCGGGTCTCATCTCTGGTTTGTGGTCCTTGTTTTCCTTTAGTCCTTCGACATCTCTTGAATGTATCTTCCATGCTTCCAGTCGTCCAGAAGTCTTGAAGAATTTCGGTGGTGATATCCTTGGCGTTTACCCTGGAATCATATTTAGGAGAGTATCCTAGCCATCTGACCTTATATTATCTTTCTCCAGTTCGAGGAGCTGTTCTAAATTCTGATATCTTTTCAACTTCATAACAATCTTCTTGAATTGGTCCTGGTTCCAGAGATTGTCTATGAGGGAACTGGGTAGGATCGTTTTTATAGTAAGGTTTGAGTTTGCTGATATGAAAAGTATTATATATGAGGTGGAGGTTAAGTTGACTGGATAGGTCTAGGCTATAGTTATTGTGTTTCCGATTACTGGAAATAATGGGAAATGGGCCTAGCCATTTTGGTTTGAGTTTGGGTGAGACGTTCGATAGGTTGATGTTTTCTGAGGAAAGCATAACTTGTTGTCCGACTGAAAATTTACCTGCATTGAATAGTCGTTTGTTCGCTTGAGATGCTTGAGTCTTCTTGTCGTCATATAGGTTTTTAGACATTACCTCATGACGTTCATTTGCGGGTACATATGCATTAATGGGGTATAGAAGTATCGATACACCAAGATGTGCATTAAATCTAAATAGTATGGAAAAGGGACTATTCTGTCTAGCGGCGTTATACCTAGAGTTAAGTTTCAACTGTATCTCTGGTAGTTTCTGTAGCCAATCAAATCCTTCGATTTTACAGGCTCTTGCTACTTGTAGAATTTCTTTGTTCACAATTTCCGATTGTCCATCTGCACATGGATGATATGCGGTGGACGGTTCCAACTTGATTCCTTTATTCCTAGCCCAATCTTGAAAGTGCGTTGACATAAAAAGAGTGTCGCGGTCAAAAACAATATAGAAAGGGTATCCCATAGTTGGGACTACATGAGTATCAAAGGTAGTAGTACATTGTTTTGCTGTAAAATTATTTGAGACAGGAATAAGAAACTTGAATCCTGATTGTCTATCGACAATTATCCAAAGTCATGAAATACAAACTACATGATCTTCTTCAACAGGAATATTCGGGTACAAAATTGAACACTTAGTAAACATAGGTGCTAACTTAAGAAAATCCATCGATATGTTAGTCCATGGCCTACTTGGTATAGGTAATGGGGTTACGAGTCCAAGTGGTGCCTTGTTGGAATACTTTGTCCATTGACAAGTATCACAATTCTTGATATAGTCCTTAGTTGGTTCTGCAAAGGACTGGCAATCATATCGGTCAGTAAGATATTTCATCGTTTTTTCAATGCCACCTTGAGCGGTTCCTTCATGTGCATCTTTAATAACCAATTCGAGATAGTTCTTACCTTCAATGTTAAAGGTAGAGGGCAAGACTAGTCTCCATTGTCCTTGTCGGTTCTTGACATACAAAAATCCATCTTTTATTCTATGATCCTTACGATTCACAAAGGTATCATAGTAGTTCTTCCAGATAGGACATACTCTCATACACGATTGATATGCGGCTTTCATACCTGTTCTTTGGTCAAGCCAGTATTTGATGAAGTAGTCCTTGTCGTCTTCCCATCCGTTGCTGATGTGCTTCTCTTCAATGAGCTTGTTAAGGGTCGGTTCGATCCTTGTATTGAAGTCATTGATGGTGGGTTTCTTCTGCTTGCATGTGGAAGTATTATGTCCTGAAAACTTACAGAAATTACAATGCTGTCTGGAGGTCTTGGTATCTTGAATGAAGGAGGGTAAATCTTCGTCAATGGCTACTCGCTTTTTAGAACGAGTGGTGACGGCGGCGGTGTTAATTGGAATTGGATTACTGCTACTAGCAGTTGCAGCTGGTTGTTGAGGTGCATTCCATGTTTTTGTGGGGTAACAGGAGTATTCATGATCTCCTGTTCCATTTGTCGGTTAGTCATCTGTTCGGTAGGGTTCTGAACTGAATGCTGGGTTGGAGAGTGGGTCGTGTCGGCTTGTTGGTAATCCATCTTTTTGCCCATTCTCCGATTTCCTGGATAGCTTCTTCATGGCTGAGAGCTGGTGGAGGTGGATAAGCTGGCATTTGTTGTACTGGTGCTAGTTCCTTTTGAGGCTCATTTGCGGATAAGATATGCGTAATACGAGTCATAAGGAATTCCTTCTCTTCTTAAGAACTGAGGTTGTTAGGTCACAGTTCAAACTGCCATGTCCATGGTGGTTGCAGATTGCACATGTTTCGACAGTGAACATGCGGTTGTTCATGGCATGGGAGCTGCCATAAACTGGACAGTAAAAATCATAGCAAAAGGACTAGAGCATCCTTTTGTATTGTTGCCAATTGCTATGAGCTAGGTCAATAGCAATTTCTTTCGCTTCTTCAGGAGCGAGGGTATTTTGTTGTGCATTTTCAGAAGATGGAGGCCTATATCTTAGTCCAAGAACTGTTAAAGGTTTGTTCTTGTTTATATTGGGTATACGATCATACCCGCTAAAAACTTCTTCTGGTATAGTAGATAGAGTCTCGTCATCTGAGGACTCTTCTTCCTTCATCATGTTATATTTGCTTTCTTCGTCTGGGATGCCCTCGAAGTATGGACAGAAGATATGGTATCCAAGTTCTTGGGCTCTTCCACGACATTTGTTGAAGTCGCAGTTGACATGCTTGAAATTGATAGCTCCGCGAGAAACCATATTGTTCTGAGTAGAGGTTTCTGGTGAGTGGAAAGTTCTTAAAGCGTTGGTAAAGATGTTGCGGTTGTAGGTATGGTTAGGAGGATCGATGCTGTTGGAAATATAATCGTCCTCTGTGGTGGGAGTGTCCAAGTATTTATGCTTTCTTGATAGAGTGTCTGCTATCAAATTTTCCTTTCCTGTAGTGTGTTGTATATCTGTATCAAATTCCATTAGGTAATCTTGCTATTGCCTCAGTTTCTGGCTTGCAGGCGTTTGAGTATAGAAGGTTACTAACGGTTTGTAGTCTGTAAGGATAGTGAACTTGTGACCTCTTAATTGTGCTTCAAAAAATTTTAATGAGTCAATAATTGCTAATAATTCCTTTTGAAAGGAAGGATAATTGAGTTGGGCTGGATTAAATTTTCTAGAGTAGAAGCATGATGGTCTGATGTGCGTCAACAGTCCTTGACCTATCCAAGATTCTAGTCCTACATCACTAGCATTACAGACTAAATATTTGGGTTCGGTAGATTCATTATTCCAGGGTTTGAAAACATGTGGGGAATTCATGAGTTCCTTGAGTTTTTCAAACGCTATGTTATGAGTATCTGTCCATTCCCATTTCTTTGTTTCTCCTTGCAGTTCTGACAGGGTGCTCGCATATGATGCCAAGTCAGGAATAAATCTACTGAGATAATTAACGATTCCAAGGAATCCTCTAAGATCCTTTTTTCTTGTAGAAGTTAGAAATGTTAATATAGTAGTCCTCTTCTTCGGGTCTACATGTAATCCATCTTGTAACGAGGGCTCCGGGGACAAGGCGACCAAGGGGTACGCCGGGGCGAGGACAGGGATGAGGTAACACACACGTAGGAATACTACGTGTGTGATCAGGGGAAAGGCTAGGGGCAAGGGCAAGAGGCAAGAGGGGCAGAGGGCAAGGAGCACGAGACACGCGGAGGCAGTTGCCGAGTGTGTCGGAGGGGGGCAGCTGTGCTGCAGAGTTATTCATGGGACAAGGCAAGACGAGGGGTTGTACAAGGGAGGTACACCTTCGCGGAGAGACAAGGTCCTGTATTAGGTATACAAGAGGTTGGATAGGGATCCAACGATAGTACGAGGGACAGGGGCTATATATACATAATTCCGGGCCAGGGCAACTGAAGGAATAAGCTTCCCAAGATCCCTTATCTCGGAAGCCAAGCAAGGTAACGATAACCCATCACCTGCGATCGCAGGTGATGATAAAGGCAACAATGTCAATAACCCATCAACGACACACGAACAAGCCTGTTCGAGTGTCAAAACAGCACGACACCCGAACAAGCCTGTTCGAGTATCAAATCAAGACTAGGAACACGGTTGTGACACTATTCCCCTTTAGGCTGGAGCTCCCGCAACTAGTAGGCTTGGGCACAACAACCGGCAAAATCAACACAGGAAACAACAACAACAAAGACCTATCACCTGTGTCGCAGGTGATAACAGAGACAACAACAACAAGGACAAGAACCCCAACTCAGACATGGGGAGATCACTCAACTGGACGGGGCTTCCTCGGGTATCGCTGATGGAACAGGGAGACCAGATCCTGAGCATTTTCCAGGTCCTTAGCGGGTTGCCAGGTAGCCTCCTCGTCCCTACCCATTTAACCTTGTACTGCAGATGCCCATACTCTTTCGCGAGTCCAGCACTTCCTCACCTCCATTCTCTTCACTTCGATAACCACTGGAGGGGGTGGGGGGTGTTTCTGCCCTGGGAGGGGATCGTCAGCCCTGGCTCAATTTCCGATACGTGTACAACCGGGTGGCGTTTGATGTCCTTGGAGAACTCAGTCGATAGGCCAT